>CM019902.1:114866404-114921152 GCA_009764595.1 Geothlypis trichas | reverse complement strand
CCCTCCTTCCCACAATGGGGAATTGTCTGACACTTCCATCAGGGCTCCTTGTGTAGCCTCAATTCTGAGCAATTTATGGCCAGAATGTGTATTTAATTAACATGAATTTAATTAAAGGGGCAGGTTGGATAAATATAGGGATAAATAAATGTATAGGAGCAAGAGGAAATAGAAGTGTCTTGTTCAATTGCTCTTCAAAAAAGAGAAAACTGCAAACTTGAGCTGCTTTTGGAACGCTGCATTTGCAGCATTCAGGATTTCTGAATTTGGATTTTATTCCTTCAAAACACTGCACTTGCAATACTCAGGTCATCTGAATTTGTATTTTATTTGTTTGAAACACTGCACTTGAAGCAGTTTTCTGAATTTATATTTTATTCCTTTGAATAAAAACCTGCAATATTCAGGTTTTCTGAATTTGTATTTTACTCCTTGAAACAGTGCATTGGCAGCATTCAGGTCTTCTGAATTTGTATTTTATTCCTTCAAAACACTGCACTTGCAACATTCAGGTCTTCTGAATTTGTATTTTATTCCTTGGAAACACTGCTCTTGCAATATTCAGATCTTCTGAATTTTATTCCTTTGAAACACTGAATTGGCAACATTCAGGTATTTTGAATTTCTGTTTTATTCCCTTGAAACACAGCATTTACAATATTCAAGTTTTCTGAATTTTCATTTTAGTCATTTAAAAGACTGCATTGGCAGCATTCAGGTTTTCTGAATTTGTATTTTATTCCCTTGAAATGCTGCATTGGCAACATTCAGATCTTCTGAATTTTACTCCTTTGAATAGAAACCTGCAATATTCAGGTTTTCTGAATTTGAATTTTATTCCTTTGAAACACTGCATTTGTAGCATTCAGGTCTTCTGAATTTGGATTTATTCCTTCAAAACACTGCACTTGCAACATTCAGGTCTTCTGAATTTGTGTTTATTTATTTAAAACACTGCTCTTGCAACATTCAGGTTTTCTGAATTTTATTCCTTTCAAACACTGAATTGGCAACATTCAGGTCTTTTGAATTTCTGTTTTATTCCCTTGAAACACAGCACTTGCAATATTCAAGTTTCCTGAATTTTCATGTTAGTCATTTAAAAGACTGCATTGGCAGCATTCAGGTTTTCTGAATTTGTATTTTATTTGTTTGAAACACTGCACTTGAAGCAGTTTTCTGAATTTATATTTTATTCCTTTGAATGAAAACCTGCAATATTCAGGTTTTCTGAATTTGTATTTTACTCCTTGAAACATTGCATTGGCAGCATTCAGGATTTCTGAATTTGTATTTATTCCTTCAAAACACTGCACTTGCAATATTCAGGTCTTCTGAATTTGTATTTCATTCATTTAAAACTTGCAACATTCGGGTTTTCTGAATTTTATGCCTTTGAAACACTGAATTGGCAACATTCAGGTCTTTTGAATTTCTATTTTATTCCCTTGAAACACAGCATTTGCAATATTCAAGTTTTCTGAATTTTCATTTTAGTCATTTAAAAGACTGCATTGGCAACACTCAGGTCTTCTGAATTTGTATTTTATTCCTTTGAATAGAAACCTGCAATATTCATGCTTTCTGAATTTGTATTTTATCCATTTCAAACACTGCATTTGTAACATTCAGGTCTTCTGAATTTGTATTTTATTTGTTTGAAACCCTGCACTTGCAGCATTCAGGTTTTCTGAATTTGTATTTTACTCCTTGAAACACTGCATTGGCAGCATTCAGGTCTTCTGAATTTGTATTTTATTCCTTTGAATAGAAACCTGAAATATTCAGGTTTTCTGAATTTGAATTTTATTCATTTGAAACACTGCATTTGTAGCATTCAGGTCTTCTGAATTTGTATTTTGTTTGTTTGAAACACTGCACTTGCAGCATTCAGGTCTTTTGAATTTGTATTTTATTCCTTTGACTAAAAACCTGAAATACTCAGGTCTTCTGAATTTGTATTTTATTTCTTTGAAACACTCTATTTGCAACATTCAGGTCCTCTGAATTTGAATTTTATTCATTTAAAACATTGCATTGACAGCATTCAGGTCTTCTGAATTTGTATTTTATTGCTTTGAAACACTGCACTTGCAACATTCAGGTTTTCTGAATTTGTATTTTATTCCCTTTAATAAAATTCTGCAATATTCAGGTTTTCTGAATTTGTATTTTACTGCTTTGAAACACTGCACTTGCAGCATTGAGGTCTTCTGAATTTGAATTTTACTCCTTTGAAACACTGCATTGAGAGCATTCAGGTCTTCTGAATTTGCATTTTATTGCTTTGAAACACTGCACTTGCAATATTCAGGTTTTCTGAATTTATATTTTATCCATTTAAAATACTGCACTTGCAGCATTCAGGTCTTCTGAATATATATATTTTATTCCTTTGACAATCCAGTAATATGCAGAAAAAAACACCTTTTCTACAACACAGAATTTATTATTGAAGTTTACCCAGCTGGATTTATCTGGAGAATTCATGGAGTTGATTTGGAGTTTTTTGATTTAAAGGACACCGTGGTGTTCTCAGAGTTTGTCACTGCCAAAGACCCCAAAACCTGAATATTGCAAGTGCAGTGTTTCAAAGCAATAAAATCCAAATTCAGAAGAACTGAATGCTGCCAGTGCATTGCTTCAAAGGAATAAAATTCAAATTCAGAAGACCTGAATGCTGCCAATGCAATATTTTAAATGAATAAAATTCAAATTCAGAAGACCTGAATGCTGCCAATGCAGTGTTTCAAAGGAATAATTCAATACAAATTCAGAAGACCTGAATGCTACAAATGCAGTGTTTCAAGGAATAAAATACAAATTCAGAAGACCTGAGTATTTCAGGTTTTTAGTCAAAGGAATAAAATACAAATTCAGAAGACCTGAATGCTACAAATGCAGTGTTTCAAATGAATAAAATACAAATTCAGAAAACCTGAATATTGCAAGTGCAGTGTTTCAAAGCAATAAAATCCAAATTCAGACCTGAATGCTGCCAATGCAGTGTTTTAAATGAATAAAATTCATATTCAGAAGACCTGAATGCTGCCAATGCAGTGTTTGAAAGGAATAATTCAATACAAATTCAGAAGACCTGAATGTTGCAAATAGAGTGTTTCAAAGGAATAAAATATAAATTCAATAGACATGAATGTTGCAAGTGCAGTGTTTCAAAGGAATAAAATACAAATTCAGAAGACCTGAGTATTTCAGGTTTTTAGTCAAAGGAATAAAATACAAATTCAGAAGACCCGAATGCTACAAATGCAGTGTTTCAAATGAATACAATACAAATTCAGAAAACCTGAATATTGCAAGTGCAGTGTTTCAAAGCAATAAAATCCAGATTCAGAAGACCTGAATGCTGTCAATGCAATGTTTTAAATGAATAAAATTCAAATTCAGAAGACCTGAATGCTGCCAATGCAGTGTTTGAAAGGAATAATTCAATACAAATTCAGAAGACCTGAATGTTGCAGATAGAGTGTTTCAAAGGAATAAAATACAAATTCAGAAGACCTGAGTATTTCAGGTTTTTAGTCAAAGGAATAAAATACAAATTCAGAAGACCTGAATGCTACAAATGCAGTGTTTCAAGGAGTAAAATACAAATTCAGAAAATCTGATGGTGGGAAGGGGAACCTCAAGGATTTTTTGGGGTTCTTCCTCTGCCGGTTCATTTCCAGCAGTGGTTTCTGGGGAAATGTGGAATTCTGGGTGCCGGTGTCACTGAACTCTGGCAGTTCATTTCCAGCAGTGGTTTCTGGGGAAATGTGGAATTCCGGGTGCCTGTGTCACTGAACTCTGCCAGTTCATTTCCAGCCGTGGTTTCTGGGGAAATGTGGAATTTGAGGTGCCTGTGTCACTGAACTCTGGCAGTTCATTTCCAGCCGTGGTTTCTGGGGAAATGTGGAATTCCTGGTGCCGGTGTCACTGAACTCTGCCAGTTCATTTCCAGCCGTGGTTTCCGGGGAAATGTGGAATTCTGGGTGCCTGTGTCACTGAACTCTGGCAGTTCATTTCCAGCCGTGGTTTCTGGGGAAATGTGGAATTCTGGGTGCCGGTGTTGCTGAACTCTGGCAGTTCATTTCCAGCTGTGGTTTCTGGGGAAATGTGGAATTCTGGGTGCCTGTGTCACTGAACTCTGCCAGTTCATTTCCAGCTGTGGTTTCTGGGGAAATGTGGAATTCTGGGTGCCGGTGTCACTGAACTCTGCCAGTTCATTTCCAGCTGTGGTTTCTGGGGAAATGTGGAATTCTGGGTGCTGGTGTCACTGAACTCTGGCAGTTCATTTCCAGCTGTGGTTTCTGGGGAAATGTGGAATTCTGGGTGCCGGTGTCACTGAACTCTGCCAGTTCATTTCCAGCTGTGGTTTCTGGGGAAATGTGGAATTCCGGGTGCCGGTGTCGCGATCCGTTCCAGCGGACAGACGCGGTGATTTTTAGGTGCAAAATCACCAGCCAAGGCACAGGGGATTCACAGCAATAACATCAACAGGTTTTGTTTATTAATACAACTCCAGCTGTGGTGCGTTGGTGAGGGAATCAGGGAGGAGAAGGGAGAAATAAGGGAAGAAGGGAGGAAAAAGGGGGAATGGGTATAGCTACCAAAACGTGATGTTGCTCTTGTCCTTCAAGGGCGTCGAAGGTTTGCCAGTCCGGGCAGATCTCGAGGAGCACGGCTAACCTGGGCTCCAATGATACTGTTTTTGGTTGGGGGAATGTCGCAGACATTCTTTGTGAAAAATCCTTTCTGTAGGATTTTTCCTTCTAGAGCTGAGAAGCTCAGCAGCAGATGTAAACAATTATTATCTGCTGCTGTGGAATGCAACAGGTCCACCCGTGGTTGGTCCCCTGTGGATGTTAAAATTTACTGACCACTCATGGTGGAGCTGTTATCCGCTCTGCCGAGACACAGACCTTTGTTATTCTTCTTTCTGTCTCTTTTTTAGCATAGCCAGCTTCTGAAGAAGCCTCTTTCTTTTCTATCTCTATGTAGAATAGTATAATGCTATATATATATATTATAATATAATAAATCAGGCCTTCTGATCATGGAATCAAGATCCTGTCTCTTCCATCCTCTAAAAACCCCTGTGACCACCGACAACAGGGGAAGGGAAGCGGAAACCAAAGTTCTCTAGGGAGGGGGAAAAAACCAAATAGGGGGTACACAGAGTCCAAGGCAAGCAACAGGCACAGACCATTGTTTTCATGGCCCAATGCTCACAGGCGCGTTTGTTCTGGGCAACATTTCCCCCTCCACTGCACAACTCCAAGCAGGGGGGGAGTTCAGTCCCAGTCTCTGGGGAAGGTGCAAGGGGGGTTTTCTTGCACGGGGAATTTCTTGTCTTGATTTCTTGATGAAGAAACCTTTTCTGCTTGTCTGTCACGATGGTTGAGGGCAGGTGAGAGGGCTCTTCTGTGGGAGACCATGCAGAGCTCAAGCCAGGCAGGCCCTCGCAGGTGCGTTTGTTCTGGACAACCTTTCCCCTCCACTGCACAACTCCCCAAGCAAGGAGGGGAGTTCAGTCCCAGTCTCTGGGGAAGGTGCAAGGGGGTTTTTCTTGCACGGGGAGTGTCTTGGTTCCTTGATGAAGAAACCTTTTCTGCTTGTCTGTCGTGATGGTTGAGGGCAGGTGAGAGGGGTCTTCTGTGGGAGACCATGCAGAGCTGAAGCCAGGCAGGCCCTCGCAGGTGCGTTTGTTCTGGGCAACCTTCCCCCTTCTGCACAACTCCAAGCAGGGGGGGGAGTTCAGTCCCAGTCTCTGGAGGAAGGTGCAATGGGGGTTTTCTTGCACGGGGAGTTTCTTTTCTTGGTTCCTTGATGAGGAGGCCTTTTCTGCTTGTCTGTCACGATGGTTGAAGGCAGGAGGCTCTTCTGTGGGAGACCATGCAGAGCTCAAGCCAGGCAGGCCCTCGCAGGTGCGTTTGTTCTGGGCAACCTTCCCCCCTCCACTGCACAACTCCCCTAGCATTGGGGGGAGTTCAGTCCCAGTCTCTGGAGGAAGGTGCAAGGAGGGTTTTTCTTGCACGAGGAGTTTCTTGTCTTGGTTCCTTGATGAAGAGACCTTTTCTGCTTGTCTGTCACGATGGTTGAGGGCAGGCACCATCCGAAGCTCAAGGCAGGCAGGCCCTCACAGGTGCGTTTGTTCTGGGCAACCTTCCCCCCTCCACTGCAAAACTCCAAGTCCCAGTCTCTGGAAGAAGGTGCAAGGGGGGTTTTCTTGCACGGGGAGTTTCTTGTCTTGGTTCTTTGATGAAGAAACCTTTTCTGCTTGTCTGTCACGATGGTTGAGGGCAGGAGGCTCTTCTGTGGGAGACCATGCAGAGCTGAAGCCAGGCAGGCCAGGAGGTGGGGAGAGAGTCCATTGTTCAGAAGGGGCAGGACGCCCTCCTGATTTAAAGGACACCGTGGTGTTCTCAGAGTTTGTCACTGCCAGAGACCCCAACAACCCATGGTCAGCTGTGCCTTGTGCAGCAGTGGTGGGAAGGGGAGCCTCAGGGATTTTGGGGTTCCTCCTCTGGCTGTTCATTTCCAGCCGTGGTTTCTGGGGAAATGTGGAATTCCAGGTGCCTCTTCCTGTTCAGTGTGGTGTGTTATACAAATAACACTGTGGAAACAAGCTGACAATTGTGACTTTCTCCTCCCTGCTGCCTTTACAGTTTCAGCTTTTCGGGGGTCTTCATGACAATCGTGAGGCAAGAAAAAAGGGTATTTTGGACAGGCTCTTACAGCCTGTGCCTGTGTGCCTGACATGAACAGTGATTCAAGAGCAGCTGTCAGCTGAAATCACTCACTTTGCTGCAGTTCCTCCTCTTGTCTTTGCACTGGGTGTTCCCAACAAGCAGAACGTATTTTATTTTAATAAACCACTGTGCTCACAAGGATGACAAAGGATTTACAGGAAAATCAGGGCAAGGTTTTCTCAGAAGGAAAAAAATAAATCAGAATGCATCTTGTGCTGGCTGTTCTCATGGTACTTTTATTTTTTCTTCTCCCAGGAAAAGTTTCATGTGTAAAGTGTCAGGGCAGCCTGTATTTTACAGTTAGATAATGCAGAGATAAAAATAAATCAGAATGCATCTTGTGCTGGCTGTTTTTGTGGTACATGTATTTTTCTATTTCCAGGAAAAGTTTCCTGTGTAAAGTATCAGGGCAACCTGCATTTTACAGTTAGATCATGCAGAGATAAAAAATAAATCAGAATCATGCAGAGATAAAAAATAAATCAGAATGCATCTTGTGCTGGCTGTTCTCGTGGTACTTTTATTTTTCCTTCTCCCAGGAAAAGTTTCATGTGTAAAGTGTCAGGGCAACCTGCATTTTACAGTTAGAGCATGCAGAGATAAAAAATAAATCAGAATGCATCTTGTGCTGGCTGTTCTCGTGGTACATGTATTTTTCTTCTCCCAGGAAAAGTTTCCTGTGTAAAGTGTCAGGGCAACCTGCATTTTACAGTTAGATCATGCAGAGATAAAAAATAAATCAGAATGCATCTTGTGCTGGCTGTTCTCGTGGTACTTTTATTTTTTCTTCTCCCAGGAAAAGTTTCCTGTGTAAAGTATCAGGGCAACCTGTATTTTACAGTTAGAGCATGCAGAGATAAAAAATAAATCAGAATCATGCAGAGATAAAAAATAAATCAGTATTTACAGTTAGAGCATGCAGAGCTGTTCTTGACAGGATGATTTAATTTCAGATTAATTTAATTTCAGGAATTTCTGCTGGTCTCAGTTTTATCTGTGCCAGCATTTCCTAGAGGATCCACAGCAGGGATGAAGTTTGGTCCTGCACCTGTGTAATTCCATAATTCTAGATACACTTTTGTATCTGTGTGTTAATGTGTTTAAAATATGTAATTATTTAAATTTCTGTAACATTTTATTGTATTAGTCACATTGGCCACCTCAGGTTTTAGAAATTATCTCCTTTCTTTACCCATTCCTTACTAAACACACAAGATAATGTGTTAATGTTTAAAATGATGAAATGATTTTCATCTGTGTATAATTTTATTGTATTAATGACATTGCTCACCTCAAATTTCAGAAGTTATCTCCTTTCTTTACTAAATACACAAGACAATGTGTTAATGTTTAAAATGATGACATGATTTTCATCTGTGTATAATTTTATTTTATTAATCACATTGGCCACCTCAAATTTCAGAAGTTATCTCCTTTCTTTACCCATTCCTTACTAAATATTAATATATTTAAAATGATGAAATGATTTTAATCTGTGTATAATTTTATTGTATTAATAACATTGCCTGCCTCAAGTTTCAGAAGTTATCTCTTTTCTTTACCCATTCTTTACTAAATAGACAAGATAATGTGTTAATACATTTAAAATGATGAAATGATTTTCATCTGTGTATAATTTTATTGTATTAATGACATTGCTCACCTCAAATTTCAGAAGTTATCTCCTTTCTTTACCTATTCCTTAGTAAACATTAATATATTTAAAATGATGAAATGATTTTCACCTGTGTATAATTTTATTGTATTAATCACATTGGCCCCCTCAAGTTTCAGAAGTTATCTCCTTTCTTTACCTATTCCTTAGTAAATATTAATATATTTAAAATGATGAAATGATTTTAATCTGTGTATAATTTTATTGTATTAATCACATTGGCCACCTCAAATTTCAAACTTATCTCCTTTCTTTACCCATTCCTTACTAAACACACAAGATAATGTGTTAATGTTTAAAATGATGAAATGATTTTCATCTGTGTATAATTTTATTGTATTAATGACATTGGCCTCAAGTTTCACAAATTTCCTTTTTTTTACCCATTCCTTACTAAATACACAAGACCACGTGTTAATACATTTAAAATGATGAAATGATTTTCATCTGTGTATAATTTTATTTTATTAATCACTTGCCCACCTCAAGTTTCAGAAGTTATCTCCTTTCTTTACCTATTCCTTGGTAAATATTAATATACTTAAAATGATGAAATTATTTTAATCTGTTTATAATTTTATTGTATTAATGACATTTCCCACCTCAAATTTCAGAAGTTATCTCCTTTTTTACCCTTTTAATACAAAATAATAGAAGTGAGTCAGGTGCCAGAGGCCCAGAGGAGAGCAGGGAGCTGCAGCCTGAGAAAAGCTGGAGTGTGGAAATCAGAGCATGCTCCTTGACTGAGCAGGAGCACAACTTCATTTTTTATTTTTTTCTCCTTTTGGGAGAGAAAAAATGCAGGAGGAAGAGCTGGAGGCTGAGGTTTGATAGCAGAGGAAAGGCAGAGGCTGTGGGAGGAGAGAGAGGGGAATGGATGGGGCAGCACTGAGGAGCAGAGGTAAGGGGTGAGGCTGGAACGTGGAGAAAATAACTTTATTGCTGCATTTTCCAGCATTATTGCTGCATTTTCCAGCATTATTGCTGCATTTTCCAGCATTATCCCTGCCTTTTCCAGCATTATTGCTGCATTTTCCAGCACTATTGCTGCATTTTCCAGCATTATTGCTGCATTTCCAGCATTATCCCTGCCTTTTCCAGCATTATTCCTGCATTTTCCAGCACTATTCCTGCATTTTCCAGCATTATTGCTGCATTTTCCAGCATCATTCCTGCATTTTCCAGCACTATTCCTGCATTTTCCAGCATTATTGCTGCCTTTTCCAACATTATTGCTGCATTTCCAGCATTATTGCTGCATTTTCCAGCATTATTGCTGCATTTTCCAGCATCATTGCTGCATTTCCAGCATTATTGCTGCATTTCCAGCATTATTGCTGCATTTTCCAGCATTATCCCTGCCTTTTCCAGCATTATCGCTGCATTTTCCAGCATTATTCCTGAATTTTCCAGCATTATTGCTGCATTTTCCAGCATTATTGCTGCCTTTTCCAGCATTATTGCTGCATTTTCCAGCATTATTGCTGCCTTTTCCAGCATCATTCCTGCCTTTTCCAGCATTATCCCTGCATTTTCCAGCATTATTGCTGCATTTTCCAGCATTATTGCTGCATTTTCCAGCATCATTCCTGCCTTTTCCAGCATTCCCTGCAGCTGCTGGACATCTCATGATTTTAGTTCTAAAATTGGTGCTGCTCTGGATTGATGGTTTTGCTGAAATGAGGGATGAGGTTGGATTTTTATTTTGTTTTATTGAGAATCACTGTCCTGCTCTGGTGTGGGTGTTTCTGCTTTGTTTCTCAAGCCTGGGATAAATTTTGCTGCTGAGTTTATCTAGGAAATGTTTCAGGAATTGCTTCAGGAAACGTTTGAAAATATAGTTCTTAATTTGTAAAAGAAACCAATAAATTAAAATAATTTTTAATTTTTTATTATTTATTTATGTATTTATTATTGTTTAATAATAATTAAAATAAAATAAAATAAAATAATTTAAAAAATTAAAATAAAAATTAAAATAATTAAATATCATATTAAATAATATTAAATATTAATATTTAATATTATATAATATTAAATAATATTATTATATAATAATATAATTATAATTATTATATTATAATTATATATATTATATATTATATATTATCCATTATATATAATATAATATTATATTATATTATAATTATATTATATTTTATTATATTGTATAATATAATATAATATAATATAATATAATATTACATTATATTATATTATATATTTATTATATATAATATATATTATATTATAATTATGCTCCTCAAACTCTGTCTCATCTTGGCTCTGTCCTTGTCTGTTTTTTTGAGTGAATTTCCCCAAAATCCTGAATTTTGGTGCTGAGCTTTCCCTTGGGACCTGGGGATGCAAACGTGACTTTGTGGAGTAGGAGCTGGTGTTGTGTTGGACTTGAGGCAAATTTTGGGTTTGTTCCATACAATTTGACTTTATTTTGTAAGATTTAAATGAGTTTTATGTCCAGCTTTAAAGGAGAAATGAAATTTGAGGAGTTTCTTTCCCTGAAATGCTTTCAGCTCCCCGTGGAGGTTTTGGAGCTCAATCTTGGATCCTTAAATCCAAGGTGCAGCCCAGGATTGGGTCTCCATCTTCCTGGGTTTCTTCTGGGGGAAAAATATTATTCCTTTTGCTCTGAAAAAAGTTCAGTCTCAGCAGGAGAAAGTGTTATATCTGAAAAAAGAGAAAATAATTAAAACCCACATGGCTGGGAGAGCTGTAAATGGAATTTATATCATCCATTCTCACAGCTGAGCATTGTGTGAATACAGTGTTTAAAAATTGTATTTTCAACCATGTTTTGTAAGAAAAATTTATTAATTCCTGATAAACTGGGCATTAGTGAGGCTTCTTTCAAGGTTTAATTTTTGCTATCCAAGTTTTACATTGCTGTGTATGTATGCAATGTATTTTTGAAGCATGAAGCTTCAATGATACTCTGCTAAATAAAAAGCAGATTTATTTTCTAATTTGTTTTTACTTTCAGTTTTCTTTACTTTGAAAAAAAAAATCCCATGCTGTCAAGTTAATTTTTTAAAAATATCTTTGATTAGCAAAGAGATTTTAAATGAAAATTAGTTATTGGTAGCTTAATATACTGGGTTTTGGAGCAGGACAACACACCAAGTGTATCTTACAATTTTAATGTAAAATTCCCAAGAAATTCTTCCTTTCCAAGAAGTTCCTTTTGGAATTTGGAAACCTGACTGCAAACCTGACTGTGTTTTAGCAGTATATAAATATAAAATCCAAATATAATATAAACTCCATGGTGCATGTTGAACATCAGCCCTGCAGCTTTGGGGCTGTGCTGCAATCCCCAAGCCGTGGTACTTTTATTAATGGTTTTTTTTACTTTCTTTATTTTCTGCTTTAAAAAAATAATCCCATGCTGTCATGTCCATTTTTAAAAAATATATTTCATTGCAAAGAGATCTTAAATGAAAATTTGTGGTAGCTCAATACTGGGTTTTGTCTTTGGAGCTTGATAACAGACCAAGCGTATTCTTGACATCGTAGCGTAAAATTCCCAAGGAATTCTTCCTTTCCAAGATGTTTTTGGGAAACCTCTCCGCCAGCCTGTGTTTTAGAAAGGAGTATAAAATCCAAGGTGCATTTTTGCATGTGGTGAGAAGTTAAATTTGGAGTTTAGGTCATTTAGAAATGGAAGTCTTTTGCAGTGGGGTCACAGATTGCCGAGTTTCAAAACATTTCCTGTGATGTGTTGGGGCTGTGCTGGAATCCCTGAGTTGTGGCACTTTTTAAAAGTTATTTTTTCCTTTCTTCTACTTAAAAAAAATAATCCCATGCTGTCATGTTCATATTTTAGAAATATCTTTGATTAGTGAAGAGATCTTAAATGAAAATTAATGGTAGCTTAATACTGGGTTTTGTCTTTGGAGCTTGATAACGAACCAAGCGTATTCTTGCCGTTGTAGCCTAAAATTCCCAAGGAATTCTTCCTTTCCAAGAAATTCCTTTTGGAATTTGGAAACCTGACTGCAAACCTGACTGTGTTTTAGGAGTATATAAATATAAAATCCAAATATAATATAAACTCCATGGTTCATGTGGAACATCAGCCGTGCAGCTTTGGGGCTGTGCTGGAATCCCCGAGCCGTGGTACTTTTATTAATATTTTTTTTTACTTTCTTTATTTTCTACTTTAAAAAAATAATCCCATGCTGTCATGTCCATTTTTAAAAAATATATTTCATTGCAAAGAGATCTTAAATGAAAATTTGTGGTAGCTCAATACTGGGTTTTGTCTTTGGAGCAGGACAACAGACCAAGTGTATTCTTGACATCGTAGCGTAAAATTCCCAAGGAATTCTTCCTTTCCCAGATGTTTTTAGGAAACCTCTCTGCCAACCTGTGTTTTAGGAAGGAGTATAAAATCTATGCTCCATTTTTGCACGTGGTGTTTAGTTAAATTTGGAGTTTAGATCATTTAGAAACTGAAGTCTTTTGCAGTGGGGTCACAGATTGCTGAGTTTCAAAACATTTCCCGTGCAGTTTTGGGGCTGTGCTGGAATCCCTGAGTTGTGGCACTTTTTAAACACTTTTTTACTTTCTTCTACTTTAAAAAAAAGCAATCCCGTGCTGTCATGTTCATTTTTAAAAAAATATCTTTGATTAGTGAAGAGATCTTAAATGAAAATTAGTGGTAGCTCAATACTGGGTTTTGTCTTTGGAGCTTGATAACAAACCAAGCGTATTCTTGCTGTTGTAGCGTAAAATTCCCAAGGAATTCTTCCTTTCCAAGATGTTCCTTTTGGAATTTGGAAACCTGACTGCAAACCTGACTGTGTTTTAGGAGTATGTAAATATAAAATCCAAATATAATATAAACTCCACAGTCCATGTTGAACATCAGCCCTGCAGCTTTGGGGCTGTGCTGCAATCCCCGAGCCGTGGTACTTTTATTAATGGTTGTTTTACTTTCTTTATTTTCTGCTTTAAAAAAACAATCCCATGCTGTCATGTCCATTTTTAAAAAATATATTTCATTGCAAAGAGATGTTAAATGAAAATTTGTGGTAGCTTAATACTGGGTTTTGTCTTTGGAGCAGGATAACAGACCAAGTGTGTTCTTGACATTGTAGTGTAAAATTCCCAAAGAATTCTTCCTTTCCAAGATGTTGCTTTTGGAATTTGCAAACCTCTCTGAAATCCTGTGTTTTAGAAAGGAATATAAAATCCATGGTCCATTTTTGCACGTGGTGAGAAGTAAAATTTGGAGTTTAGATCATTTAGAAGCTGAAGTCTTTTGCAGTGGGGTCACAGATTGCCGAGTCTGAAAACATTTCCTGTGATGTTTTGCGGCTGTGCTGGAATCCCTGACTTGTGGCACTTTTGAAACTTTTTTTTTTTACTTTCTTCTGCCTTAAAAAAAATATTCCCGTGCTGTCATGTTCATTTTTTAGAAATATCTTTGATTAGTGAAGAGATCTTAAATGAAAATTAGTGGTGGCTTAATACTGGGTTTTGTCTTTGAATCTTGATAACAAACCAAGCGTATTCTTGCTGTTGTAGCATAAAATTCCCAAGAAATTCTTCCTTTCCAAGATGTTCCTTTTGGAATTTGCAAACCTCTCTGCCAACCTGTGTTTTAGAAAGGAGTATAAAATCCATGGTCCATTTTTGCACGTGGTGAGAAGTTAAATTTGGAGTTTAGATCATTTAGAAATGGAAGTCTTTTGCAGTGGGGTCACAGATTGCTGAGTTCAAAACATTTCCTGTGATGTTTTGGGGCTGTGCTGGAATCCCTGAGTTGTGGCACTTTTTAAAAGTTATTTTTTCCTATCTTCTGCTTAAAAAAAAAAAATCCAGTGCTGTCATGTTCATTTTTTTACAATATCTTTGATTAGTGAAGAGATCTTAAATGAAAATTAGTGGTAGCTCTATACTGGGTTTTGTCTATGGAGCTTGATAACAAACCAAGCGTATTCTTGCCGTTGTAGCCTAAAATTCCCAAGAAATTCTTCCTTTCCAAGAAGTTCCTTTTGGAATTTGGAAACCTGACTGCAAACCTGACTGTGTTTTAGGAGTATATAAATATAAAATCCAAATATAATATAAACTCCATGGTGCATGTGGAATATCAGCCCTGCAGCATTGGGGCTGTGCTGCAATCCCCGAGCCGTGCTACTTTTATTAATGTTTTTTTTACTTTCTTTATTTTCTGCCTTAAAAAAACAATCCCATGCTGTCATGTCCATTTTTAAAAAATATATTTCATTGCAAAGAGATCTTAAATGAAAATTAGTGGTAGCTTAATACTGGGTTTTGTCTTTGGAGCAGGACAACAGACAAAGTGTATTCTTGACATCGTAGCGTAAAATTCCCAAGAAATTCTTATTTCCAAGATGTTCCTTTCACAATTTGCAAACCTCTCCGCCAGCCTGTGTTTTAGGAAGCAATATAAAATCCAAGGTGCATTTTTGCACGTGGTGAGAAGTTAAATTTGGAGTTTAGATCATTTAGAAATGGAAGTCTTTTGCAGTGGGGTCACAGATTGCCGAGTCTGAAAACATTTCCCGTGCAGTTTTGGGGCTGTGCTGGAATCCCTGAGTTGTGGCACTTTTGAAACTTTTTTTTTTTTACTTTCTTCTACTTTAAAAAAAAATAATCCCGTGCTGTCATGTTCATTTTTTAGAAATATCTTTGATTAGTGAAGAGATCTTAAATGAAAATTAGTGGTGGCTCAGTACTGGTGGATTTTGTGTTTGGAACTTGATAACAGACCAAGCGTATTCTTGCTGTTGTAGCATAAAATTCCCAAGAAATTCTTCCTTTCCAAGATGTTTTTGAGACACCACTCTGCCAACCTGACTGTTTTAGAAAGGAATATAAAATCCACAGTCCATGCTGAGCATCAGCCCTGCAGTTTTGG
The DNA here is from genome assembly GCA_009764595.1 of Geothlypis trichas. Classification (NCBI taxonomy): domain Eukaryota; kingdom Metazoa; phylum Chordata; class Aves; order Passeriformes; family Parulidae; genus Geothlypis; species Geothlypis trichas. Next base: position 114,905,815 of record CM019902.1, on the reverse strand, counting down.
GGCTGTGCTGGAATTCCTGAGCCATTGTACTTTTATTTATTTACTTTTTCCTTTGTTATTCTTTCTACTTAAAAAAAAAAAATCCCATGCTGTCGTGCCCATTAAAAAAAATATTTGTGATTAGTGAAGAGAGTTTAAATGAAAATGAGTGGTAACTTGATACTGGGTTTTGTCTTTGAATCTTGATAACAAACCAAGTGTATTACTGCCGTTATAGCGTATCATTCCCAAGAAATTCTTCCTTTCCAAAATGTTCCTTTTGGAATTTGCAAACCTCTCAGCCAACCTGTGTTTTAGAAAGGAATATAAAATCCATGCTCCATTTTTGCACGTGGTGAGAAGTTAAATTTGGAGTTTAGATCATTTAGAAGCTGAAGTCTTTTGAAGTGGAGTCACAGATTGACGACTTTCAAAACATTTCCCGTGCAGTTTTGGGGGTGTGCTGGAATCCCTGAGTTGTGGCACTTTTTAAACCTTTTTCTTTTACTTTCTTCTACTTTTGAAAAAAAAAATTGCATGCTGTCATGTTCAGTTTTTTACAATATCTTTGAATGGTGAAAAGATCTTAAATGAAAATTAGTGGTAGATTTTTACTGGGTTTTGTCTTTGGAGCAGGATAGCAGACCAAGTGCATTCTTGCTATTAACGTGTATAATTCCCAAGGAATTCTTCCTTTCCAAGATGTTTTTGGGACACCTCTCTGCCAAGCTGACTGTTTTAGGATGGAATATAAAATCCATGGTTCATGCTGAACATCAGCTCTGCAGTTTTGGGGCTGTGCTGGAATCCCCTGGTCGTGCTACTTTTATTAATGTTTTTTTAACTTTCTTTATTTTCTATTTTAAAAAAATAATGCCATGCTGTCATGTCCATTTTATAAAACTATCTTTCATTACAAAGAGATCTTAAATGAAAATTAGTGGTGGATTATTACTGGGTTTTGTCTTTGGAGCAGGATAACAGACCAAGTGCATTCTTGCCATTAACGGGTATAATTCCCAAGGAATTCTTCCTTTCCAAGATGTTTTTGGGACACCTCTCAGCCAACCTGACTGTGTTTTAGGAAGGAGTATAAACTCCATGGTCCATGTTGAACATCAGCTGTGCAGCTTTGGGGCTGTGCTTGAATCCCCTGGTCGTCCTACTTTTATTAATGGTTTTTTAACTTTCTTTATTTTCTACTTTAAAAAAATAATCCCATGCTGTCATGTTCAGTTTTTTACAATATCTTTGAATAGTGAAAAGATCTTAAATGAAAATGAGTGGTAGATTATTACTAGGTTTTGTCTTTGAGCAGGATAGCACACCAAGTGCATTCTTGCCATTAACGTGTAAAATTCCCAAGGAATTCTTCCTTTCCAAGATGTTTTTGGGACACCTCTGTGCCAATCTGACTGTGTTTTAGGAAGGAATATAAACTCCATGGTCCATGCTGAACATCAGCCGTGCAGTTTTGGGGCTGTGCTGGAATCCCCTGGTCATCCTACTTTTATTAATGTTTTTTAAACTTTCTTTATTTTCTATTTTAAAAAAATAATGCCATGCTGTCATGTTCAGTTTTTTACAATATGTTTGAATAGTGAAAAGATCTTAAATGAAAATTAGTGGTAGATTATTACTAGGTTTTGTCTGTGGAGCAGGATAGCACACCAAGTGCATTCTTGCCATTAACGTGTATAATTCCCAGAAATTCTTCCTTTCCAAGATGATTTGGGACACCTCTCTGCCAACCTGACTGTTTCAGAAAGGAATATAAAACCCACAGTCCATGTTGAGCATCAGCTGTGCAGTTTTGGGGTTGTTCTGGAATTCCCAAGCCTGGTCCATGTGTAAATGTGTTGTGGTTTCACCTCAACATTTCCCAGACATTTCTGCAGCTCCCAAACCCCTCCACAGTCACACGCTGGGGAGGTTTTTGGTTTTTATTTTTCCCTCAAAAAAGGCAAAAATGAGGTCCAGCTGAAAGCTTGTGGGAGTTTAAACGTGTTTACAGTGCTAAGAGGAGAATCTTTGGCTCCTGTGCTGCTGTTTCATATTCATGAACACTAAATTCATTCACATTTGATGTGTGTAACCCTGCTGAAAGGCAAAATAAACCTGCTGGAAAACCCTCAGCTAAGAATTGGGTATTATCAGGGAGAAGAAAAAATATTTGCTTAGGTTTTATTTACTTTAATCATTCTGCTGCTAATTCCAAGATTTTCAACAAACAATTTTGTTGTTAGTTTAAAAAAAAAATAAAAAAAGGTTTGGTACCAAATAAAAATAGTATTATGTGATGGCTGTTGAAGAGAGCCAGTTTTAGCTGCTGAATATATTGCATCTAATTTATTGCCCTATTAGCTGAGAACAAAATTCTTCTGTATTTCTTTTTTTCCTTAGTCCATACAGAATACTTTTGAGAGTAATTTAATATATATGTGTACAGCATTTGGAGTTAGATTTATATCTTAATTTATGCTTCCAAACATGACTTGGATTATATCATTTAAAAAAAAGAAAAATCAACCCACTTTAATATGCATCATGCTCAGATTTTTGTGCTAAAGTGGAATGTCTTTTCCTTTCTGCCTAGGCTTATTTTTAGCCCAGTTGCACGTAGGTTTAATTTACTGTAGACTTTTCCTGGAGAAAAATAACAATTTTGTTACAAAGTAGGTGTCACGAAGAATTAAAGGCCCGCCCTGTAATTTCTCACACCTTTCTTCTGGTAGGATAAATCAGCACCTGGCAGAAATGTGATTGATCAGCCTTGGGGTGAGGTGTTTGGTGGTGATGCTGTGTCAAAGGTGGACCTTGTTCCTCTGGGTGCTTTCCCCTCAAAAACAGATTTATGGGCTGGGGCAGCACTCGGGGCCCAATTGCTGCTGTGGGAGCAGCTCCCCTCCCAGGGCTGCTCGTGCACTCTTTAATTTCTGACATCCAGAGCTGCTGCAAAATGAATCTCAGAATTTTGAATTTTGCCCTGTGGTTTTTAGCATCCTGTGCTTTAAAATCAAATGTGATCATTTACTGACACTGAGCCTAAATTTGGATTTTTGTGTAACACGTCGATGGTGCATTTGTGATAAATTAGAGAAATCCTTCTTTTATTGTTTGTGTATGTGGAGCTGACATGGCACTGATAAAACATTTCAGAATATTTTAACACAACTCCAATTTGCTCTTTTTCACCATGAGGAGACACAGCCTGGGCTGTAAATTCTGCTTGGAGCAAAAACCTCGAGCAGGCCTCAAAATCAACCACGAGAAACGAGCCCAGTGTCCTAAAACTCCATCAAATTCAGCAATTTTTGTTCCACAGGACTTTTGTCCTTTCAGCTGGAATATGCTTCCCTTCCCAATGCCATGGGCTTTTTTTTTCCCCACATGCATGGACGGCCCCAGGATTTGTTTTTGGTTATTTTTGGTTTTTTTCCAGCTACGCTTTCAGCTCTGGATGACGTTTGGCCTTTGACCCAGGCACTTTGTGACAATAAACAGTTTGTTGATGAGAGCAGCTGCTGCAAGATTGCTTCCAGATTGTTCTGCTGCAGCTGAGGGAGGAGAGGGAGCAAAATCTGGGATGCACCTTGCAGGCTGCTCATGGCTGGTGTGTGCTGAGAATCCCCAGCAGCTCTGCCCATCCCTCTCCAGCACCCCAGTCCCAAATGGAGCTCTCTGCTGAAGGCAGAAATCAAACTCGTTGGGAAAACCATAATTAATTTCATTTTCTATTATTTTTAGTTCATTTGGCTATTCCCATCCTTCTCCTGGCACCCCAATTCCCAAATGGAGCTCTCTGCTGAAGGCAGAAATCAAACTCGTTGTGATAAACCATAATTAATTTCTTTTTTTATTATTTTTAACTATTTACCTATTCCCATCCTTCTCCTGGCATCCCAGTTCCCAAATGGAGCTCTCTGCTAAAGACAGAAATCAAACTCGTTGGGAAAACCATAATTAATTTCTTTTTCTATTATTTTTAACTATTTACCTATTCCCATCCTTCTCCTGGCACCCCAATTCCCAAATGGAGCTCTCTGCTAAAGGCAGAAATCAAACTCGTTGTGATAAACCATAATTAAATTCTTTTTTTATTATTTTTAACTATTTACCTATTCCCATCCTTCTCCTGGCACCCCAATTCCCAAATGGAGCTCTCTGCTAAAGGCAGAAATCAAACTCGTTGTGATAAACCATAATTAATTTCTTTTTTTATTATTTTTAACTATTTACCTATTCCCATCCTTCTCCTGGCACCCCAATCCCAAATGGAGCTCTCTGCTAAAGGCAGAAATCAAACTCGTTGTGATAAACCATAATTAAATTCTTTTTTTATTATTTTTACCTATTTACCTATTCCTGTCCTTCTCCTGGCATCCCAGTTCCCAAGTAGAGCACTCTGGTAAAGGCAGGTGAAGTGCAGATAAATCAAACTCGTTGTGAAAACCATAATTAATTTATTTTTCTACTATTTTTAGTTCATTTGGATATTCCCATCCTTCTCCTGGCGCCCCAATTCCCAAATGGAGCTCTCTGCTAAAGGCAGAAATCAAACTCGTTGTGAAAACCATAATTAATTTCTTTATTTATTATTTTTAACTATTTACCTATTCCCATCCTTCTCCTGGCACCCCAGTTCCCAAATGGAGCTCTCTGCTGAAGGCAGGAGAGGTGTAGATAAATCAAACTCGTGACAACCATAATTAATTTCTTTTTTTATTATTTTTAACTATTTACCTATTCCCATCCTTCTCCTGGCACCCCAATCCCAAATGGAGCTCTCTGCTAAAGGCAGAAATCAAACTCGTTGTGATAAACCATAATTAAATTCTTTTTTTATTATTTTAACTATTTACCTATTCCCATCCTTCTCCTGGCACCCCAATTCCCAAATGGAGCTCTCTGCTAAAGGCAGAAATCAAACTCATTGTGAAAACCATCATTAATTTCTTTATTTATTATTTTTAACTATTTACCTATTCCCATCCTTCTCCTGGCACCCCAGTTCCCAAATGGAGCTCTCTGCTGAAGGCAGGAGAGGTGTAGATAAATCAAACTCGTGACAACCATAATTAATTTCTTTTTTTATTATTTTTAACTATTTACCTATTCCCATCCTTCTCCTGGCACCCCAATCCCAAATGGAGCTCTCTGCTAAAGGCAGAAATCAAACTCGTTGTGATAAACCATAATTAAATTCTTTTTTTATTATTTTTAACTATTTACCTATTCCCATCCTTCTCCTGGCACCCCAATTCCCAAATGGAGCTCTCTGCTAAAGGCAGAAATCAAACTCATTGTGAAAACCATCATTAATTTCTTTATTTATTATTTTTAACTATTTACCTATTCCCATCCTTCTCCTGGCACCCCAGTTCCCAAATGGAGCTCTCTGCTGAAGGCAGGAGAGGTGTAGATAAATCAAACTCGTGACAACCATAATTAATTTCTTTTTTTATTATTTTTAACTATTTACCTATTCCTGTCCTTCTCCTGGCATCCCAATCCCAAATGGAGCTCTCTGCTAAAGGCAGAAATCAAACTCCTTGTGAAAACCATAATTAATTTCTTTTTCTATTATTTTTAGTTCATTTGGCTATTCCCATTCTTCTCCTGGCACCCCAATTCCCAAATGGAGCTCTCTGCTAAAGGCAGAAATCAAACTCATTGGGAAAACCATAATTAATTTCTTTTTCTATTATTTTTAACTATTTACCTATTCCCATCCTTCTCCTGGCACCCCAGTTCCCAGGTGGAGCTCTCTGCTGGTGCCAGGGGAGATGCAGACAGAACAAACTTGCTGTGAAGACAAACCATAATTAATTTCTTTATTTATTATTTTTAACCTATTTACCTATTCCCATCCTTCTCCTGCCATCCCAGTTCCCAAGTGGAATTCTGCTAAAGCCAGGGGAGGTGCAGATAAAAGAAACTTGCTGTGAAAACCATAATTAATTTCCTTATGTATTATTTTTAACCTGTTTACCTATTCCCATCCTTCTGGCATCCCAGTTCCCAAGTGGAATTCTCTGCTGAAGGCAGGGAAGATGCAGTTAAAACAAACTTGCTGTGAAGACCATAAATAATTTCCTTATTTATTATTTTTAACCTATTTACCTATTCCCATCCTTCTCCTGGCATCCCAGTTCCCAAGCAGAGCACTCTCCTACAGCCAGGAGAGATGCAGATAAATCAAACTTGCTGTGAAGACCATAATTCATTTCCTTATGCATTATTTTTAACCTATTTACTCTAATTTTTCATTATTTTTCCCTACAAAAAGTAACATCCTGACCCATTTTTCATCACTCACTGAGTCCTGCCCTGGGCCCTGCTGCCTGTTCCCCAGGATGAGCTGCTGCATAAATGAGTTTTCAGCCTGCACACGGTGCTTTTTGAAGCTAAATTTAATTTTGGACTGAGATTTAGGCAGGGATTTCTGAGCAGTTGCTGGATGTGTGGTCCAGGAATGGCTGAAATCTAAGATGCTCCCTGCTCAAAGGGATGGGGTTGCAATAAAGAGGAGCAGGAGACCTTGCAGCACTTTGTTAAAAATCTTTCCCTTTTTTGGATGAAATATTCCACATATCAGTTGGGAAAATGGATCCACTGTGTTTATGTAATGCAATACTTGTTTTTAAAAACACTCTGAAGAGTGCAGACAAAAATAAGGCACTAGACTGAGTGGCTGGAATGAACTTTCAGAAATCAGGAGCTTTTTTCTGCCTCTCTTCAGCTAAATATCCCTCCAAACCCCAAAGTAACCTCTGGAGATTTATCCTAAAATATCAGGATGGTTGGGAATTCCAGAAGTGACCAACCCTGCCATGTCTCTGAATGTTCTTTTGGGTTTTGTGCACTCCAGATCTGCTAAAACCCCAAAATAACCTCTAGAGATTTATCCTAAAAAATCAGGATGGAATTCCAAAAGTGACCCAACCCTGCCATGTCTCTAAATCTGCTAAATATCCCTCCCAAACCCCAAAATAACATCTGGAGATTTATCCTAAAAATCAGGATGGTTGGGAATTCCAGAAGTGACCAACCCTGCCATGTCTCTGAATGTTCTTCTGGGTTTTGTGCTAAATATTCCTCCAAACCCCAAAATAACCTCTGGAGATTTATCCTAAAAAATCAGGATGGTTGGGAATTCCAGAAGTGACCAACCCTGCCCTGTCTCTGAATGTTTTTCTGGATTTTGTGCACTCCAAATCTGCTAAATATCCCTCCAAACCCCAAAATAACCTCTGGAGATTTATCCTAAAAAATCAGGATGGAATTCCAAAAGTGACCCAACCCTGCCATGTCTCTAAATCTGCTAAATATCCCTCCAAACCCCAAAATAACATCTGGAGATTTATCCTAAACAATCAGGATGGTTGGGAATTCCAAAAGTGACCAACCCTGCCATGTCTCTGAATGTTCTTCTGGGCTTTGTGCTCTCCAGATCTGCTAAATATCCCTCCAAACCCCAAAATAACCTCTAGAGACTCCTAAAAAATCAGGATGGTTGGGAAATGTTCTTTTGGGATTTTTGCACTCCAAATCTGCTAAATATCCCTCCAAACCCCAAAATAACATCTGGAGATTTATCCTAAAAAATCAGGATGGTTGGGAATTCCAGAAGTGACCCAACCCTGCCATGTCTCTGAATGTTCTTTTGGGTTTTGTGCACTCCAGATCTGCTAAAACCCCAAAATAACCTCTAGAGATTTATCCTAAAAAATCAGGATGGAATTCCAAAAGTGACCCAACCCTGCCATGTCTCTAAATCTGCTAAATATCCCTCCAAACCCCAAAATAACCTCTGGAGATTTATCCTAAAAAACCAGGATGGAATTCCGAAAGTGACCCAACCCTGCCATGTCTCTGAATATTCTTTTGGGTTTTGTGCACTCCAAATCTGCTAAATATCCCTCCAAACCCCAGAATAACCTCTGGAGATTTATCCTAAAAAATCAGGATGGTTGGGAAATGTTCATCTGGGCTTTGTGCACTCCAAATCTGCTAAATATCCCTCCAAACCCCAAAATAACATCTGGAGATTTATCCTAAAAAATCAGGATGGTTGGGAATTCCAGAAGTGACCAACCCGGCCATGTCTCTGAATGTTTTTCTGGGATTTGTGCACTCCAGATCTGCTAAATATCCCTCCAAACCCCAAAATAATCTCTGGAAATTCCTAAAAAATCAGGATGGTTGGGAATTCCAAAAGTGACCTTTAAAATATTTCAGTTGAGCTTTGGAGTGTGGAGAATTTATTAATGAGAGGTGTTGGGTGGTTTGTGTTGGTGCAGTGCTTTTCTGCTTTTGGTGACTTTTCTTTTGGAATGCATTAAATTTACATTAAATTTACATTAAATTACATTAAAATTACAATAAATTTACATTAAATTACATTTTAATTACATTAATTTTTTTTAACAATTAAAATCCAGGTAGAAACATTTTCTTCCTATAAATATTAAACATGTAGATGAGTTTAATATTTATGTTAATAAATTATTATTAACTTAATAATGTAACAATTAGCACAATTTGTGCTGATGAGAAGCTGAGGGTCTGGAGTGTGCAGTGGCTGAACTTTGAATTTCTGGGAATTTTGGGAATTTTGGGAATTGCTGTGCTCTGCATCTCCCTTCTTGCTCAGAGCTCTTCATTCAGTTGGGAAATTCCCAATTTCTCCTTGATTCTCTTTAAAATATTTCAGTTGAGCTTTGGAGTGTGGAGAATTTATTAATGAGAGGTGTTGGGTGCTTTGTGTTGCTGCAGTGCTTTTCTGCTTTTGGTGACTTTTCTTTTGGAATGCATTAAATTTACATTAAATTTACATTAAATTACATTAAAATTAGTTTTTTTTACCATTTAAAATACAGATAGAAACATTTTCTTCCCATAAATATTAAACATGTAGATGAGTTTAATATTTATGTTAATAAATGATTATTTACATAATAATGTAACAATTAGCACAATTTGTGCTGATGAGAAGCTGAGGGTCTGGAGTGTGCAGTGGCTGAACTTTGAATTTTGGGAATTTTGGGAATTTTGGGAATTGCTGTGCTCTGCATCTCCCTTCTTGCTCAGAGCTCTTCATTCAGTTGGGAAATTCCCAATTTCTCCTTGGTTCCCTTTAAAAGATTTCAGTTGAGCTTTGGAATGTGGAGAATTTATTAATGAGAGGTGTTGTGTAGTTTCTGCTTTTCTACTTTTTCTGCTTTTTTATAATGATGCACTAAAATTATATTTTTTACCATTTAAAATCCAGGTAGAAACATTTTCTTCCCATAAATATTAAACATGTAGCTGAATTTAATATTTATGTTACTAAATGATTATTAACATAATATTACAATTAGCTCAATTTGTACTGAATTTGTGCTGATAAGTGGATGGGCTGAGGGTCTGGAGGGTGCAGTGGCTGAACTTTGAATTTTGGGAATTTTGGGAATTGCTGTGCTCTGCATCTCCCTTCTTGCTCAGAGCTCTTCATTCAGTTGGGAAATTCCCAATTTCTCCTTGGTTCCCTTTAAAATATTTCAGTTGAGCTTTGGAGTGTGGAGAATTTATTAATGAGAGGTGTTGGGAAGTTTCTGCTTTTCTACTTTTCTACTTTTCTTTTAATAGTGCATTGAAATTATATTTTTTACCATTTAAAATCCAGGTAGAAACATTTTCTTCCTATAAATATTAAACATTTAGATGAGTTTAGTATTTATGTTAATAAATGATTATTAACATAATAATGTAACAATTAGCACAATTTGTGCTGATGAGAAGCTGAGGGTCTGGAGGGTGCAGTGGCTGAACTTTGAATTTTGGGAATTTTGGGAATTTTGGGAATTGCTGTGCTCTGCATCTCCCTTCTTGCTCAGAGCTCTTCATTCAGTTGGGAAATTCCCAATTTCTCCTTGGTTCCCTTTAAAATATTTCAGTTGAGCTTTGGAGTGTGGAGAATTTATTAATGAGAGGTGTTGGGAAGTTTCTGCTTTTCTACTTTTCTACTTTTCTTTTAATAGTGCAATGAAATTATATTTTTTACCATTTAAAATATAGATAGAAACTTTTTCTTCCCATAAATATTAAACTTGTAGATCAGTTTAATATTGGTGTTAATAAATGATTATTAACATAATAATGTAACAATTAGCACAATTTGTGCTGATGAGAAGCTGAGGGTCTGGAGTGTGCAGTGGCTGAACTTTGAATTTCTGGGAATTTTGGGAATTTTGGGAATCTCTGCATCTCCCTTCTTGCTCAGAGCTCTTCATTCAGTGCCACTCTCAGGGTGACAAATCAGAATTCCCCTGCTTGGGAAATTCCCAATTTCTCTTTGGTTCCCATTAAAATATTTCAGTTGAGCTTTGGAGTGTGGAGAATTTATTAATGAGAGGTGTTGGGTGCTTTGTGTTGGTGCAGTGCTTTTCTGCTTTTGGTGACTTTTCTTTTAGAATGCATTAAAATCACATTAAATTTACATTAAATTACATTAAAATTACATTAATTTTTTTTACCATTTAAAATACAGATAGAAACTTTTTCTTTCTATAAATATTAAACTTGTAGATCAGTTTAATATTGGTGTTAATAAATGATTATTAACATAATAATGTTGGGTAGTTTCTGCTTTTCTACTTTTCTGCTTTTTTTTTAATAGTGCATTGAAATTATATTTTTTTCCATTTAAAATCCAGGTAGAAACCTTTTCCTTTAGCATCCTTTAAAATCCCATTTTTGCCCAGCTCCTCTCGTGGCAGTGGCCAGCAGAGGCTGCTGCAGAACAGCAGATGCTGCTGGAGCAGGAGAAATTGGGAATTCCTGCTGGAATTTGGGCTGAAATCCCACATTTCTGACAGGATTGTGTTCCTGATCACTGCACTTGGAGCAGGAATTAACCCTGACTGCATTTCAGTTCATTTCATGATGCAATAATGTCATTTTTTTGCATTTCAGTTCATTTCATTATACAATAATGTCATTTTTTTGCATTTCCATTAATTTCATTATACAATAATGTCATTTTTTTGCATTTCAGTTCCTTTCATTATGCAATAATGTCATTTTTTTGCATTACCGTTCATTTCATTATGCAATAATGTCATTTTTTTTGCATTTCAGTTCATTTCATTATACAATAATGTCATTTTTTTGCATTTCAGTTCATTTCATTATGCAATAATGTCATTTTTTTTGCATATAAGTTCATTTCATTATGCAATAATGTCATTTTTTTACATTTCAGTTCATTTCATTATGCAATAATGTCATTTTTTTACATTTCAGTTCATTTCATTATACAATAATGACATTTTTGCTGTGCCAGTATAATTGTGGGATGTTCAGCATCCCTTGAACTTTGTGTGAAGGAAATTCTTACAGTAAAAATTATTTTTTTTTTTACAGTGACCAGTACTTGAAACTTTGTCAAACTCCTAAACCCATATTTTCTTAGGAATTTGTTCGGAATTTTCTAAAGAATTTGTGTGGAATTTTCTTAAGAATTTGTGTGGAATTTTCTTAGGAATTTGTGTGGAATTTTCTTAAGAATTTGTGTGGAATTTTCTTAGGAATTTGTGTGGAATTTTCTTAAGAATTTGTGTGGAATTTTCTTAAGAATTTATTCAGAATTTTCTTAAGAATTTGTGTGGAATTTTCTTAGGAATTTGTGTGGAATTTTCTTAAGAATTTGTGTGGAATTTTCTTAAGAATTTATTCAGAATTTTCTTAAGAATTTGTGTGGAATTTTCTTAAGAATTTGTGTGGAATTTTCTTAGGAATTTGTGTGGAATTTTCTTAGGAATTTGTGTGGAATTTTCCTAAGAATTTGTTAGGAATTTTCTTAAGAATTTGTGTGGAATTTTCTTAAGAATTTGTGTGGAATTTTCTTAAGAATTTGTGTGGAATTTTCTTAAGAATTTGTTCAGAATTTTCTTAAGAATTTGTTCGGAATTTTCTTAAGAATTTGTTCAGAATTTTCTTAAGAATTTGTGTGGAATTTTCTTAAGAATTTGTGTGGAATTTTCTTAAGAATTTTTGTGTGGAATTTTCTTAAGAATTTGTTCGGAATTTTTTTAAGAATTTGTGTGGAATTTTCTTAAGAATTTGTGTGGAATTTTCTTAAGAATTTGTGTGGAATTTTCTAAATAATTTGTTAGGAATTTTCTTAAGAATTTGTTCAGAATTTTCTTAAGAATTTGTGTGGAATTTTCTTAAGAATTTGTGTGGAATTTTCTTAAGAATTTGTGTGGAATTTTCTTAAGAATTTGTTCGGAATTTTCTTAAGAATTTGTGTGGAATTTTCTAAAGAATTTGTTCAGAATTTTCTTAAGAATTTGTTCGGAATTTTCTTAGGAATTTGTGTGGAATTTTCTTAAGAATTTGTTCGGAATTTTCTTAGGAATTTGTGTGGAATTTTCTTAAGAATTTGTGTGGAATTTTCTTAAGAATTTGTGTGGAATTTTCTTAAGAATTTGTTCGGAATTTTCTTAAGAATTTGTGTGGAATTTTCTAAAGAATTTGTGTGGAATTTTCTTAAGAATTTGTTCAGAATTTTCTTAAGAATTTGTGTGGAATTTTCTTAAGAATTTGTGTGGAATTTTCTTAGGAATTTGTTCGGAATTTTCTAAAGAATTTGTGTGGAATTTTCTTAAGAATTTGTGTGGAATTTTCTTAAGAATTTGTGTGGAATTTTCTTAGGAATTTGTGTGGAATTTTCTTAAGAATTTGTGTGGAATTTTCTTAAGAATTTGTGTGGAATTTTCTAAAGAATTTGTTCGGAATTTTCTTAAGAATTTGTGTGGAATTTTCTTAAGAATTTGTGTGGAATTTTCTTAGGAATTTGTTTAGAATTCTCTTAAGAATTTGTGTGGAATTTTCTTAAGAATTTGTGTGGAATTTTCTTAGGAATTTGTTCGGAATTTTCTTAAGAATTTGTGTGGAATTTTCTTAAGAATTTGTGTGGAATTTTCTTAAGAATTTGTGTGGAATTTTCTTAAGAATTTGTGTGGAATTTTCTTAAGAATTTGTTTGGAATTTTCTTAAGAATTTGTGTGGAATTTTCTTAAGAATTTGTGTGGAATTTTCTTAAGAATTTGTTCTGAATTTTCTTAAGAATTTGTGTGGAATTTTCTTAAGAATTTGTTCGGAATTTTCTTAGGAATTTGTCTGGAATTTTCTTAGGAATTTGTTCGGAATTTTCTTAAGAATTTGTTCGGAATTTTCTTAAGAATTTGTGTGGAATTTTCTTAAGAATTTGTTCTGAATTTTCTTAAGAATTTGTGTGGAATTTTCTTAAGAATTTGTTTGGAATTTTCTTAAGAATTTGTTCGGAATTTTCTTAAGAATTTGTGTGGAATTTTCTTAAGAATTTGTGTGGAATTTTCTGAAGAATTTGTTCGGAATTTTCTTAAGAATTTGTTCAGAATTTTCTTAAGAATTTGTTTGGAATTTTCTAAAGAATTTGTGTGGAATTTTCTTAAGAATTTGTGTGGAATTTTCTTAAGAATTTGTGTGGAATTTTCTTAAGAATTTGTTTGGAATTTTCTTAAGAATTTGTGTAGAATTTTCTTAAGAATTTGTTCGGAATTTTCTTAAGAATTTGTGTGGAATTTTCTTAGGAATTTGTGTGGAATTTTCCTAAGAATTTGTGTGGAATTTTCTTAAGAATTTGTCAGGTATTTTCTTAAGAATTTGTTCAGAATTTTCTTAAGAATTTGTGTGGAATTTTCTTAAGAATTTGTGTGGAATTTTCTTAGGAATTTGTGTGGAATTTTCTTAAGAATTTGTGTGGAATTTTCTTAAGAATTTGTGTGGAATTTTCTAAAGAATTTGTGTGGAATTTTCTTAGGAATTTGTTCAGAATTTTCTTAAGAATTTGTTCGGAATTTTCTTAAGAATTTGTTAGGAATTTTCTAAATAATTTGTTAGGAATTTTCTAAATAATTTGTTCGGAATTTTCTTAATAATTTGTTAGGAATTTTCTTAAGAATTTGTGTGGAATTTTCTTAAGAATTTGTGTGGAATTTTCTTAGGAATTTGTTCGGAATTTTCTTAAGAATTTTTTCGGAATTTTCTAAAGAATTTGTGTGGAATTTTCTTAAGAATTTGTTTCCATATTTTCTTAGGAATTTGTAAAAATCCCATTCCTTGATTTTGTGTTTATATTTTTTCTCAGCTCAGCAAGCACATGGACATTATGGGGGAAATTATCTTGATAATCACACACACATAACAAATCCTAAATTGTTCAGGATGTGGCAGAAGCAGTGAAAACAAAAAGTTTGCCTAAAATCTATGGGGGAAAATCACTTGAAATAATTCACTCAGGAGAGTAAATTGGTGGAATTGTGGAGCACATTTGTAATGATGGAGCAGCACACAGCAACAGCTGCTGCTTTGTTCTTGCCAGAAAATATTCTGGGGCAAAAATCAGAATTATTTTTTATTTACAGTGTCATCACATTTTAATCATCTTCAGTTTGCAACTTAATTTCTGTCAGACTGTAAACCCAGCCTTAGGTGAGTTAATTCTGGGAGAGTTAAACCCAGTTTTAACTTTGGATGAGTTAAAATCCTGTTTCTGTAAAATTCTGTAATTTTTGAGCGATTCAATTAATTTTTAGGAGCTTAAATGACTTCATTTCTGTCAGCCTGTAAACCCAGCCTTAGGTGAGTTAATTCTGGGAGAGTTAAACCCAGTTTTTACTTTGGGTGAGTTAAAATCCTGTTTCTGTAAAATTCTGTAAGTTTTAGAGAGATTCAATTAATTTTTAGGAGATTATTTTATTTCTGTCAGACTGTAAACCCAGCCTTGGGGGACCTAATTCTTGGTGAGTTAAACCCAGTTTTAACTTTGGATGAGTTAAAATTAGGTGAGTTAAAGTTAAAGTTAGGTGAGTTAAAGTTAGGTGAGTTAATTCTGGGACAGTTAAACCCAGTTTTTACTTTGGATGAGTTAAAATTCTGTTTCTGTAAAATTCTGTAATTTTTAGAGAGATTGAATTAATTTTTAGGAGCTTAAATGACCTAATTTCCGTCAGACTGTAAACCCAGCCTTAGGTGAGTTAATTCTTGGTGAGTTAAACCCAGTTTTAACTTTGTATGAGTTAAAATCCTGTTTCTGTAAAATTCTGTAATTTTTGAGCGATTCAATTAATTTTTAGGAGCTTAAATGACTTCATTTCTGTCAGCCTGTAAACCCAGCCTTAGGTGAGTTAATTCTGGGCGAGTTAAACCCAGTTTTAACTTTGGATGAGTTAAAATCCTGTTTCTGTAAAATTCTGTAATTTTTGAGCGATTCAATTAATTTTTAGGAGATTAAATGACTTAATTTCTGTCAGACTGTAAACCCAGCCTTGGGTGAGTTAATTCTGGGAGAGTTAAACCCAGTTTTAACTTTGGGTGAGTTAAAATTAGGTGAGTTAAAGTTAGGTGAGTTAAAATTAGGTGAGTTAAAGTTAAAGTTAGGTGAGTTAAAGTTAGGTGAGTTAATTCTGGGAGAGTTAAACCCAGTTTTAACTTTGGGTGAGTTAAAATTCTGTTTCTTGAAATTCTGTAAGTTTTAGAGAGATTGAATTAATTTCTAGGAGCTTAAATGATTTTATTTCTGTCAGCCTGTAAACCCAGCCTTAGGTGAGTTAATTCTGGGAGAGTTAAACCCAGTTTTAACTTTGGGTGAGTTCAAATTCTGTTTCTGTAAAATTTTGTAAGTTTTAGAGAGATTGAATTAATTTTTAGGAGATTAAATGACTTAATTTCTGTCAGACTGTAAACCCAGCCTTAGGTGAGTTAATGCTTGGTGAGTTAAACCCAGTTTTAACTTTGGATGAGTTAAAATCCTGTTTCTGTAAAACTCTGTAAGTTTTAGAGAGATTCAATTAATTTTTAGGAGATTAAATGATTTTATTTCTGTCAGACTGTAAACCCAGCCTTGGGTGGGTTAATTCTGGGAGAGTTAAACCCAGTTTTAACTTTGGGTGAGTTAAAATTAGGTGAGTTAAAGTTAAAGTTAGGTGAGTTAAAGTTAGGTGAGTTAATTCTGGGACAGTTAAACCCAGTTTTAACTTTGGGTGAGTTAAAATCCTGTTTCTGTAAAATTCTGTAATGTTTAGAGAGATTCAATTAATTTTTAGGTGATTAAATGACTTAATTTCTGTCAGACTGTAAACCCAGCCTTGGGTGAGTTAATTCTGGGAGAGTTAAACCCAGTTTCAACTTTGGGTGAGTTAAAATTCTGTTTCTGTAAAATTCTGTAATTTTTCAAGCGATTCAATTAATTTTTAGGAGCTTAAATGACTTAATTTCTGTCAGACTGTAAACCCAGCCTTAGGTGAGTTAATTCTTGGTGAGTTAAACCCAGTTTTAACTTTGGATGAGTTAAAATTCTGTTTCTGTAAAATTCTGTAATTTTTGAGCGATTCAATTAATTTTTAGGAGATGAAATGACTTAATTTCTGTCAGACTGTAAACCCAGCCTTAGGTGAGTTAATTCTGGGAGAGTTAAACCCAGTTTTAACTTTGGATGAGTTAAAATTAGGTGAGTTAAAGTTAGGTGACTTAAAGTTAGGTGAGTTAAAGTTAGGGGAGTTAATTCTGGGACAGTTAAACCCAGTTTTAACTTTGGATGAGTTAAAATTCTGTTTCTGTAAAATTCTGTAATTTTTCGAGCGATTCAATTAATTTTTAGGAGATTAAATTACTTCATTTCTGTCAGCCTGTAAACCCAGCCTTGAATGAGTTAATTCTGGGTGAATTAAACCCAGTTTTAACTTTGGGTGAGTTCAAATCCTGTTTCTGTGTGCAGGATTTGCACATGCAGTGCTGCTGAGTGAATTTCTGTGTTTGGAAAGCAGTGGTGAAACACTCTGTGATTAAGCAGAGTTTTCCATGTTCTCCCTGACAGAAATGAAAGCTGTCATTTTTCTAAATATCAGTTACAGCAATCAGTTCCTGCGGGGATGTAAAACAAGCAGGAGAATGTGTGAGGAATTTATTTATTCTGTCAGAGCTCTGAGTGAAGGTGCAAGTCCAAGAAATGCTCACCAAACCTTTAATCAGCATCACATCATCATTTAGGATGCAGAGCAAAAAATTAAAAAATGGGGGGAAAGGAAATATTTGAAGATATTTTATCCAAGAGTTTGGACAGAAAATATTCAGAGGGAGCTTTAGGAAAGCAAGATATGAGGAGTAATTTCTCTGTAAATAAAATTTAGCTGCTGAGTGTCTCTTAGTCTTGGGGCTTGACAGAATTTGGGGAAAATGATTCTTTTATTTGTGTTTGTTGTGCTGCAGGGCTGACAGCCCAGGCTGTGGAATTGGAGAGAAATTCAGTATTTTGTATATTATTTTATATAATATATAAAATACTGAGCCATAAAGGTCATTGCTGGGGCTGGGTGACGAGGTGGATGGGAGCCCTGCTCACCCAATGATGACCAACAAGTCTCAGATTTATTGATTAACAGCAATACTTTTATAATCACAGTAATGAGGCTCATACATATTGCAAAAATAGAGCTCACCATTGGTCAGCTATAAAAAGTCAGTCCCACCTCTCTCAGGATGTTTGTGGCTTCTTTTTCCCTCCTGTTATCACAGATTTTCTTGAACAGCTTCTTGCTCAAGGAAACTGTGTCCTTGAATTAGGCAGCTGTTGCTTTCTCAGGTGTATTTTCTCACGTCTCTTTTCCCATCAGCTATGTCTCAATAAAAAACTGTCCACAAAAATAAACAACCCTGAAAAGCAGAACTGAGGAATCTCAACTTCTTCTTCAGTCGTGGGGCTGGGAAAAAAGAGACTTTGATAGCTCAGGAGCCATTGCAACAACTCAGAACCTGAGGGGGATCCTGCAGAAAGGTGCAGTCTCTTCCTCTGAAGATCCAGAGGGAGAAGAAGCAGCTGCTGTTCTGACGAGGTGGACAGGAGCCCTGCTCATCCTCTGATGATTGACAAGTCTCAGATTTATTGATGAACAGGCACACTTTGATAATCACAGTTATAAGGCTCATACATATTGCAAAAGTAGAGCTCACCATTGGTCAGCTATAAAAAGTCAGTCCCACCTTTCTCAGGATGCTCAAAGATGCACATTTCACCTAAATCCAAATGGATTTCTGACGGGATCGACAGGAGAAATGCTCATCCGATGATGATCAGCAAATCTCAGATTTATTGATTAACAGGCACACTTTTATAATCACAATAATAAGGCTCATACATATTTGAAAAGTAAATCTCATTATTGGTCAGCTATAAAAAGTCAGTCCCACCTTTCTCAGGATGTTTGTGGCTTCTTTTTCCCTCCTGTTATCACAGATTTTCTTGAACAGCTTCTTGCTCAAGGAAACTGTGTCCTTGAATTAGGCAGCTGTTGCTTTCTCAGGTGTATTTTCTCAGTCTCCTTTCCCATCAATTATGTCTCAATAAAAACTGTCCACAGCTGGGAATCCAGGTGTTGGGAACAGGAGCATTTCTGTCATTCCTTGCCCAGGTAGAGCAGGGCATGTGGAAATGAGGAGTCATTCCTGGGTGGATAACTGTGCACGGGGAGTTTGCTCTCCCTTTGTGGTGTGTGGGTTTGGAGGAGTTGGGCTGGAGCTCAGACACATCCCAAGGGCAGGAGAGCTCAGTCCTGCCCTCAGCACCCCACAGGAAATTGTTCCAGTTCCCAGATACAGCAGGGGTGGGAATGAGGGGTGTGGGTTTGGTTTGGACCTCTTTGTTGAAAATTCAGATCTCTTCCTCTTGGGAATTTGAGGGCAAGCATCACTAGTGCCTTATTTCCACTCCAATCAAAGCCACAATTTTTTGTGGTTTCATTTATCACATAAAAGACAACTTCAAGTGTCTAAAATTTAAGCTGCACACTGAGCAGAAAGTCCCAGAATCTGTGTTTGTGGCTGTTGCTAAAGTTGTGGCAAACATTTCATATCAAACCTCTCAAAGCAGAATTTATCTCCAGAAAGGTGAAAGTGGAGCAGTTGGTGCAGGGTGGCACCACAGGGGCACTCACAGTAGTAAATCATCCTTAGCTGAAGGTGTGACCTGCTTGAGCAGATATTCCACTGAGAAATCACTAAATGGGTTTTTTAAACTGCTGGGTTAGCCTTCAAATCGAGTCTTAGTGGTGGGAAATGGATTTGTAGGGGATTTTTAAAGTTTGACAGAAGGCTCACACAGTTTGTGCATCTGTGTGCAAACCTTGAGACAAGAAATGCTGACTGAGAAATGCCCTGGAACAGGACAGACATTGCTGAGAGAGACAGACAAGAAATGACTGAGAAATGCCCTGGAACAGGACAGACATTGCTGAGAGAGAAATGGAGCTGGAAATAAGTTTCAAAGGTGGCCTTGTAAATAAGACTGGATACTCTGGAGAAATAGAACTGTGAAAGATGCATTGCAGTGGAACACACGAGGGGTAATTTTAGATATTTGGCTTTAAGGCATTTACAGCATGGTGTGGCAAAAGCTGATAGGGCAAGCAACACTTTACAGTGCATTGTAATTAGGAAATAATTAGCTTCTGGTTGTGAATTACAACATCTGTATTGTCTCACCCTTCTCATGACACTGAAAATGGAATAAAAGTTTCTAAAACTCCTCTGAGCTGCCCCATCTGTGGGTCAGGAAAAGGCTCAATCCAACACTTAGTGCTGGACTAAAGGGTTTCCTCCAGCAGAGCATCTCAGCACGGTGAGAAACCTGCAGGATGCAGATGGATGTGTGCACTCCATGCTCCAGGGTGTAGGAAGAGCACTAAAACCCTGCCACAGAGACAAATTAACCTTAATTAATCTTCAAAGGAGCGTGGCCTCAACTCTAGGACAGCGCTAAGTACGTGCAGCAGAACTTTGTTTTTGAGGAGGCAAAATGTCCCTGTTTTGAAGCAGAAGATTGCTTGAATAAAAACGTTTTTGGGAGAATTTTGCTGTGTCCTCACATGGGGTGATCTGTGTTTCTAATCTTGCTGCCCTTCCCACAGGAAATCCATCTTGCCTTCCTGAAATGGCTGGAGGGGAACGTGGACGCCGAGGGGCTGAGGCCGTCCAGCAAGGTGTCCCTGAAGTTTGTCCCCTCCTGTGAGGCCCAGGTGGAGGTGACCCCGTCCCTGGTGCCCGTGGTCACGGAGATGGGCAGCTTCTCCTCGGAGCACTTCAGCCTCCAGAACTACCAGCAGCACCTCCAGACCAAGAAGCTGGGGAAGATCCTTCTCTTCACCGAGGTGACCACGACAACCATGAATCTTCTGGATGGGTAAGATGGGCACCCAGGGCATGCTCAGTTAATTTTGTGATGGGGAATTCTTAATTGTGGTGACACACAGTGCTCAGAGGGAAGCTGGGCATGAAGTGAAGAACCTTGGAATTCATAATTGTGGTAATTAATATACAATGCTCAAAGAGGTACTGGACACAAAGTAAAGAACTTTAGAATTCATAATTGTGGTGACACACAGTGCTCAGAGAGAAGCTGGGCATGAAGTAAAGAACTTTAGAATTCATAATTGTGGTAACACACAATGGTCAGAGAGATACTGGACACAAAGTGAAGAACCTTGGAATTCATAATTGTGGTAATTAATACACAATGCTCAGAGAGAAACTGGACACAAAGTAAAGAACTTTGGAATTCATAATTGTGGTAATTAATACACAATGCTCAGAGAGAAACTGGCCATGAAGAGGAGAACTTTAGAATTCATAATTGTGGTAACACACAATGGTCAGAGAGGTACTGGACACAGAGTGAAGAACTTTAGAATTCATAATTGTGGTAATTAATACACAATGCTCAAAGAGGTACTGGACACAAAGTAAAGAACTTTAGAATTCATAATTGTGGTAACACACAATGCTCAGAGAGGTACTGGACATGAAGTGGAGAACTTCATGTTCACAGGTTATTAATTGATAATATATAAAATATTGAGCCATAAAGGGTGAGGAAAGCTGGAAAACTGGACATGAAGTAAAGAACTTTATGTTCATGGGTATTAATTGATAATATATAAAATATTGAGCCATAAAGGGTGGGGAAAGCTGGAAACTGGACATGAAGTAAAGAACTTCATGTTCATGAGGTATTAATTGATGATATATAAAATACTGAGCCATAAAGGGTGGAGAAATTAGAGTGGGACAACTTATTGCTCGATAGTGGAGTTTCATCTTTATTCCTCTGAACATCACCATAAGAAAACTTGATTTAATAAATATTCATATTTAGGAGATTAAATAAATTCTCTAGTGCAAATTATTATCTCAACCTTTTACTTTAGAGTAATAGCAATGAGGCAATACCAAGCAGTACTTGAGAGTGATGCCAAGCAGGTTGTGCCCCTAATTTTAACCTTCCTGTTTCCTCTCTTTTTTTTGCTGAATATTTCCTAAAATGCTCTTTAGAGCTTGGTTTGTGTTTTTAAACCATGGATTAGGGCTCTGCTAGAGTTCTTTCACCATCTCACAGATGACCCTTGTGAATGAGCTGTGGGATACCTTAGAGAAGGTTCTTCATTAGAATTTCAATGGGATTAATGACAGGAAAATCACAGTTCCTAAATCTCAGCCTGGGCTCTGTGTACAGAGGCTGTGCTGTTGTGTTTAGTGGAAATTTGGTGGAAAAATCAAATCTGTCTTGGGGAAGCTGTTGCTCTTCAGGACAGAAAGTCCAAGCCTGCAGCTGTAAATTCTTGTGGCAGCCTGTTCTGAATGTCAGGGTTAATTCACCTGCAGAAATTGCAGATGAATTTTACTGGTGAAAACAACCTCAGGAATTTCGTTTGGGATTTTTTTTCTTTAATCTGGATTAAATTATCTTGGGTGTTGATGTCACTGATGAGTTAACCAACAATAATGGCTTCAGTTCTCACCCTGAGAGCCTAAATTGCAATTTATGGACAAATGCAAATTTCAATTCCAGACCATTCCCTGTGTGTTCAAACATCCACACATTCACAAAAAGTTGATGTCAGATTTTGCAGTGGCTCTTGCAGAGATAAAGACTTTGCCAGTTTGATAAGAGGCCATGGAGAGTTATTTTATAGAAATTCAGTTATTTGTAGCATTTTGCTGCTTCATTTTTAGTTCTCAAGGCATGTTCAGCCCACAGGGTTGAAAGGAGGAAATTGGTGATAATTGAAATTGGTGAAGAAATTGGTGATAATTGAATAAATCAAGAGGTTTCTTCCCTCAGTTTGTTTTGCTCTCAGTAACTTTGCTCCAACATCTCAGTAAAATGAAATGTTTAATTCAGAGTTTTGGGATTTGATTTGCAACAAGCTGAATAGAATCTGACCAATTTATGAATGATTAATTATCAAGGCAAGGGAGATAAGAGAAGTGGTCTTGATTTTTCAGATATGTTTAAAAGTTGTTTTTTAATATTAAATAATCCAAATACAATGAAGTGCTCACAGGTGTAGATTTCAAGATTTCCCCCATCATGGTGAGGTTTAAATAGTGAATTTTCAGGTAAGTTGTGAACCACAAATCCTGACTCTACATATCTGAGGCTTAAATAGTGAATTTTCAGGTAAGTTGTGAACCACAAATCCTGACTCGACATATCTGAGGCTTAAATAGTGAATTTTCAGGTAAGCTGTAAACTACAAGTTACATATCTACATATCTTATGCTAGGAAGATGGTCCTAGGCAGATCATATTTTGAATTATTAATTTATTAGTATTCTATCTTAAATTTATCTTACAAAAACACTTCTGTTAAGTTAAAATAATTGCCTTAAGTATTATGGTTGATGCTGTAAATACTCTGTTGTCATGGGTAATGGAATAATGTAATCCTTGTGATTTGCAGTTCAGTGAAGAACCCTGAGATTTACATGATAGCATTTCATAATCTAGAAATTGATGCAAATTTTGCATCTAGAAATTGATGCAAAAATCAGGTAATTTTTATTGAGAGAAAAGTTGTCAGGTTTTTAAGGTGCTTGCAAAGGAACCAATATGAATTTGTTAGGATATGTGTGTGGTGCTTGTGTCTAATTGCCAGTTCTGAATGAAATGAAAACACATTTCAGGGAAAATAATTCTCGTTGCTTTAAGAAAAAATAGTTACTTTAATGGAAATCCTGAAGGATTAGCAGAAAAAAGTTGCAACACTTTATTTATGTAATCAGGCATTGCATGAGGGACTCTGTTAGAATCTCCCAAATCAGGGTCTCTCAAATTTTACCAAGTTTTGATGGTTAAAAATATACAGACACCTCAAGAACTTAATGAATGGGATTTATTGTAAATCATTTAATTAGGAGATTATCTAAAAAATTTTGCATTTAACTTCTGCCACTTCACATTTTCTCATACCTCTCCCACCTCATCCCACTGGATGCCAAACTTTCATCTCCCTTTTCCAAATCAGGGTCTCTCAAATTTTACCAAGTTTTGGTAGTTAAAAATATACAGACACCTCAGGAACTTAATGAATGGGATTTATTGTAAATCATTTAATTAGCAGATTATCCAAACAATTCAGCATTTAATTCCTGGCACTTCACATTTTCTCATACCTCTCTCACCAACTGGATGCCAAACTTTCATCTCCCTTTTCCAAATTAGGGTCTCTCAAATTTTTCCAAGTTTTGTTCGTTAAAAATACACTGACACCTCAAGAAATTAATGAATGACATTTTTTGTAAACTGTTTAATTAGTAAATTATCCAAAAAATTCAGCATTTAACTTCTGCTGCTTTCTACTTTCTCATACCTCTCCCACCAACTGAATGCCAAACTTTTATTTCCCTTTTCCAAATTTGTCTCAAATTTTACCAAGTTTTGTTGGTTAAAAATATACAGATACCTCAAGAACTTAATGAATGGAATTTGTTATAAATTGTTCAATTAGTAAATTATCAAAAAAATTCAGCATTCAACTTCTGCCACTTCACATTTTCTCATACCTCTCCCACCTCATCCCACTGGATGCCAAACTTTCATCTCCCTTTTCCAAATCAGGGTCTCTCAAATTTTTCCAAGTTTTGTTGGTTAAAAATACACAGACACCTCAAGAAATTAATGCATGGGATTTGCTATAAATGGTTTAATTAATAAATTATCCCAAACATTCAGCATTTAACTTCTGTCGCTTCGCATTTTCTGATACCTCTCCCACCAACTGGATGCCAGACTTTCATCTCCCTTTTCCAAATTAGGGTCTCTCAAATTTTTCCAAGTTTTGTTGGTTAAAAATATATAGACACCTCAAGAACTTAATGCATGGGATTTTCTATAAATGGTTTAATTAGTAAATTATCCAAAAAATTCAGCATTTAACTTCTGTCGCTTCACATTTTCTCATACCTCTCCCACCAACTGGATGCCAGACTTTCATCTCCCTTTTCCAAATTAGTGTCTCTCAAATTTTTCCAAGGTTTGTTGGTTAAAAATACACAACCACCTCAAGAACTTAATGAATGGGATTTGTTATAAATTGTTTAATTAGTAAATTATCAAAAATTCAGGATTTAACTTCTGTCGCCTCGCATTTTCTGATACCTTTCCCACCAACTGGACGCCAAACTTTTATTTGCTTTTTCCAAAGCAGGGTCTCCCAAATTTTTCCAAGTTTTGTTGGTTAAAAACACACAGACACCTCAAGAAATTAATGCATGGGATTTGTTATAAATGGTTTAATTAGTAAATTATCCAAAAAATTCAGCATTTAACTTCTGTCGCTTCACATTTTTTCATACCTCTCCCACCAACTGGATGCCAAAATTTTATTTGCTTTTTCAAAGCAGGGTCTCCCAAATTTTACCAAGTTTTGTTGGTTAAAAATACACAGCCACCTCAAGAAATTAATGAATGAGATTTGCTATAAATTGTTTAATTAGTAAATTATCAAAAAAATTCAGCATTTTACTTCTATCGCTTCACATTTTCTCATACCTCTCCCACCAACTGGATGCCAAACTTTCATCTCCCTTTTCCAAATCAGGGTCTCTCAAATTTTACCAAGTTTTGTTGGTTAAAAATACCCAGACACCTCAAGAACTTTATGAATGAGATTTGTTATAAATGGTTTAATTAGTAAATTATCCAAAAAATTCAGCATTTTACTTCTATCGCTTCGCATTTTCTCATACCTCTCCCACCAACTGGATGCCAGGCTTTCATCTCCCTTTTCCACCTCCCCAAATTTCCATAACCCCCCAAAAAAATGAAGAGATGGAAGGGGAAAAGGGGCTGGAATTAATTTAATGGCTGAGCAGGCTCAGAGTGCAGGAACAGCCGGAGCCTCATTGGGGCCTTTGTCTGCATTTCCACCCTGGCTGGGAACGTGCCAGTCAAAAGTCAGGCAGGAGGAACAGGTGGGAACTATTAGAGCTGTCATAAAGTTTGAAAAATTGATTCTGGAGGCTGAGGGAATAGATTGGAGTTGACAGTGTTGTCCTAGAGATTCTAAGGGAAAGTTGTGTTGTTTAATTTGGGATCCCTTGATTGTTCATTAGCTCTCCAGATGGTGGTTGGGGAGTTGGGTGCTCACTGTACTGTCCCTGGCCTGTGTTTGTGTGTCCTGAGGTCACAGCAAAGTGGGAATTCACCTGTAGGTACCCCAAATTTCATGGCATTGGCCTAGTTGTCAAATAAAAATTCCTAAAAATGTCATATGTTGTTTGAAATGATCAATATTCATTCTGTGATTTCACGTTCAAAGTCCTTTCAGGCTGTTTTGTAAAGCACTTCAACTTTTATTTCTCAAACTGAAATTTCAAATCCTCCCCAAACACTGTTTTTTTTTTCTCTAGAAGATATTCTTTCTGTGAGTTTCAGAAACCTTTTGTTCCCAGACGTTTATTTTATTCTAATGCCACCTGAGCAGGTTAACCCTGCCAGAAACAGTTTTACCTTCTGTGGCTCCTCAGAGCATCCCTGGGAGTGCAGGGTTCAAAATGAAACCATTGCTTTTGAGGCTGCATCTGGTGCAGTGATACAAGTGTTACATTATAGACTTAAAATGTGTGTATATATAGTGTATGTACACATTATATACTTACTGCACTCATAAGGGTTGAGATTAACAAAGAAATATTTCTATTTCTAATATATCTACACACTCTAACTTGCTGGAATGGTTTCACGAGCATTTCACTGAAATTAAATTAATGAGATAGAAATTTCAGTTTTGTTCTTTATCTTAGGTCTTGTTTCCGTGTTTTAGTTGGCAGAAAATATGATTTACACATGACTAAGCCAGCAAGGGATATATTCTGTATGAAATGCCATCGTGGATCCCTTTTCTCCAATATTTAAGAAGCACAAAGTGCCATTGTTAGGGAGAGTTTGACACAAAAGTGGTGAATTTTAGTGGAAGTGAAATGTGGGCTGAGGTTCCTTTCATAACTGCTGAATAGGATATTTAAATAAAATGTCAGTTGAGAATAAACAATCTCAAACAGCTACAAGCTTTGCAGAAGAAAGTCCTTTCTGTCACTGGTGTCCTTTTACTTTTCTGGATTCATGCTGCTGAATTTGGAAAAGCTGAACTGCAGCTCTAATTTTGGGAAGTGGGCATGAAGACTCATTTTATTTGAAAAGTCTTGGTTTAGTTGGGTTGAAATGTGGATGCTGCTGATGCAGGAAAACCAGTGTGTAATTGAGGGAGAGGGGAATGGCACTGAGATGGACAAACTGTGTTAGGGACTGGGGGATTTTTAATTTGGTTTTCAAGTCCTTGTGATGTTTTACTCTGTGTTTAGTTACTCCTTGCACCTTGGTGATGCCCCTTACTCTCCATTCAAACTGTATTTTTAAAAAACTGAGTGACTGTTATGAGCTTTACGACCCCTTCCCACCCAAACCATTCCCTGGTTCCATGATCATCTTTGTATTTTAGCGTGCTGAGATTCTCCCAGTACATTATTAACCTGCTGAAAATGAGTATTTGGTCACAAACATTAACAGTTTTATAAATTAACCCACTCCACCCTCATCTCTGAGGAATTTTGGGTGGGAAGTTGGAGAATACCATGGTGTGCAGGGAGGATTCTTCCTTGCAGGAAAGGTGCCTTTCTCTCAGGAAACAGGAAATTTAAATAGGAAATTATAAAACCATGTGCTGTTCAGTAGGTTAGATGCATTTTAACACTGTGTATCTTCTACACTCAATCTTCTCTGCAAAAATATTTTGTCAGTTTAAATATTGAGGTCACGATAGTTCATGTTGCCTTTAAAAACTCAGATCCCTTGATTTTGTGAAACTGTAGGATGGGATAGGAATGCTGTGCTTGATTAATGTCTTACTTATAATCCAAAGTTTGGTACTAAGAGCAATAGATCTGCTTTTTATATTCCTAGATATAGGAGCATATATATATGTATATATATCTATATATATATACATATATGTATGTATATCATATTGTTTCATTATTAACATCACTTTTATTACTAACTTTTAAGCTTCCATTTCTTAATTTATTTACGTGGTTGAAGGATTTTTATCCTCAAAACAAAATGTTGGTGCATCAAATAGCTGCTGCTGTGCTTTTCTTCCTTAGGGGTGTTTTTTTATAGGCAGTGTTTTGTGCTTTTCTTTGGTGCTAAAGATCAGCTCATACAGCAGACTAAAGTTTGTTTCCCTTTAATCAAATCAAATTAAGTTCGACAGTAGGGGTTTTTTGCTAATTTAGTTTTAAATGTATAATATTTCATACTTTATTGTGCCATTCATTTCTGGGCAGCTCTTTGGACCAGCCAGTGCTGGAGGAAGCTCAGCCTGATCACAAAAGATCACACAGGAATTCTGGAATTTTTGTGACACAGCCAAGAGTCTGTTCCTTCCCTGGAAGAGTTGGGAAGTTTCTGGCACTGGTTTGGTCCTGTGCCATTCCCAGACTGTTCCCTGCCACACCATTTTCCAGGACACGCTTGCTGAAGGATTTCTCTGTTGGGCTTTGGCGTCTCCTTTGCGTCATTTTCCCCTCATTTTCTCTCCACCTGTCGTGCCCCAACAATCAGGTCCCTATTTTCCTGTCACGCACCTTGTGTGCCTGATTTGCCATGGAACTGGAGGCAAAATGTGCCCTTCTTTCTTTTCTTTTTTCTTTTTTGTTGTTGTGTAAAATCAGTGGATTTTTTTCCTGTCAAAGGAATGGGCCCCCCTGCTTGCAGTGCACAGGGAGGTTTGGCATTCCCAGTGGGAATTGAGTCATAAAATAAAGATTCCCGTGTGGCAGAGCAATTAACCCGTGCTGAACTCCGCTGGGAGATTGGGTTTCCTGCTGCTGGAAGTTCCTGAACAATGCCCATTATCAAGGGACACCAACACAGCCCCAGCAGCCTGCAATCTGAGGGAAATGTTCTTTAAATCTGGGGAAATTTTCCTTTAAATCTGGGGAAATCGCTCTTTAAATCTGAGGGGAAATGTTCTTTAAATCTGGGGGAATTGTTCTTTAAATCTGGGGGAATTGTTCTTTAAATCTGAGGGGAATTGTTCTTTAAATCTGGAGGAATTGCTCTTTAAATCTGAGGGAATTGTCCTTTAAATCTGGGGGAATTGTCCTTTGAATCTGGGGAAATCGCTCTTTAAATCTGAGGGGAAATGTTCTTTAAATCTGGGGGAATTGTTCTTTAAATCTGGGGGAATTGCTCTTTAAATCTGAGGGAAATGTTCTTTAAATCTGGGGAAATTGCTCTTTAAATCTGAGGGGAAATGTTCCTTAAATTTTGGGGGAATTGCTCTTGAAATCTGGGGGAATCGCTCTTGAAATCTGGGGGAAGTGTTCTTTAAATCTGGGGAAATTGTTCTTTAAATCTGGGGGGAATTGTTCTTTAAGTCTGTGGGGAATTGTTTTTTAAATCTGGGGGGAATTGTTCTTAAATCTGAGGGGACTCGTTTCTTGGAGTCTGAGGGGAATTGTTGCTCAGATTTAAGGGGAATCTTTCTTTAAATCTGGGCGGGAATGTTCTTTAATTCTGAGGGAAATTATTCTTTGAATCTGGGGGAATTGCTCTTTAAATCTGAAGGGAATTGTTCTTTAAATCTGAGGGGAGTCTTTCCTTAAATCTGAGGGAAATTTTTCTTTAAATCTGGGGGAATTGCTCTTTAAATCTGGGAGAAATTGTCGTTTAAATCTGAGGGGAATTGTTCTTTAAATCCAGGGGCAATTTTTCTTTAAATCTGAGGGGAATCATTCCTTAAATTTACGGGGAATCTTTCTTTAGATCTGATGGGAATGATTCCTTAAGTCTGTGGGGAATCTTTCTTTAAATCTGGGGGGTATTGCTCTTTAAATCTGAGGGGAATAATTTCTTAAATTTTAGGGGATCATTCTTTAAATCTGAGGGGAAACATTCATTAAATTTAAGGGGAATCGTTCCTTAAATGTGAGGTGAATCTTTCTTTACAGATCTGCGAGGAATAATTTCTTAAATTTGAGGGGAATCGTTCCTTAAATCAGAGGGAAATGATTCCTTAAATCTGAGTGGAATCATTCCTTAAATGTGAAGGGAATATTTTTTTCAAACTGAGGGAAATTGTTCCTTAAATCTGAGGGGAATTGTTTTTAAATCTGAGGGGAATTGTTCCTTAAATCTGAGGGGAGTCATTCTTAAATCTGAGGGGAATTTTTCTTTAAATTCGAGGGGAATCATTCCTTGAATCTTGAGGGGAATCCTTCTTTAAATCTGAGGGGAATTGTTCTTTAAATTCAAGGGGAATTCTTCTTTAAATCTTAGGGGAATCCTTCCTTAAATTTGAGGAGAATCCTTTGTTAAATTTGAGGGCAATCATTCCTTTAATCTGAGGGGAATTATTCTTTAAATCTGAGGGGAATAATTTATTAAGTCTGAGTGGAATAATTCCTCAAATCTGAGGGGAATTGTTCCTTAAATGTGAGGGAAGCCCTGGCAGGCTGCAGAGCTAAAACAAGAGTGAAGGAAGGGTCATGGCAGGGTTTCAGTCACATTTTGCTGGTTTGTTTTACACGGTGCTGTTTTCATGCCCGCATTTGAAACCAGGAATTTGGTAATAAAGTGAAAAAATGAATGCTGAAGTTTCAAATCATTGCAGCTTTTTGAAGAGGAGGATTAGCTTGAAGCATGTGATCCATGTAACAGAATACAATATGCCATAATGCATATGATAGCTTGTTATAAGTAATATTAAATGCAACATATTATGTGTATATTATTGCTGTTGGTTTCCAAATTCCATGGCTGTCAATTTTGCTCTTGAGTTGTAACTTTTCTTTTGGAAAAGGAAATGCTGCCTAAGCTTAAACTGCCCAGAAGTACTCAGGGATTAATATTTGTATTTCATTGAGAAAGATATCATTGTGTCCATCAAATAGCCAACTTTGCCTTTTCACATGAGCTCAGATCAGAATATAGTGTTAAATGAAGTCATGTGCTTCTAAAAATAACTTTAAAACCTCAAACCCAGTCATAAATCAGTCCAGGACAGTGTGTATGGACTTAAAAAGGGGAGGGTATGGCATAATAAAACTAGGTATGTTATTAATCACAGAATCATGGATGGTTTGGGTTGGAAAGGGACCTCAAAGCCCACCCAGTGCCACCCCTGCCATGGCAGGGACACCTCCCACTGTCCCCAGTGTCCAGCCTGGCCTTGGGCACTGCCAGGGATGCAGGGGCAGCCACAGCTGCTCTGGGCACCCTGTGCCAGGGCCTCACCACTAATAATATGATCAGAAGAATCAAGGTCTCCACTCCCTAATTAACCTCATGGAGTAGCTTGAACCTTGGAGAAACCCTGGATTTGCATTTTTGTCCCAAAGCTCTTCATCAGAATTCTGATCATCAGACTAATAAAGGAATGTATTTCCAATGTTGCATTCAGATAAAACAGAATAAAAGTGATTTGATAATGGGTTTGATTAACAGATTGCTGCCCACATGATAGACAGGGACCTTTCACCATGGATGGAGTGACAGGACAAGGGAGAATGGCCTTCAGCTGACAGAGGACAGGGCTGAATGGGATATTGGGAATGAGGAATTGTTCCCTGGCAGGGTGGGCAGGGCTGGGATGGAATTCCACCCCTGGATCCCTGGCAGTGCCCAAGGCCAGGCTGGACACTGGGGACAGTGGGAGGTGTCCCTGCCATGGCAGGGGTGGCACTGGATGGGCTTTGAGGTCCTTTCTGCCCCAAACCATTCTGGGATTCTATGAAAGATCCAAAGGCTGAACTGCAGCTACAAAGTCAGAATGATTCCCTGGAGATTTCAGTGAAAAGAGCAGGAGTAGATTTATTAGAAACTCAAAGTTAGATCACAGTTTTCCATTTTACACATTTCCATCTCTTCCCTTTTGTAAGGAAAATAAGAAAAAGGAAGAAAAAGAAGTTGGATTTCCTGTGGAAGCAAAGTAGGAGCTGGGAAGCAAAGCACGGCTGCTTGGGGAAGTTCACACAGCACCTGTTCTGCTGTGGCTAAGAATAAATACTGATTTTGTTTATTCTTATGTTGCCAGTCAGAAGAGAGTGATTTAATTTCAGAATTAATTTCAAGTGCTTATTTCTAGAGCCAAAAGCTTTGAAACCTTGTGTAATTTCTAACTTAAGCCGTAAACATAGAAAATCCCACAGAATCTAAATTCTTGCCCTAAATCCCACTGGCCTAATTTATTTTCACTTATAGTCCTAGTTAAAATATTTTAAGAATCTGTTTGTATTCAAACGAGGTCCTGCATTTATCACACCTCATATCATTGAGCCTGAAATGTCCCAGCCTGGAGAATGGTGTGTAAAAAAAAGTGAGGTTCCCCCAGTGCAGCTTTGTGATCCCCAGGGTTGCTGTAAAATCCTGTTCCTCATGTTGCTCTCCAGAAATTTACTGGCATTGTTCTTTCTGCTGAACTCTTAAAAGTAGATGAATGTCAGAGTTTTTTTTTTTTTGTAAACTTGAACTGACACTATTTTATACTTTATTTTACACTTTTATTTTTACACTTTTATTTTATTATCTTACATCAAAATAAAGAAAAAACTCTTAAGGGTTTTACAGGGTTTTTTGCAAACACAAAGCTCTCGTTGCATTAAGGAGTTGTGGGATGCAGTTATGAAGCATCCCATGGACATTTTTAATTGGATTTTTATTCAAATGGATCATTAGGCTGAAGAAGATAAAGAGGGAAAAGTGGATAAGGAAGAAAAGGAGGGAGATGATCTGAAACACTGGAGGAAGGAAATAAAAATTCAAGGGAAACAAATTTTTACTGATTATTCTTAAGCAAATACTCCAAGCTTAATGGAAAATAAATGGGATGTAGGGAGATTGCAGCATTAATTGGAGAACAATCAATGTTAAAGCACTTATCAAACAATTAATGATCACAAGCCCAAGACTGCCCTGTTCCATTGGCAAATTGTCAACTGAAATTTAATTATCTCAGTGTTGAGGTTGGGTTTTTCTGGTTTTTCTGATTTTAAAGACTGATAGGAATTCCAGTTAAGCACGTGGTGGTCCCAGTCCTAATTGTTTTGTTTTAATTGGGAATTGGGGAGTGAGAGGGAAGGGAAGCACCTTTATTTTGTTGACACTAAATAATAACATTGCTTGTGGTCATAACTGAATCTGCCAATGCTGATGTCCTGCTCTGCTGGTTTATTTTTAATCATCCTTTCAGTCTTTCCTACAGTTATAATAACATTTAAATACCTAATCTGAATCCCAGAGGTTACTTACATTTCCTGCTTTTAAAAATGCAGTTTACAACATTTACCTTGCACTTTTTGGATTAAAAAAAAAACTCCCTATATTGCATCTGTTAAGTGTCAATGGAAAAACTTCAGAGCTCAGATGATCTTGAAGGCCCCTTCCAACCCAAACCATCCCACGATCCTGTGATTTTATGATTTATTAGCCACAGATAATGTACAAACTGTGCATGGAGAGTGGTGCCAGATGTGGGAGATGAAAGGAACTGCTGGTGGCCACCTGCTCTGGTGCACATTGCAGCTGTGCCCTGGTGGTGATGGCACCAGGAGTTCCTGGATCCACTCAGCTGTGCCCTGGTGGTGATGGCACCAGGAGTTCCTGGATCCACTCAGCTCTGCCCTGGTGGTGATGGCACCAGGAGATCCTGGATCCACTCAGCTGTGCCCTGGTGGTGATGGCACCAGGAGTTCCTGGATCCACTCAGCTCTGCCCTGGTGGGTGATGGCACCAGGAGTTCCTGGATCCACTCAGCTGTGCCCTGGTGGGTGATGGCACCAGGAGTTCCTGGATCCACTCAGCTGTGCCCTGGTGGTGATGGCACCAGGAGTTCCTGGATCCACTCAGCTGTGCCCTGGTGGTGATGGCACCAGGAGTTCCTGGATCCACTCAGCTGTGCCCGGGTGGGTGATGGCACCAGGAGTTCCTGGATCCATCAGAGCCAGCAGAGCATGGCAGCTCAGCAGGGAGGGATGCCTGTGGGATGCTGGAGAGCCCAGCTGCTGCAAAAACACAGCCATCACCTCCTGCCAAGGTTTGGGGGAGCAGCTGTGAGTGGATATTTGGGGTTTCTTGTGGGAGAGAAGCACCAGAGAGCTTTGAGGGTGATGGTGTTGGAAATTCAGGGCAGTGCTGGTTCTGCTGCTGGTTTGCCTTGTTTTTATCTTCATATTTCTCTTTTTATATCAGCATTGTGCTGAAACTCAGTTTAGACTGTGAATCATAAAATTACAGAATTATTAAATTACAGAATGGTTGGAGTTGCAAGGGACCCTAAAACCCACCCAGTGCCACCCCTGCCATGGCAGGGACACCTCCCACTGTCCCCAGTGTCCAGCCTGGCCTTGAACATTTCTAGGGATGGAACAAATTTGATTTTTAATTTCTAGTCTAGACAAAGTTTGAAAATTGAAGTTTGAAAAGTTTGCAAATTAGCTTTTTGGGGATAATGAAAAACACAACCATCACCTCCTGCCAAGGTTTGGGGGAGCAGCTGTGAGTGGATATTTGGGTTTTTGTTTTGGGAGAGAAGCACCAGAGAGCTTTGGGGGTGAAGGTGTTGGAAATTCAGGGCAGTGCTGGTTTGCCTGGCTTGTTTTTATCTTCATATTTCTCTTTTTATATCAGCATTGTGTTGCCACTCAGTTTAGATTTCGAATCATAAAATTACAGAATTATTAAATTACAGAATGGTTGGGGTCAGAAGGGACCCTAAAACCCACCCAGTGCCACCCCTGCCATGGCAGGGACACCTCCCACTGTCCCAGGCTGCTCCAGCCTGACCTTGGGCACTGCCAGGGATGGGACAAATTTGATTTTTAATTTCTAGTCTAGACAAAGTTGGAAAATTGAATTTTGAAAAGTTTGCAAATTAGCTTTTCGGGGATAACAAAAAAGACATATTCTATTTGCATTATATTTATTTCTATTCCCAGTATTTTCCTCACACATTTCTAATTTTTCCTGCTATCAGTGATTTTTATTTCCTTTCTTCTTGGTGTTTTTAGTTATTTGGGGTCGTTATTTGTTTGATTTCATGCTTGAGATGGATAAAGTATAACCTCTTGTTGCTACAGCTTTCATAATTAGTACGAATTAGTAAAACAAGAAATTGCAGAACTTAAATCTTTCCACAAAAACCAAATATTTTCTGGTTGAAATAATCCTGATAGTGGCTTCCTGATAGGTAAAACCAAATAAATTAAAGAAATCAATCTTAATTCAATTAGAAACTCAAATCTTGGCTTGCTTTTTACTAGAAAAAAACCTTTTTCTCAGCTGTGGGTTGCAGAAATAGCAATTTATGGGT
This sequence comes from Geothlypis trichas, assembly GCA_009764595.1. Classification (NCBI taxonomy): domain Eukaryota; kingdom Metazoa; phylum Chordata; class Aves; order Passeriformes; family Parulidae; genus Geothlypis; species Geothlypis trichas. Next base: position 114,871,103 of record CM019902.1, on the reverse strand, counting down.
TTTTTCCCCCTTGTGTTTTATACAGAAATAGGAGTAGCCAAGAAGAGGTACAGAAATGCCTTTTTGGGGTGTCTGCAAGAGGAGCTGTAAACATTGCACACTTGGTGCTGATTGACTCCCCAGAGACCAGAGGGTAAAAGGAGCAGAGAAGCCTTGACCCTGCAGAGTTTTATCCAATTTTGGGGAGCAGGGTGGAAGGAAAAGGGAAGAATACGGGAGAAAAATTGGCATTTTCTTATTTTACAGGGTCCAGGTCGGTCACTAATGTTGGAATCTGAAATGCAGGGAACTCTCAGAACTCTGGGCCTGGAAGCCAAAGCTTAGAATGAAACCCAGGATTGGATCTGAGACCTTGGGAAAGGCTCCAAACTGAGGTGCTGGGAGGGAGAATGGGGATTTGTGGGTTAAAGCAGAGACAGGTTCAGCTAAAGAAAGGAAAGTTTAGAGCTTTCATCCTTCCAGAGGATGAAAAACAGAATAATTTTGGTAAACTGAGGCACAAAATATCAGATTATGAGGAGCTGGAAGGGATCTGGTGGAATCTGAAATGCAGGGAACTCTCAGAACTCTGGGCCTGGAAGCCAAAGCTTAGAATGAAACCCAGGATTTGTCTGAGGCCTTGGGAAAGGCCCCAAACTGAGGTGCTGGAAGGGAGAATGGGGATTTGTGGGTTCAAAGCAGAGACAGGTTAAGCTAAGGAAAGGAAAGTTGAGAGTTTTAGAGTTTAAAATATAAAATAAAAGTAGTTAGAGAGTGTGATGCCTTGTGCAGGCTGCCCCAGAGCAGAGGCTGGGCAGAGCTAAAGAATAAAGCAGGGATTTATCCAAAGCATCTCCTCCATGGACCCACCTTGGGCAGCACCAGAGCCCAGCCAGGGCTGCACCCAAGATGAACCAAAATGGCCCCAAAATGCACGGCCGGGCACGGGCTCTGTCCCTGGGATCAGTTCTGCTCCATTTGCATCTTGCAGTTCATTGTCCCATCCCAGCTTTAGCCCAGGCAGTCCCACCCTGCTTGTTTTTCTCTCTGCAGCCCACGGGGTTTGTGCTCCTGGGCTGAGATTGGGATCATTTGTCCTTGGTGCCCAGCTGGAGCAGGAATTGTTTTGTGTCCCTGCTCTGTGCACAGAGCTCACCATCCCAGAATGTGAACCCAGACCCACACACTGAAGCAGCACAGAACCTGAAAAATAGAAAAGCTCAAACCTGAGGCATGAAGGTAAACAAGGAGTTCAGAATGCAGCACTGCAGGTTTGTGTGTCAGAACATGATTGGCTAAGAAAACTCACACTGTAACATGGGTCCACAAAACAAAATATTTAAGGATTGGTTAAAAATATAAATATCCTTGTTGGCAGTGTTTTATTGGTTAATAAATCCTTAAAAGGTCTTGTAACTGAGGGTCTTGGGACCTTCTGAACCATGCTGTAACAATGTGAGCTGAACTCACCCTTCCTGCCTGTGTAGGAGATAAGACAGATAAATCACATCATTAAAAAAAAAATCAGAAATCCCATCTCCAGTTCCTTCCAAAACTCCCCACAAGTGAATTATCACACTTTAAGCAGATCCTGTTCCACTCAGGATGCCTGCAGGTTCTTCCTCAGACCCCTCTGGTTTTTATTCCAACATGGCATGGACAGGGAATGTTTGGTAGGAGTGTGTGGGAGTGCAGATAATTGGAATATTAGAATCCTACCAAATATCCTGTTATTTATCTTATGCACTGCTTGGAGAGCTCAGCACTCAGTGGTCATCAGAACAGATAAAATTATTCATTGATGAATTATTTTTCAGTAGGAATTGGGGAATAACTGGATAGAAACTGGAGCCCTTTCCCTGGGAGGAGAAAGGGAATATTCTGCATTTGGCTGGGGCTGTAGCAGGGGGTGTTGATGACAACAGGATTATATTGGTTTGGAGGGAAAATGGGAATTTGCTGTGAGACCTGAGCTTAATGAACGGGTGTGTGCCAACAGCAGAGGTTAAGAGGGGTGAAAAAGTTCTGGTTTGATGCTTTGCCAAGCTGAGCAGTGAAATATTGTGAGCATGAACCAAGTGAGATGGAATGTGTGGGATTGGAACCAAAATCCCAGAGAGTGAGGGACAGTTCCTTCCTTCCTTCCTTCCTTCCTTCCTTCCTTCCTTCCTTCCTTCCTTCCTTCCTTCCTTCCTTCCTTCCTTCCTCCTTCCTTCCTTCCTTCCTTCCTTCCTTCCTTCCTTCCTTCCTTCCTTCCTTCCTTCCTTCCTTCCTTCCCTTCCTTCCTTCCTTCCTTCCTTCCTTCCTTCCTTCCTCTTCTTCCTTCCTTCCTTCCTTCCTTCCTTCCTTCCTTCCTTCCTTCCTTCCTTCCTTCCTTCCTCCTTCCTTCCTTCCTTCCTTCCTCTTCCTTCCTTCCTTCCTTCCTTCCTTTCCTTCCTTCCTTCCTTCCTTCCTTCCTTCCTTCCTTCCTCTTCCCTGTCCTTCCTTCCTTCCTTCCTTCCTTCCTTCCTTCCTTTCCTTCCTTCCTTCCTTCCCTTCCTTCCTTCCTTCCTTCCTTCCTCCTTCCTTCCTTCCTTCCTTCCTTCCTTCCTTCCTTCCTTCCTTTCCTTCCTCCTTCCTTCCTTCCTTCCTTCCTTCCTTCCTTCCTTCCTTCCTTCCTTCCTTCACTTCCTTCCCTTCCTTCCCTTCCTTCCTTCCTTCCTTCCTTCCTCCTTCCTTCCTTCCTTCCTTCCTTCCTTCCTTCCTTCCCTTCCTTCCTTCCTTCCTTCCCTTCCTTCCTTCCTTCCTTCCTTCCTTCCTTCCTTCCTTCCTTCCTTCCTTCCTTCCTTCCTTCCTTCCTTCCTTCCTGTCCTTCCTTCCTTCCTTCCTTCCTTCCTTCCTTCCTTCCTTCCTTCCTTCTTCCTTCCTTCCTTCCTTCCTTCCTTCCTTCCTTCCTTCCTTCCTTCCTTCCTTCCTTCCTTCCTTCCTTCCTTCCTTCCTTCCTTCCTTCCTTCCTTCCTTCCTTCCTTCCTTCTCCATTCCTTGAAATTTCCTCCTCTCCTTTCTTCCTCCCCTTCCCTGTTTTATCTCACATCTCCAGATGTGCCATATGCAGTTTAGCCATGCCTCATAAACTGTGGTATCCCAAGATTTTCCACCATTTTCAATGTAAATTTTCCATTTATTTTATTTATTTCTTCTATTTTATTTCCTTTATGTGTTCTCTAACTCACATCAGGAAGCTTTCTACAAAGAGTGCTTACAGCTTTTTTTAAATTGAAATCCTCATTTTCCATCATTCTTACACTGTTTCAAGCACAAACTTCATCCAGTTCTTTACAAAAATACCTGCAAATGGTGTTAAAAAGAGAAATGTGAAGGTGGGGGTTGCATTCACTGGATCCAGAACCAAGTTCTGTTCGTTACTTGGCTACATCTGCATTTATCTTACACCCAGCAAAACCTTCTTGGAAATGGGGATTATTTTTTTTACAGGGATGGTTACTATACAAGGAAAGCCTAAGCTAAATTTAGATTACAAAGGATTAGCTCAGTGATGAGTAAAATATATAAAGAAATAACACCCAGAGTCCAGCTGTGCTCTAATTCCTTTGCATTTTCTTGTGCTGTGAGCTGATTCAGATGAGATTTTTATTCCTGTGTTTATCTGATGGGTGCTGGCACGGGAGGCTTTGCTTGGAGACACCCTGGTGGTGGGTTTTGTGTCCCACAGTGCCCCAGGCTCGCTGCTGGGGGCTGGCACAGGAGATTCCAGGCGGTTTTGTGAGATTCAAACCCAGAATTTTTTTAAAATCAAGTTTTGGCTGTCTGTACAAGCTATGACCACATAGTTATTAAAAAGCTCATTAAGGTCGTGTATTATGGAATATCCTTTTTTTTTAATCACAGAAAATTGTTTTGTTTTTTTGTTTCTCATGTCTTTTTGAAGGTCTTTTTAGCTGTGGGATATTAGGTTGCCCAGGGAAGGTGCTGTGAGGCGGAAGGTTTTGCCTTTTCTGTGTTTGCAGTTTGTGTGTTCTGGTAAAGCTGATGGTGCCTCATTCTGCTGTTCAAGTTTCCAACACATTCACCATCTCTGCATCTCCATCCAGTGCCCTCATCCCACCTCATTCCCAGAGAATCTGATCCCTAAATGGTTTTCCCTCAGTGGGTGATTACTGAGGTGTGTGCATGTCTGGTTTGAAAATCCAGGTGTCTGCTGAGGAAGGCAGGAGCCTCCCTTGAAATGGAAAATGCACACCCCCTCCCTCAGAATTATTATAATTTTGAAATTAAGGGCTCGCAGGCAAAGATATGGGAGCAGGAATGACAGTTCTTTACTAGGAAAATAAAATAAGAATGCAGAAATACAAAACCAACACTGCCAGAGTGAGAATAGGAGCTGACACGCTGTGGGTCAGGTGTTGGTAGCAGAGCTTCAAGATTGCAGAAGGAAAGAACTTCCCACAAGTTTTAACACTTTCATCCCTGTTACACTGAATTTATTTTTAATAATTTCACCTGGGAATCACTACTGATAGTAGAAGGTGCTGTTTAGGTGTTTATTTTAGTGTTTATTTTATTTTAATCCATTGATCAATGGTGGCTCAGCCCTCCGCAGTGCCAGCGGTGTTCTGCTGCAGTAGGGATCCTGCCAAGGGGGAGTTTTCCTCTGCAGCTCCAGGCTGCTTTGCAGATGGCCTGGGCTCCCTCTGGCCATGCAGGGCAGCAAAATCTGCTC
>CM019902.1:114745303-114864147 GCA_009764595.1 Geothlypis trichas | reverse complement strand
TTTCCTTCCAGTCCTTCCTTCCTTCCTTCCTTCCTTCCTTCCTTCCTTCCTTCCTTCCTTCCTTCCTTCTCCTTTCCTTGAAATTTCCTCCTCTCCTTTCTTCCTCCCCTTCCCTGTTTTATCTCACATCTCCAGATGTGCCATATGCAGTTTAGCCATGCCTCATAAACTGTGGTATCCCAAGATTTTCCACCATTTTCAATGTAAATTTTCCATTTATTTTATTTATTTCTTCTATTTTATTTCCTTTATGTGTTCTCTAACTCACATCAGGAAGCTTTCTACAAAGAGTGCTTACAGCTTTTTTTAAATTAAAATCCTCATTTTCCATCGTTCTTACAGTGTTTTAAGCACACACTTCATCCAGTTCTTTACAAAAATACCTGCAAATGGTTTTAAAAAGAGAAATGTGAAATTGGGGGTTACATTCACTGGATCCAGAACCAAGTTCTGTTCGTTACTTGGCTACATCTGCATTTATCTTACACCCAGCAAAGCCTTCTTGGAAATGGGGATTATTTTTTTTACAGGGATGGTTACTATACAAGGAAAGCCTAAGCTAAATTTAGATTACAAAGGATTAGCTCAGAGATGAGTAAAATATATAAAGAAATAACACCCAGAGTCCAGCTGTGCTCTAATTCCTTTTGCATTTTCTTGTGCTGTGAGCTGATTCAGATGAGATTTTTATTCCTGTGTTTATCTGATGGGTGCTGGCACGGGAGGCTTTGGTTGGAGACACCCTGGGGGTGGTTTTGTGTCCCACAGTGCCCCAGGCTCGCTGCTGGGGGCTGGCACAGGAGATTCCAGGCGGTTTTGTGGAGATTAAACACCAGAATTTTTTTAAAAATCAAGTTTTGGCTGTCTGTACAAGCTATGACCACATAGTTATTAAAAAAGCTTCATTAAGGTCGTGTATTATGGAATATCCTTTTTTTTTAATCACAGAAAAATTGTTTTGTTTTGTTTTTCATGTCTTTTTGAAGGTCTTTTTTAGCTGTGGGATATTAAGGTTGCCCAGGGAAGGTGCTGTGAGGCTGAAGGTTTTGCCTTTTCTGTGTTTGCAGTTTTGTGTGTTCTGGTAAAGCTGAGGTGCCTCATTCTGCTGTTCAAGTTTCCAAACACATTCACCATCTCTGCATCTCCATCCAGTGCCTCATCCCACCTCATTCCCAGAGGAATCTGATCCCTAAATGTGGTTTTCCCTCAGTGGGTGATTACTGAGGTGTGTGCATGTCTGGGTTTGAAAATCCAGGTGTCTGCTGAGGAAGGCAGGAGCCTCCCTTGAAATGGAAAATGCAAACCCCCTCCCTCAGAATTATTATAATTTTGAAATTAAGGGGCTCGCAGGCAAAGATATGGGAGCAGGAATGACAGTTCTTTACTAGGGAAAAATAAAATAAGAATGCAGAAATACAAAACAACACTGCCAGAGTGAGAATAGGAGCTGACACGCTGTGGGTCAGGGTGTTGGTAGCAGAGCTTCAAGATTGCAGAAGGAAAGAACTTCCCACAAGTTTTACACTTTCATCCCTGTTACACTGAATTTATTTTTAATAATTTCAACTGGGAATCACTACTGATAGTAGAAGGTGCTGTTTAGTGTTTATTTTAGTGTTTATTTTATTTTAATCCATTGATTAAATGGTGGCTCAGCCCTCCTGCAGTGCCAGCTGTGGTTCTGCTGCAGCAGGGATCCTGCACAAGGGGGAGTTTCCTCTGCAGCTCCAGGGCTGCTGCAGATGGGCCTGGGCTCCCTCTGGCCATGCAGGGCAGCAGAAAGCTGCTCCTCTGGCAATGCAGGGGGCAAAGGCTGCTGTGCTGTGCCAGGCTCAGCTTGGATCCAGGTAGGAATGCTTGGCTCCTGCCCTGGGCACAGCATCTCCCCATGGGATGGGGGAATTGGATCAGCCCTGCAGGGACACTCAGTGGCCATGGACAGCAGATAATTAATAATTAATGGCCCATGAACAGGAGAGATAATCACAGAATTTCTAGGTTGGAAGAGACCTTTAAGATCATGGAGTCCAAGCCATGTTCTGACACCTCAACCAGATCATGGCACCAAGTGCCACATCCAGGCTTTGTTAAACACATCGAGGGATGGGGACTCCACCACCTCCCTGGTAGATGATTCCAGTATTTGACCACTCTTGCTGTGAAAAACTTCCTCCTTCATTCCAGCTTGTATCTCCCTTGGGGCAGCTTGAGACCGTGTCCTCTTGTTCTGTCATTGCCTGGAGAGAGAGACCAAGATCTGCTGCAGGGAGGATTGGCTGTGGGAGAGAGAAAGGAAAAACTGCCCATGGACAGAGAGATCTGCTGGAGGGAGGATTGGCTGTGGGAGAGAGAAAGGAAAAACTGCCCATGGACAGAGAGATCTGCTGCAGGGAGGATTGGCTGTGGGAGAGAGAAAGGAAAAACTGCCCATGGACAGAGAGATCTGCTGCAGGGAGGATTGGCTGTGGGAGAGAGAAAGGAAAAACTGCCCATGGACAGAGAGATCTGCTGCAGGGAGGATTGGCTGTGGGAGAGAGAAAGGAAAAACTGCCCATGGACAGAGAGAACTGCCCCAGCTCTGGCAGGTGGACACAGAGCACACAGCCCCAGCCCCATCCTGAAACCCAGGACATCTCCCAGGGTTTGGGGCTGCCTGGCTCTGACCATGTCCAGGTGCTGCTTCCTGAGGGAGCTTCCTTGGCTGGGTTTGGTTGGTGTGAGAAACCAGCTCCACTCATTAAAACTTCTAAATATTTGCTAAAACTCATTAAAACTCCTAAATATTTGCTAAAAAGAGCTAAGAGGGATAACAGACAGCGCTGGGTGTGTGGCATTAGTTAGAGGCACACAATTAATTATAACAATTTTCTTAATATTCTTTTTTATTGCATTGGTCAAATACATATTTATAAAGGTTATACATATTCAAGCATTCTTTTTGTATTTGTTTTCATGTTCTGGGATTTTTTAGCTTGGTTCAGTTCTTGACTCGTAGAAATTGTAAATTTTTTCTTTTCTTTTAGGGTCGTGTGTCATTTCTTTACATCAGTTTTTTGGTTGTGTGGTTTTAATAGTTGATAGTTATTTGATCACATCTCTTTTAAACAATGCTATTTAATCATACAGAGTGCATTATTTATTTTATAAATATGTTAGAGTCATTTTTATTGTCAGTTAGTTACAAAACCAAAAGCATTAGTTATTGTTTGACAGTTGCAGCTACTTCTGCAAAAGTTAAATGTACAAATCATATTTTAATATTAGCCACAACTATAATATATTTATCACCTTGTCTACAAACTAAAATATCATCTATAAATGATGTTCTGAGGATACAAGTTACACAGTGGCCAGAGCACTGGCCACAAATTGGACAAACTATACTGTATGAAAAACTGTTAAAAATTATTACAAACTCTACTATATCAAAATTATTATTAGTATAATAGTTAGTAAAAGTTAATTTTTAATAGTAAAATTTGTAAAAGTGAATTATGCAGTATAATAATTTGTAAAAGTTAATTTTTAATAGCAAATCAATTACTCAGTTATTTATCAGAGTAGGGGTGCAACATTTCCTTCCCAGGCTCTGCTGCTCCTGGCAGACCATTGAGAGGTTGATGTGTGACAGCTCCTGTTTATTTAATATGGCTTGAACAGTGTCCTTTCTTAGGAATCAGTGTCACTTGTCAAGCCACCATTTTGAAGCACTTTCTATAATAAAAAAATAAAAAAATAAAAAAATTTCCGAGGGAACCACCAGTTTGATTCTCTGGGAAAGGCAGTTACTGAACAGAAAATATTTTTAATGTCAGGCACAGCCAGGGTGCCTTTTGTGGGTAAAGACACAGAACTGATGGTGCTGAGTTCTGCCTGAGCAAATTCTGAGACTTTCAGCTGCCCTGCCGTAGGAGAAGGTTCAGACATTTCAAATTAAAACTGGTTTTATCCTCTTGAGTGAAATGTATTGCCCAGGAAAAGCTGATTTCTGTTTGGAGGATGCTGCAGATCCTTCCCCAGTGGAGATTCCTGGGCTGTGTTTTCACCTCAGTTGTTTGAGCAGTCACAGGTTGGATGTGATGACCCTGCAGAGGGTTTTTCCAGCCCTAAGGATCCTGAAATTCTGTCTTTGCACGACTTTCTGAGTCTGGGTGCCTGCCTGGAGGCACCTGATGGTTCAGAGAATTTCAGTGCTTTGGTTTCAGGCAGCCTCAGCAGGAGTGAACCTTTCAGCTGAGGTGAGCTCAGGTTTCTTGTTCTCACGTGAGGTTGTCCAGGGAAATTTGAACTTAACTGGAACACAAATGAAGCTGAGAGTGGAGGACTCTGTGGGACAAGAGAATGAGGGGGAAAGAGCCCAGTCTATTTTCCTGTTTTTCCATCATCCTCAAATGTCTGTGATTTTCCAAGTGCTCCAGTTGTAGCTGCTGTTCGTCTCTCCCATGTCTGTGAGGGCGTGCAGAGGTTTGAAAACAAGAGCACACAGCCTCCAGCTGCACCAAGGGAAATCCAGGCTGGAGAGCAGGGAAAAGGTTTTTCCAGCAAGGCTGAGAAAGTTCTGGAATGGCTGCCCGGGGAGGTGGTGCAGTCCCCATCCCTGGGTGTGTTTAACAAAGCCTGGATGTGGCACTGGGGGCCAGGGCTGGGCTGGGCTCGATGGTCTTGAAGGTCTCTCCCAACCCAGGGATTCTGGGAATTCTGTGAAATTGGAGGAGAAGAGGTGAGGACACCTCAGAGCAGCTTTCCAGGGTCTGAAGGGGCTCCAGGGCAGCTGGAGAGGGACAATTCATCAGAACTGCAGGGACAGCACACAGGGAATGGCTGCAGTGCCAGAGGGCAGGGCTGGGTGGGATCTGGGCAATGAGGAATTGTTCCCTGGCAGGGTGGGCAGGGCTGGGATGGAATTCCATCCCTGCATCCCTGGCAGTGCCCAAGGCCAGGCTGGACACTGGGGACAGTGGGAGGTGTCCCTGCCATGGCAGGGGTGGCACTGGGTGAGCTTTAAGTCCTTTCCAAACCATTCTGTGCTTCCAAATCCCAGTAGGAATTTGCCTTACTTGCATTAGTTCCAGATAACTCCTCGTTGTGAAGTTTTATTCAAGGAGCTGCCACTCTTACAACCATGTAATTTCCAGAGGAGCAGAGCTGTCCAGATGATTTCTTTGACTTGGATTGGAGCCATGCTGTTTTCAAATGGTAAAAATAATAAAAGTCAGTGGCATTTTCACTCCATGTCTCAGCAAGCTGCATGAAACCTGGTGCCTGTGTGGGTGACAGCACTGGACAACTTCATTTAAAATTCAGGCATTTATTTCAAGAATTTGAGGCAGAGCAAATCTGTGTTATGGCTTTATGATGAACCTCTCATTTAAAATTTCCTGATTTAGTTCCTATTAGATGTGTGCTGATGCAAATGGTGCCTTGCTGAGAGGAGAGAAGGGGGAAAACATCCACGTGGAGAACAGCAAGAGCAGAACAAATAAAAAGATTCCTCATCAAAAATGCCAACATGAGGGAATAATTTATCTGCCTGGTCAGTTCTGCCAAGGATATATTTCTGTCTCATCTTTAAGCATAGTTTTCCTCAAGTGGAGCCTAACAGTACATGAATTAAAACAATTAATGTCCAATCATCTTTCCTCACAGCTGAATGTGTGTGGAGATGGAGAGGGGGAGATAATCCCTCAATTTCACTGGGTGAGGTCCTGGTTTAACTCTGGAAATCCCCCTCAGGAATGCAGTTCCCAGCTGCAGAAGATAAGAGGGGAGTAGCAGAGCCCAAAAATGGAAGGTTTTGACGTGTACAGAGTGGTGGTGTGTCCTCCGTGGTGTTTATACAACACTTGTGAAAACAAGAGGTTACACAAATATTTGAGTTTTCAAAGGTCTGCTGCAGCCTCTCTCAGAACTCAGTGTTTTCTGCCCCAAATTGGTGTGTGAGATTTGTTTCAGGAGTGGTGCAGAGTGTGGAAGTGGCAGAACTGTGCATTTGTCACATGAGCAGTCATGGCTCTCTCTCGTTCCTTCCTGGCTAAGCCCAGCCTTGCCAGATGATTTTTGGGTGGAAATGGTTCCAAAACAAACCCTCTCTGTGGTTACATGATCCTGCAGTGCAAGGAACATGTTTGGCTTCCTCACTGCTGACATCTGCCAAGTATTTCTGCACCAAGTGCTGAGTGTAATTTGCAGTGAGCTGGTGAATGCTTAATGGCCTTTGTAGAACTTCATCTTTTATGTCCTCCTAGGCTGAAACAATCCTTTCATCATCACAGTTACCTTTGTGCTGGTTTTTTTGGGTTTTTTTCTGGGGAGATCCTCTCCTTTCCCACACCCAGTTTCTCTGGGATTTCTGGGATTTGATTTGGAAGTAAATGCTTTTTTATTTTTTTTTTTTTAATTAACTGGTACTGAGTAATATCCAAAGAATATAAGTGGTGTAAGGAAGAAGGGACACGTTTTTCATTTAACTCCTAATAAAATGTAAGGACTTTTCCTGCTCTGGCATCCTGATTTAAGCTGCATAAGTGAAGTGGAATCAGCATTTAAATGGGGAATTTTAAAAGCTGGTGGAAGTGGTAATGATAGTTTTACTTGTCTCCTAAGTCCTTGTGTGTAGGTGCTCCTAGTTCTGTTCTCATGATGAAATATTACTCCTTTCCCTCTCTTCTCACTTCCTCAGGCAAGAAAAATACCCAGATCAGAGCAGTAAAAGCAGGTTTGAGCAGTGAAATCAGTTTTGTGCCATAAAGGGCCTGAATTCTGAGGGGAAGGTTGGAGATTTGGATTAATTTATGTCACCAATCTTTTCTCTTTCTGGTACTGAATGGACCTGGAGTCTCTGGCATTGTCACAGTGGAGCTGTAGGTTTTAAAATCAAAGAATAATGTTAATTCTACTACCTGTTCAATCTCAATTATTGATATTCTGCTCAGCTGAGTTTAACTTGGAGATAAAACCCAAATAAATCAGGAAGTTCAATTTACAGCTCATCCATGACAATCTCCAGACTCCTCAGCCCTACAAAATGAAATCACCAACTTCCTTTACCAGAAATAAAGAAATCCACAATCCAGTCAGACTCTTCCAGTTGCTGCCTGAAGGAGAAATGGCTTGGAAAAAATGTCATCAAGTCATTGAAAATACCCTTTTTAGTGAAAATATCCTTTTTAGTGAAAATATCCTTTTTAGTGAGGGAGAAATGGAGAGGGTGATAAGTTTTTAGAGCAGGCAATATTGGGCCAGGCTGGGTGAGGACAGGTCTTTATTGGTGGGATGTTTTCTGCAAGCTCTGGTGTTTGCTCTCAGATTTTGCTGTTGTTTGGCCAAGGAGGATTCATATTCCTCATTCAGATCTGCATGAGCACAGCTTCAAGGTCACACATAGAAAGAACTTCTTACAACTTTTACACTTTCATCGCTGTTATACCAAATTTATTTCTAATAATTTCATCTGGGAACCACTACTGATAGTAGAAGGTGCTTAGTGCTGTTCAGTGTTTATTATTTCCTAAGATCTGTTTTCTTTAAAATGTGCAGCAAATTGCTTAAAGTAGAATCTTTTCCACATTTGGTGCGAGCCACAATATCTGAAGCTGCAGAATCATTCATTTGCTTGTAGTGAATTCTAACAAGTAATGATAGATTCAGAAATTAGTGATTCTTAAATTGCCCATAAATATTTTTTTCCACCATCATTAATTTTGATTATTAACAGATCAGCATTTGCCACACATTTATAAACTTTATTGTAGAGATGAAGGCTGGGATTTTAATCCTGTGATTTTCTCCACATCAGAACATCTTTCCTTCTGCTTTTCATAAATATGTTCTGTATGTTAAAACCTCTCAGGCTTGTGCTACAAAGAGATTTTTCCCTGTTTGACTGGTACAGTTCCAGGTGGGACACAGGTTCCTGGGAGTGCAAAGGAAGTGGTTCAGGAATCTCTGGAGCTGCAGGCTGCTCACAGTTGGACCCTTACATATAGGGGCAGATCTGGTTTGATGCAGAGTCATAAAATCAGGGAATGCTTTGGCCTGGAAGGGACCTCAGAGAACTCATCACAACCTTTTGGGGTGGAAGGAACTTCAAGATCATCCCATTCCAACCCCAACACCTCCCACTGTCCAGGGTGCTCCAAGCCCTGTCCAGCCTGGCCTTGGACACTTTTCATGGTGGATTTTTCATCCCCCTGCTTTATTCAAGCTGTAAATCAAGACAGCAATTTCCCTGCCTCACTTCCAGAAGAAGCAGTGCTGAAAACTCCAGCTCAGGTTGGTATTCCTAATTTTTGGAATGCTGATTAAAATCTGCAGCAGAAGCTTGGCAGGTCCTGAGCGCTGCTGGGTCCAGTTTCAGGGGAATTTCTCTGGAGCAGTTCATCAGAAAATTGTTCCTGGGTGGTTCCAGTTTGAGGAAAGCTGATGGAGAGTGATTTAAACTGACAAAGGGCAGGGCTGAGTGGGATTTTGGGCAGGAATTGCTCCCTGGGAGGGGCTGGGATGGAATTCCACCCCTGGATCCTGGCAGTGCCCAAGGCCAGGCTGGACACTGGGGACAGTGGGAGGTGTCCCTGCCATGGCAGGGGTGGCACTGGGTGATCCCTAAAACCCCTCCCAACCCAAACCACTCTGGGATTCTGGGATTCTCTGGCTGCTTTTCTGTCTGAACCTGGGATTCCTTCTCCCCTCTGAGCACTTTTCCCATCCTTTGCCCAATCCTCACACCAGGCAAACCTCGTGCCATGGCTGTTGTGGGTTTGGCCCATCCCATTCCTGGCCTGGTGCATTGTCCTGGGAACTTGGGAAAATCCCTTGGAGACCTGGATTGTGCCTCAGTCCCTGTCCCTTTGGCAGTGCCAGGACACAGGGAATGGCTCCAGTGCCAGAGGGCAGGGCTGGGTGGGAGATTGGGGAAAAATCCTTCCCTGGCAGGGTGGGGATGCCCCTGGATCCCTGGCAGTGCCCAAGGCCAGGCTGGAGCACTCTGGGACAGTGGGAGGTGTCCCTGCCATGGCAGGGGTGGCACTGGGTGAGTTTCAGGATATTCCTGTGCTGGGAGGAAAGGCTGGCACAGCTGGCATTGTTCACCTGCACAGGAGAAGCTTTGGGCTGAGCTCAGGGTGGCCTTGCAGGGCCTGAAGGAGCCCCAGGAAAGCTGGAGAGAGACAATTGCCAGGGGATGCAGGGACAGCACACAGGGAATGGCTGCACACTGAAAAATTACAGGTTTACATCAGATATCAAGAAAAAATTGTTCTCTGGGAAGGTGGTGAGAGACTGAAATAGAATTCCCCAGAGCAGCTGTGGAGCCCCTGGATCCCTGGCAGTGCCCAAGGCCAGGTTGGACATTGGGGCTGGAGCAGCCTGGGACAGTGGGAGTGTCCCTGCATGGCACTGGATGGGCTTTAAGGTCCCTTCCAGCCCAAACCATTCCATGATTTCCAGTGTTTCAGCCCTGCTGAACATCTGTGTTTGCTCTGGACACTTGAAAGAATAATTTTCCCCTCATAACCGTGCGTTGTAATCAAAACTCATTTTCTTTGGTTCAACAACTGAAGATTTCCTATCAAGATCTATAATTGGTTGTTTAAAGTAAAATCAATCATTTCTGTGTAATTGCCCAATTTCTAACCCTTCCTTTACCTCACAGAACCGTGGCAGCGTGCTGTAGGTAGAGAGGAAAAAGAGGAAGGAAAATGGGTTATTTGGTGAAGCACAAGCATGCGATTGTTGTTTGTTGTTGTATGAAATCACAATCAAAATTGACACAAGTTGCTATTAACTCTATTTCCTGTGTTTAAAAAAAGTCAGTATTAGCTAAAAAGAAACCTGCAGCAGTAGATTTGCACATAGACCTTAATGAGCCCAATTGACCTTCTGTGCTGTATTTACAATTGCCTTCAAATTGTAAGCAGATGTTTGAAAACTTTGTTAATAGGTCCCCAACATCTGTTTCACCAGGGATATTGCCCACCAAAGCAGCTGTAATTAGTGGAGCACCTCGTGCAGGCATCTTTTTTCTTACTGCTGCAGATGATCAGGTTTTCCCCGAGGTATTAAAGCAAAATCTTATTGGCACTTTTGTTTCATAAATTCTACAACATCTCTTTTGTGAGGGGGAAAGTTTTTCCACCGAAGGTAAGAGGGTTTGTTTTTCCCCCTGTGAAGTCTTTAAAAAAAAAAAATTAAAAAGCTTTGCAGAAATGATACATCACCAAATAATATGAAATACTGAGTGCAGCTGAAGCTTTTGATGGGGTTTGTCCATTTGTGTGCTGCTCAGGTTCATGATAAAATGTGTGTTCCGAGTGGAAAAAAAAGGCAAAAAGGAGGAAAATCTCAAACCCTGCTGCTGCTGCAGGAAAAAAAAAAAGAAAATCCAGTGTCATTTGCCCATTAAAGTTCTTTTATAGGACATAGTTTCCATTTGTTGGGAACACAAAAACCTGTCTGCTTGCTGAGTTTACACAGCCCTGCTTGCAGGGGCTCAGGAGGGCTGCCAGCCTCCAGAGCTTTTCCTTCTCCACAAACTGTTGTGCATTTTGGGAGCTCTTCTCTGCTTTCTGAAGTGGAATATGGAAAATGCAACTGCAGCAGGGAGGCTTGGGCACAGCCTCGGGTGAAGTTTCCACTCGGGTTCTAAGTGGATTCTCTGGAGATGAGTGAGTGACAGAGGAGCAGCTCCTTTTCCAGAGGGAGGAATCCTTTTGAGAATGGTCTACTGGATCCCAGAGCTTTCCACAATAATCCATTCTATGTCCTTTCAAAGCTGGGCAGAGGAGCAGCTCCTTTTCCAGAGAGAGGATTCCTCTTGGGAATGCTCTGCTGGATCCCAGAGCTCTCCAAATCCCAGCAGCTTTCCACAATAATCCCTTTTTGTGTCCTTTCAAAGCTGGCAGAGGAGCAGCTCCTGTTTCCACAGGAGAATTCCTCTTGGGAATGTTCTGCAGGATCCCAGAGCTTTCCAAAAAAATCCATTTTTGTGTCCTTTCAAAGCTGGGCAGAGGAGCAGCTCCTGTTTCCAGGGAGAGGATTCCTCTTGGGAATATTCTGCTGGATCCCAGAGCTTTCCACAGTAATTCCTTTTGTGTCCTTTCAAAGCTGGGCAGAGGAGCAGCTCCTGTTTCCAGAGGGAGGAATCCTCTTGGGAATGCTCTGCTGGATCCCAAAACTCTGCAAAGCCCAGCAGCTTTCCACAGTAATCCATTCTATGTCCTTTAAAACCTGGCAGAGGAGCAGCCCCTTTTCCACAGGGAGGATTCCTCTTGGGAATGCTCTGCTGGATCCCAGAGCTCTCCACAATAATCCATTTTATGTCCTTTCAAAGCTGGGCAGAGGAGCAGCTCCTATTTCCAGGGAGAGGATTCTTCTTGGGAATAATCTGCAGGATCCCAGAGCTTTCCACAATAATCCATTTTATGTCCTTTCAAAGCTGGGCAGAGGAGCAGCTCCTATTTCCAGAGGGAGGATTCCTCTTGGGAATGCTCTGCTGGATCCCTGAGCTTGTAAAGCCCAGCAGCTTTCCACAATAATCCATTTTTGTGTCCTTCACACTGGGAGGTGACCACTGTGTCAGAGTTTTGTAAATAAATGGATTTTAGCTCCATCCTTTGGACAGTGCCATAGGAATTGCTCCCAGAGGGAGGAATTCTAGGAAAAAAAAGGGTCGTGCTGGTGCTGCAGTTGAACTGAGAATAATCTGTGTTATTCAGCAATTTGGCCACCTGAAATGTTCAATTTCTGCTCGGATGATGTTATCAAACCCTGCGACAGAGTCTGACTCACATTTCAGGGAATCAGGGAATGGTTGGGGTTGGAAGGGATCTTAAAATCATCTCATTCCCCAAACCCTGCCAGTGCAGGGACACCCCAGGCTGCTCCAGCCCCAGTGTCCGCCTGGCCTTGGGCACTGCCAGGATCCAGGGATGGAATTCCATCCCAGCCCTGCCCACCCTGCCAGGGAAAAATTTCTTCCCAATATCCCACCTTAAACCTGTAATTTTCAGTGTGCAGCCATTCCTGTGTGCTGTCCCTGCATCCCCTGGCAATTGTCTCTCTCCAGCTTTCCTGGGGCTCCTTCAGGCCCTGCAAGGCCACCCTGAGCTCAGCCCAAGCTGCTCCTGTGCAGGTGAACAATGCCAGCTGTGCCAGCCTTTCCTCCCAGCACAGGAATATCCTGAAACTCACCCAGTGCAACCCCTGCCATGGCAGGGACAACCTCCCACTGTCCCCAGTGTCCAACCTGGCCCTGGGCACTGCCATGGGTGTGGAATCCACAACTTCCCTCTACTTTTGGCCCTGTTCATTCTCCCTCACACCAAAGCCGGATTATTATTTTGGTGAGAAGAGTTTGACACTCAAAAACTGGAAGTGTTCAGGTTCTTGGCTGATAAATTACATCAGGCTTGGACCTGGATAACTCATGGAATCATGGAATCACCGAGAGGTTTGTGTTGGAAGACCCTAAAGATCATCTCCTTCCACCCCTGCCATGGCAGGGACACCTCCCACTGTCCCAGTGTCCAGCCTGGCCTTGGGCACTGCCAGGGATCCAGGGATGGAATTCCATCCAATTCAAACCACTCTGGGATTGCCTTTTCCACCCAAGGGCCACCAATTATCGAGTCCTTCACTTTCCACTTGGTTTTCTGGGTTGAAAAAAGGGATTTAAAGGAACTTTTTTGCATCTCTCTTCCCTGAAAGCTTTGTCCTTGCAGCACATCGGGATGAGAATTGAATAATTTGGTTATTTTACTGTCGAGAATGTTCTGCTGTGTGTTGTTATTACAAAGCTCATTTTTCACAAAAACATTTCCAAGTTCAGCTGCTGTAATGATGTAACTGCTGTGCAGATGAACCCCTACTTCTATAAAAAATAATCTCTCAAGTATAATTATTATCTCTCAAGTATATGTATTATCTCTCTGAATAATCTCTCAAGTCCCCTTTGCCTTCCAAGCCCAAATTTATTTCCCATTCTTTATGTGCCCCTGAAATCACGTGGGTAGAAATGAAACAGGTTTCTCTAAAGATGCCAAAAAGAAATAAATTTGATTTATTGCAGGGAGGCACTTTTTCATTATTTCTATAGACAAATGTAAAATACAGAATATTCTTATGGAAAGCAGCTGATACAGGGGCTCATTTTTTAATTCTTTAAGTCATTCAGTGTCTCTCCTTCCTAATTAAATATCTTTTCAGAGGATACAGGTTAATACTCTCTAGGAAAATATGTGCAGTTCAACTTTTAAACCAATTTTATTTTCATTGTTTCATTGGAAAAGCCACATTTTTGTTTTTATATTGCTGGGTTTTTCAGCCTTCTGGTTTGCACTGGGGCAAATCTAAATTTAATCCAAATTGCCAAGTAATCATGCTTATACCTCAAATCAGACTGGAAATATTTCTGTATATAATATAAATATAAAATATAAATATAAAACTCCAAGGTTTTTATAAACTCTGAGTTCAGTGGTTTTGCAGAGTGCTGCTTCACTTTCAGTTGAGCTTTTCTGGGGGACAAATCCTCAGGAAATTCAGCCTCCCTCCCAGGAATGACTGGGTTGGATATTTGAATTTTAAGTGAATTTGACCCCTGTGAACAATGAAATGGGTTGGAAATGTCAGTTTGCTGTGAGGATCATCAGGGTCAAGCAGGGACAGAAATTTCCTCTGCAATTCCACAAAGATTCATCCTGAATTTCCCTGCTGGGTTTGCACAAAGCCATGGGAGATGGAAACCTGGGCTGTGCTGGTGCCAAAGGGAAACATCCACAGAGGAAATTCCTCTTTCCTTTGGGGATTTTCCCTATTTTTTGCCTTTTAAGGGAATTTATTCTGAATATTAAATTTCTTTCATAAACACCATCAACAAGTGGGATTAGCCAAATTCTAACTCAACAATTTCACATTTTTAAAAATATAAAAACTATAAATGTCCTTTAGATCAAATAATTATCCATTTAACTTCCCCTCCATTAATTATGAAAGAGAATCAGATTTTTTATTTTTAAGCTTTCATTTTTTTAGATTACTCTTTAATAATTTAGAATTATTGATGCTCTCAGGCACCCCTTTGTACAGATGAGAAACAGTGAGAAAATCACTGTCAGCATCATGTGGGTCACTAAAAATCCTGCCAGGGTCATCATATAAATATATAATATATATATATGTAATATGTAATATGTATAATATATAATATAATATATAATATATATAATTAACACATATAATATATATTAATAATATTTATTATATATATATATTATATTGATACATGATACATGATATATAATATTGATATAATATAGAATATATATACATAACATACATAATAATATATATAACAATATGTAATATATTATATATTATATGATATATATGCATAATACATAATAAATTTAATATAATATATATATATTATATATAATATAATATATATATTATATAATTATTATATTAAATATATTCTATATTTTGTAAATATATTCTAAACTATACAATATGCTTTATATATTCTATTTATTGTTAAATATATAACTATAAGGCAAAATTATTTATACAAATATTCATTGTTTATTATTTATTGGATATAATTTCCTTTATAAAACCATATAATATAGATAGTATATTTGGGTGTTTATAGTTTATATATTTATCTATATTTTTAAATAAAAAATACATGTATTTGTATCATTTAATTTATATGTATTTTTAAGAAATGGTACATTTTAAATATCCTTTTTTTTCACCTCTGGCTCTGAGCACTGCAAGGAATTTAACCTGTTTCATACTTTAAACAAAAGAAATATTGAATGGATGTTTGAGAGTTCTAAAATCATTAGGCTGCAGGAACTATTTTAAAAATTCAAAAAGAAAGTGTTGCCCAGAAAAATTCCCAAAACAAGAACCTGTTAAATTTCAAATAATGTGACAAGGACAGTAATTTTTTTAGATGAGATTGTTTACAGGTTTCCTTTACAGTAATTCACATTCCAATACCAAGTGGCTCAGCTCCCTGTGGCACAAAAAAAATCACAAAAATCTTGAATTATACACAGAAAACTCTTTAATTATACACAGAAAACTCTTTAATTATACACATCAAATACTTTAAACTTGAGAATTTGATAACAAGAATTTTGATAATAAATACTTTAAGTATGCACATCAAATACTTTAACTTGAGAATTTTGATCACAAGAATTTTGATAATAAAATAATTATAACGCATAAAATATTTTAACTTGGGAATTTTGATAACAAGAATGTTGATAATAAAATACTTTAATTATACACCATAAAATACTTTAACTTGAGAATTTTGATCACAAGGATTTGATAATAAAATAATTATACACATAAAATACTTTGACTTGAGAATTTGATAACAAGAATTTGATAATAAAATACTTTAATTATGCACATAAAATACTTTAACTGGGAATTTTGATAACAAGAAATTTTGATAATAAAATAATTATACGCATAAATATTTTAACTTGGGAATTTTGATAACAAGATTTTGATAATAAAATACTTTAATTATACACATCAAACACTTTAACTTGAGAATTTTGATAACAAGAATTTTGATAATAAAATACTTTAATTATACACAGAAAATATTTTAATTATACACAGAAAACTCTTAATTATACACTTAAAATACTTTAATTATACACATTAAATATTTTAACTTGAGAATTTTGATCACAAGGATTTTGATAATAAAATACTTTAATTATGCCACATAAAATACTTTAAACTTGGGAATTTTGGTAACAAGGATTTGATAATAAAATACTTTAACTATACACATAAAATACTTTACTTGAGAATTTTGGTAACAAGGATTTTGATAATAAAATACTTTAATTATACACATTAAATATTTAACTTGAGAATTTTGATAATAATAATTTGATAATAAAATACTTTAATTACACACATAAATACTTTAACTTGGGAATTTTGATCACAAGAATTTTGATAAGAAAATACTTTAATTATACACATTAAATACTTTAACTTGAGAATTTTGATAACAGCTAATAACATGAATTTATTTTCCTCCAGAGCCAGACACCAGCTTAAATATTGTTTTTAAAAACTGAGAGATGCTGAACTACATCAAAAGCCATATATTTTATATTATATCTATTATATTATTTATTTATATTATATATATTATATTATAGCCTCAGACAGATTTGCTTTTTAGCAGGTTTTAATTAAAATATGTTTTTAATTAAAAGATGTTCCCCAGATATGGAAGAAATCTTGCTTATGTGACAGTCCCTGCAACAGGCAAATAGAAGGTTATAAAAAAAAATAATTCTTAAATCATTGCCATCAGATAGCTGGTTATCAGAAAAGGAGAAAGATATAATATGAGGATTAAAGACAAAAAATTAAATAAAAAAATTAATTTAAAAAATTAAATTAAAATTAAACTAAATTAAAATTTAAAAAACTAAAATTAAATTTAAAAAATTAAATTAAAATTAAATTAAATTAATTAAAATTTAAAAATTAAATTTAAAAAATTAAATTAATTTTTTTAATTTATATACTGCTTTTTTAGGGAAAAAAAAATGAAAAAATGCTGTAGAGGGGACTGAGCAGCAATTTTGAGTGTGGAGAGCAGAGTCTCCCTGAGTGTCTAGAATTTCCATGGTTCCACGTTTGAAAACAGCAGCGTTCATTCTGTACCCTGACAAAACTCCCCTGATTGCAAATTTCCCCTAAAATTACATTTCTGTGAGAAAACAGCTCTGGCAATGTGCAAAAATCCAATTATCCTGCAGCTCTGACCTCTGCTGAGCTCCTCATTCTTGGCTGTTCTCACATGGTTTGCTCTGGCTGGGACATAAAAATCAAAATATTTTCTATTTATTGTCACTGATTTGGGGAGGTTTTGGTGCAGAGCAAGAGTCAAGGTAAAAGATTCAATCTCAATTTTTTAGCAAAAATCTGGAGGATGTTCTAAAATTTCCAGCTCCTTGAATTTCACTGAAAATTGAGTGTCCATCAAGATTTTTTGCACATCTTGAAAAATTAATTATTTTTTTAAAGCCAACAATTAAATTTTTTTTTTGAAGCCAAAAATTAAATTTGGGGTTTTTTAAAGCCAAAAAAATAAATTTTGAGGTTTTTTAAAAGCCAAAAATTGGTTAAATATTGAAAAGTTGCTTGGAAGATTAATTGACTTTCCAAAACCAGATGGGGTTGACTCTGTGGCTTTCCCTGAGTGCTGGAATCCCCCAAAATTTGGAAAATTTCAGCTGTGAATGGAATTAGAGCTGAATAATGCATTTATTTCTGTCAGCTCCTATTAAGCTTTGCTGTTCAGACAGGTTTTTTTTCCTGAGAAGAATGACCAAGGATGATTTTCCCATTTATTCCTGATTTTGAGGCTCTCAGATGTCGTGGCAGCTTGGTTTCACTGGATTTTCAGAGTGGGATCTCTTGTGTTCCAAGGCCTGTCACTTCCATTATTTGGGGATTTGTAGGAATGATTGCATAGAAAATCAACATTTTCTCCCCAAACCAAAAGAATTTAATATTCCTGCATTTCTGTGGGAAGGACACTGAGATATTTTAATTAATTCTTTTAACTGGTTTCATTAAAATCATAATTCCATTATTTTGAAGTGAAACCAATCAACTTGCAGCAGAAAACTTAAAATTACAGGCAAAAATGACAATTGCATCCTTTTAACTTAGCACCAGTTTTGTTACCTACACCTAGGAAAAAAAAAAAAAAGTTAATTATCTTAATTAAATCCCCTTTTTAAAAAGAATCCAATATTTCACTCCCTGTTATTCCATGCCCCAATTATTGTTATTAGCAGCACTCACAGTTTCAGGCCTCACCTTCCCCACCAAGGTTGAGCTGAAGTTTTGCCCTATTTAAAGCTGTCAGTCAGGGCTAAGATTTATTTTTTTAAACCAATGGAGTTGTCTTGACACAATTCCTAGAATAAATAAACTTTAATAGGTGTGAGGATCTATTTCCAGCAATTTTTCCTATTTCCCTTTCCTGTCTAGCTTGGATGGATAAACTCTTAGGGGAGAAAACCACCCCAAATTCAAAATATTTAGTGGTTTTTGCCCTGTTCTGTGTTTTTATTTCCCTCGGTGTCAGGCTCATTTCTGTGACATCCAGAGAATTTTTGGGGTTTTTTTTTTGGGTTTGAGAATTTTATTTATTTTAAAATAAATGTTTATTGTGGAACTTGTGCAGTTTTGGTCTCCCTGCGACAGCACAATCTGGAATGAGAGAATTTTCTTATCAATTTTCCATTGATGGGGCAGCTCTGAAATTTGGTTTTTGCTCCAAGCAGGATTTTCACCTCCTTCTGTTTGTGGCTGATGGGATAGTGCAGTAAACAGGATTTCCTAAATTAATCAAATTTACAGATTAGCTGATTGATCACAACTATTCCGTGCTGGGGATCAATGCTAATGCCCTCAAATCTGCAATTGTTCATCCATTTCTGAATTAACATTGATGCTTGTTGCTGTAATCCCTGCTCATTTGATTTGTGCTTTTTTGTTGTGGAGTGCTGGAAAAGAATTTTTTATCCATTAAGGCATTTAAGGGAAGAAAAGGACAAACTCAAATAATTCATTAATTCAGTTTCTGGGTATAATTGAGGGTGCTCTTAGCTAAGGAATGTTTGACATCATCATTTTTAAATTTAGATTAGGGTGTCTTGTATTACATTTTATACAGAGAGATATAAAAGATATGGGGAAATTGTAAAATATTTCTTATTTAGGGCTAAGAAGTTATTCTTGTATATATTAAGAAGTTATTCTTATTTTAATCAAGGAGATCATCTTGTCCTGCTCACTGTTGCTGCAGTTCTAGAATGGGAATTATTCTCTCTCTTTGGATTTATTAAATGTACAAAATGAATCATTTCTGCAAAATTAATGGCAGGGACACAGGAAAAGTGAATTATAAACACTTTAGAGCTGCCTTGTCCATATATTCTTATTCTTAAATAAGAATAACTTCTTATTATATATAATATATATATATATTATATATAATAAGAAGTTTTCTTATTTTAATCAAGGAGATCATCTTGCTTGCTGTTGCTGCAGTTCTAGAATGGGAATTATTCTTTCTCTTTGGATTTATTAAATGTACAAAATGAATCATTTCTGCAAAATTAATGGCAGGGACACAGGAAAAGTGAATTATAAACACTTTAGAGCTGCCTTGTCCATATATTCTTATTCTTAAAATAAGAATAACTTCTTATTATATATAATATATATATATACATATGTATACATATATATATATATATATATATTATATATATATATATATAATATATATATATATATATATATAATATATAATAAGAAGTTATTCTTATTTTAATCAAGGAGATCATCTTGTCCTGCTTGCTGCTGCTGCAATTCTAGACTGGGAATTATTCTCTCTCTTTGGATTTATTAAATGTACAAAATTAACAATTTCTGCAGAATTAATGGCAGGGACACAGGAAAAGTGAATTATAACACTTTAGAGCTGCCTTGCCATATAAACCAGAATCAGATGCTGCAGGAGCTTTGGGTACCTGACAATTCCAGACACAACCTCACACTCCCAATCATTTTTCTGAGGGTAGAAATGAAATTTGAGGGGATCAAAATCAGCCCAACAACATCAGCAAACCCCAGTGCTGTCAGATCTATTTTAATTTCTATTATATTTTTTAAATAAACTCTCATTACATCCAAACTTTTCAAACTGAACCTCTACAAGGGGATTATTGAGATGGCAGTTAATAGATCCACATATGCCATTTATTGCATAGCTGTGTTTATTGCTTAAGGCACTAATTCCCTTAAGTGAAACACAGGATTTTTTTCGAATTAAATAAAATAAATTATTTCTTTACCCACTTTTAATGTGTTAAGCAGAAAATCTCTGGAGCAGATGAACATTCAAGACGCAGCAGACGTTGCCATTGGTCTTGTTATTGAGCCATAATTTAACTACCAGAGGGCAAACTGCACAATAAGGCAATTTCTGCTGCATTTCCACAGGATTTCAGCATGGAAATGGAATTTCTGTGGGCTCAGGGAATTATACACAGAAAACTCTTTAATTATACACAGAAAATTCTTTAATTATACACAGAAACTCTTTAATTATGCACATAAATACTTTAACTTGAGAATTTTGATAACAAGAATTTTGATAATAAAATACTTTAATTCTACACATAAAATACTTTAACTTGAGAATTTTGATAACAAGAATTTTGATAATAATTGATAAAAAACAGCATCTGATGTGGAGCTGGAGGAGAGAGGGGTCCAGGGGGGCTGCAGAGGGAATTCCCATGGAAATGGAGGGACCTGGAGCTTGTGGTGGTGTTTGTGGGGTTTTAGGAAGAGATGAGAATCTTGATTCTGTGTTTCAGAAGGTTGATTTATTTATTTTATTATCTGTATTACTCTAAAAGAAAATTATATATAAAATATATATTATATAAAAATTATATTATATGTATTATACTAAAAATATACTAAAAAAAGAGAAATAATTTAATCAGGAAGCTTAAAAAAATTACAAAAGAATGATAATAAAATCTCGTAACTAACTAGAGAATTTAAAACAGTTAAGCTGTAATTGACTGTTAATTAAAAACAACTACATGAAACTAATCAAAAATGCACTCGTTGCAGCAGATAATCATTGTTATGTTTCGTTATGAAACTTTACAGTTTTTCAAGAGAAAAATATTAATAGCAATCTTTTTCAAAAAATATGTCCATGACAGAGGCTGGGCAGGGTTAAAGGAATAAAGCAGGGATTTGTTAAAAAGCCTTTAAAGGATCCACCTTGGGCAGCACAACAGCCCAGCTGGGGCTACACCCAAGAGGAACCAAAATGGCCCCAAAATGGACCCAAAATGGACCCTGGGTCAGGAGTTTTCTCACTTTTATGGGGTTTGGTCCATTTCTATATTGGGTTAATTGTCCAGTTACATCTTCAGGTTATGCAGTCCCATCCTCCCAGTTTGCTCTCCTCAATTCTCTGCTGTTTGTATTTTTTGGGCCTGGCAAAGGATTGTTTTGTGTGACTGAGAGAACTTGCTGACAGTTCACACGAAGTTCAGAGTCACACACTAATGCAGTGCAGAATCTGGGAAATACAAAACTAAAAATTCAGGCATCAACAGGATGAGGGGGAATGGCCTTAAGGAGAATGAGGGATGGGATCTGGGCAATGAGGAATTGTTCCCTGGCAGGGTGGGCAGGGCTGGGATGGAATTCCATCCCTGCATCCCTGGCAGTGCCCAAGGCCAGGCTGGACACTGGGGACAGTGGGAGGTGTCCCTGCCATGGCAGGGGTGGCACTGGGTTGGATTTATGGTCCTTTCCAACCCAAACCATTCCATGGTTCCATCAGTGTCACCCACTGTGGGTGTGCTGCAATGCACAGAGTCTGTCCCTGCCCCTCAGTGCATGAATTTCACAAGATCCCAAGCACTGGAGCCACTCAGAACTAAAATAATGCCACTCAGAACTAAAATAATGCCACTCAGAACTAAAATAATGCCACTCAGAACTAAAATAATGCTCATGCTTGGGTATTTCAGGGCACAGGAACAGCTCCAGCATGGTTTATCATATAACCAAGTGAACATCATAATTCTTTCTGTCTGGTGTTCTTCAGCTCAAATCTAATATCAGATCTAATATCTAATATGAAATAATGCTCATGCTTGGGTATTTCAGGGCACAGGAACAGCTCCAGCATGGTTTATTGTTATATAACCAAGTGAACATCATAATTCTTTCTGTCTGGTGTTCTTCAGCTCAAATCTAATATCTAATATGAAATAATGCTCATGCTTGGGTATTTCAGGGCACAGGAACAGCTCCAGCATGGTTTATTGTTATATAACCAAGTGAACATCATAATTCTTTCTGTCTGGTGTTCTTCAGCTCAAATCTAATATCAAATCTAATATGAAATAATCTTCATGCTTGGGTATTTCAGGGCACAGGAACAGCCCCAGCATGGTTTATTGTCATATAACCAAGTGAACATCATAATTCTTTCTGTCTGGTGTTCTTCAGCTCAAATCTAATATCTAATATGAAATAATGCTCATGCTTTGGTATTTCAGGGCACAGCAACAGCCCCAGCATGGTTTATTGTCATATAACCAAGTGAACATCATAATTCTTTCTGTCTGGTGTTCTTCAGCTTAAATCTAATATCAAATCTAATATGAAATAATGCTCATGCTTGGGTATTTCAGGGCACAGAAACGGCTCCAGCATGGTTTATTGTCATATAACCAAGTGAACATCATAATTCTTTCTGTCTGGTGTTCTTCAGCTCAAATCTAATATCAAATCTAATATCTAATATGAAATAATCTTCATGCCTTGGTATTTCAGGGCACAGGAACAGCTCCAGCATGGTTTATTGTTATATAACCAAGTGAACATCATAATTCTTTCTGTCTGGTGTTCTTCAGCTCAAATCTAATATCAAATCTAATATGAAATAATCTTCATGCTTTGGTATTTCAGGGCACAGGAACAGCTCCAGCATGGTTTATTGTCATATAACCAAGTGAACATCATAATTCTTTCTGTCTGGTGTTCTTCAGCTCAAATCTAATATCAAATCTAATATCTAACATGAAATAATGCTCATGCTTGGGTATTTCAGGGCACAGGAACAGCTCCAGTGTGGTTTATTGTTATATAACCAAGTGAACATCATAATTCTTTCTGTCTGGTGTTCTTCAGCTCAAATCTAATATCAAATCTAATATGAAATAATCTTCATGCCTTGGTATTTCAGGGCACAGGAACAGCTCCAGCATGGTTTATTGTTATATAACCAAGTGAACATCATAATTCTTGCTGTCTGGTGTTCTTCAGCTCAAATCTAATATCAAATCTAATATGAAATAATCTTCATGCTTGGGTATTTCAGGGCACAGGAACAGCCCCAGCATGGTTTATTGTTAAATAACCAAGTGAACATCATAATTCTTGCTGTCTGGTGTTCTTCAGCTCAAATCTAATATCAGATCTAATATCTAATATGAAATAATCTTCATGCTTGGGTATTTCAGGGCACAGCAACAGCTCCAGCATGGTTTATTGTTATATAACCAAGTGAACATCATAATTCTTGCTGTCTGGTGTTCTTCAGCTCAAATCTAATATCAAAGTATTACATCTAAATTCTCCTTTTAAGGGCCACAGCAAACACAGCGTGGGTGGACCTGCTCAGACTTTTATTCCCAGTAATTCCAAGACAGATGTTCAACAAGATCCAGAAAACGCTGCTTGATGGATTGAAAAGCGTTTCTCTAAGTGGATTAAAAGACTACAAGAGTCAAGATGTTTCTATTTGTGCTTCACACAATTATTCTCTTTAAAGAGACTGTGTTAAAACTGTTACCATGGTGTCTGCATTCTCAGGTTACATGTTGACAAGCATGTCATTAAAAACCAGCAGACACCAGTGAGGATCTGCTCCTGATCAGCCCAGCTAAGCTGGTTTGGAGGGATTGTTCTGCCCATGTGTTCAGCACATTCAATTCCTTATCTGCTTTAAACAACACTCATAAAAGGCTTTTTTTCCATGCAGCAGCACGAACCATATCAAAATGCTATCAGGTTTTTACTGCTCGGCCATGTTGCTGTTTAATAAAACAAAAAATAAAACAAGCAGCTTTATCTGGTAACATTTATCCAATTCATCAAGAGGCTGACACTTCACTGAATTAAATCCATCCTGCAACCCCAGCTCTTTCAGCACAGCAAAACCCTGCTTGGTTCAGCAGCCAGTCCTTCAAAAGAGCAAAATCCAAAGTGGGATGATGAGGAAATTCTGGGATGGGGGTTGGACCTGCCCTGCCTGGCAGGTTTGGGGCAGCAGAGGGAGATGATCCCTCAGTGAGGCAGCTGTGGGCTGGGGATGTTCTGCACAGATCCCGTGTTTCTGTCCAGTGTCCAAATCCCACAGGCACAGGGGGATCCTTGGGAAGGTGCATTCCCTTGGCAGGGATGGGTTTGTTTCTCTTTGGAGGGTGGTTGGGTTCCTGTGGGAACGAGCGGGCTCTCAAAGGCGGCAGAGATTCGAGAAGTGGCCCAGGAGAACCTCGTGGAGTTCCACCATTCCCAGAGCCAGGGGCTGCTCCTGGGCCAGGGCAATCCCAGCCAGGAAGGAGAATTCACTGGGAGCAGAAAGGAGGGGAAGGATTTGGGGTCTCATGGGTGAAAAGCTGGACAGGAGCAACCAGTGAGTGCTGGGAGCCCTGAAATCCATCAAAATCCTGGGCTGCAGCCAGGGAGGAGAGAGCAGGAAAGGGATTGGGATGGGGATTGGGTTTGTGTCCCTGTGCCCCCACAGGTGATTTCCCAGCTGCAGAGCTGCCCCAGCCCAGGGAGGAGCTGGAGCTGCTGCAGAGAGCCCAGAGGAGGCTCCAGGATGAGCAGAGGATGGAGCAGCTGTGCTGGGAGGAAAGGCTGGCACAGCTGGCATTGTTCACCTGCACAGGAGAAGCTTTGGGCTGACCTTAGAGCCCCTTGCAGTGTCCAAAAGAGGGTTTAAAAAGGAGGAAAAGGGATTTTTTTATATGGACAAAGAGTGACAGGACAAGGGGGAATGGTTTTACACTGCCAGAGGGCAGGGCTGGGTGGGATCTGGGCAATGAGGAATTGTTCCCTGGCAGGGTGGGCAGGGCTGGGATGGAATTCCATCCCTGGATCCCTGGCAGTGCCCAAGGCCAGGCTGGACACTGGGGACAGTGGGAGGTGTCCCTGCCATGGCAGGGGTGGCACTGGATGGGATTTAAAACCTTTTCCAACCCAAACCATTCTGGGATCCTGTGAAATTAGGGACGTTTTTCCTGGCATGGCATCAATCAAGTGGCAGCTGCTGTAATTGGGACTTGGCTTTTACCAAATGCAGCTCAGTAACCCCCCTGGCACGGGCTGACCCCTCCTCCCCAGTTACTGTGGCACTTGATTTCCTCTAAGTGGCTTATCTTCATAACCTGATAATAATTGATATTCCAGGATGGGAAAGTAAGTGCAAAATGACAGGCAATGCCAAAAGATGAGTCTTGAAAATTATGAGCCCATTATCAGCTGGAGACTTTTAAAAATACAGACTTGAATATCCCTGACATAGCAGAAGGGTGAAAAAAATGAAATTATGTTGGCTTTCTATATCTATGTGTATATTTTTGTTTCTTTTTGTATAACACTGCCTGAAAATCGTTTTCTATAAAAGATCAGATTTTTTTGTATATCCATGATTTTTCTAGGGTGGATTATTTTGGGCAGTACCTCCTAGAGCTGCTTTATCTTCTCAGTCAATGTAGTTTTTACTTCCTCAGCAGCAGCACAACCTTTTCATTCCTAATTCCATCCAGCCCTGGGAGTTAGCACTTTATATTAAAATTGTATATAAAAATGCAATGTATTTTTGTACATTGTCAGTTCAGCAGAAAAATTCCCTTCCAAATCTGATTTTTCAGTCCAGTTGTACAAAATCACCGATTTTTCTGCAGCACAACCTTATTCTATAAATTCAGGAAAAAATTCACATTTTGTGGGTGGCTTTTGGGCTGTGAGAGACAAAGGCATTTTCCATGAGCTCCCTTGTGTCTCTAGTGCATGATGTAATTTCCATCTTATTAATACAAATTATTCAAAATACTGTTCCTCTTTCTACTTCTTTGCCTCTCCCTTAAAAAATCTAGTTCAGAATAAACAGTATTTTATTACAAGATAAAATTTCTATTACTTTTTCTTTCTCTTTACTTCAGACTTTAGGCTAAAAGGCTCCAAATTTTCAGTTATTATTTCTCACCTTTTCTTTATTTCATTTTAGGAGTTCTGTTGTGCAGCTTCAGCGCTGTCTGAAGAAAACTTTTCCATATTTTCTTCTCTCAGGTTTTTTCAGATTTTCCCACTGTACTCTTTCCCAATCACATCTCATAAAAGTTGCAGTTTCCAGCTCGGTATCTTTTATGGAAAAAAATTGATGTCAAAGATTTTGCAGAGCCAAATTCTTCCCAACTTCCTTTTTTAAGGTGTATTTTAAGGAAAGCTGATTTACAAATTAATTATATTTATCATCCTGTCTACTTTTGATCAATAAAACCTTTTCAGAATTCTTCTGACAAAATATTAGGGTTAAGATCTGGAAATTCTGGAAAACTGAGACATGAAGTTTTTGCATAAATATGAATAAATCTATAAGAGCATAAAAACTGCCAAAAATACAACACAAGGAGTGATGAGTTGGAGCTACAGGATTTTGTTTTATTTATTTATTATTTGTTTTATTGCCTTCACTGAGAATTCTTAGAGGTTCTGTAATAAAATTGTTTAGAACTACCAGAATTTTTACTTTTATAAAGTTATAAAATACATCAATAATAATATATGAATAATGTGAGAAAGCCATTAATTCATTTTCTGGGTGGAAGGGAGTGTTAAGAGCTGTTCCACTGTAGGATTATCAGAAAGCCAATCCTTAGTCTTTAATTGCAACACTGAATCCTAAATCAACTCTTTTTTAAATTTTCACCTTTTATTTCTATATTTTCACTTTTTATTTATATATTCATAATTTATTTATTTATAAATTTTCACTTTTTTTTTTTCCTTAATGTTCTTTGGGGTTTTTTGGTAGCTGTTTCTGATGATTCAGTTATTTCAGTGAGCAGAGACTTTATCCCATTAAACTCAGGCCAGCTTGGGCCAGTCCATGGCATTGTGGAAACTGTGCTTGCTTCATTTCCTGGGATTTTAATGTCAACATTGCATCTTCCCCTAGCTCCCTTTTTGAAAGGACTAAATGGCCATCACTTTTGTTGAGGGGGGAAAAAATGCATTAAAACACTTTTTTTTCCCCTCTTTCATCTCTAAGTAGGTCAGTTTGTGGCGGAAAGCAGAAAAATAGCGGAAAGTATTAGTTTGGATTTTCCATCTTCTCCTAAAGCATCTCCAGGGTGGTGCTTGTGTGCTGATTGCAGGATTATATCACAAAAGCAGACCTGAGTTGTGTGAGGGCTCAGCAAAACGTGGTGCCACAAATCCCTCCCTGCTCCGGCGGGAATCGCCCGCCCGGAACCGCTCCCGGAATTTGTTTGCGCGGAGATGCCAAGGAGCAGAGTTTTCATGAGCAGAGTTCCCAAAAATCCAGCGAGGCGAGGGATGATCTCAGTCATTCAATCTGTTTTGCCAGGGTTTTTTGGCCTGAGGAGGTGAATTCCGTTCCCTTCCCGAGTTTGGGGTGGTGGAGCTCCAGCGAAATCGCGGCGGGTCGGAATCGCCGCGCGCGAGGCACCGGGCACGGGCGGTGAGGGGTTTGTGGGGATGGCACTCAGCCCTCCTGGTTTGCATCAATTTATCACCTGCCAGAACCTGGAATGACCCTCAGCTCACCTGGTTTTCCTCAATTTATCCCATGCCAGATCCTGGAATGACCCTCAGCTCACCTGGTTTTCCTCAATTTATCCCATTCCAGATACTGGATTGGCACCCAGCTCACCTGGTTTTCATCAATTTATCCCATGCCAGATCATGGAATGACCCTCAGCTCACCTGGTTTTCCTCAGTTTATCCCATGCCACATCTTGGATTGGCACTCAGCCCTCCTGGTTTTCCTCAGTTTATCCCATGCCACATCTTGGATTGGCACTCAGCTCACCTGGCTTCCCTGAATTTATCCCATGCCAGATCTTAGAATGACACTCAGCCCACCTGGTTTTCCTCAGTTTATCCCCTGCCACATCTTGGATTGGCACCCAGCTCACCTGGTTTTCCTCAATTTATCCCATGCCAGATCTTGGATTGGCACCCAGCTCACCTGGTTTTCCTCAGTTTATCCCATGCCAGATCTTGGATTGGCACTCAGCCCTCCTGGTTTTCATCAATTTATCACCTGCCAGAACCTGGAATGACACTCAGCCCACCTGGTTTTCCTCAATTTATCCCATTCCAGATACTGGATTGGCACTCAGCTCACCTGGTTTTCCTCAGTTTATCCCATGCCAGATCCTTGAATGACACTCAGCTCACCTGGTTTTCCTCAGTTTATCCCATGCCACATCTTGGCAGGGTACAAATGAAACGGGGATCTTGGAACTCTTCACTGCTCACAGTGACCCTGAAATGTGTTAGAAAGTCTCTTTTCCCAGCCCAGCACTCAAAGAAGGAGTCAGAGCTCTTAATTTCTTGGTCTCAAGATTGTTTATTCTATCTTATCTATAAAATTTTTTCTCCTGTCCAGCCGAGGTCTGCTCAGCAAGGCAGTCCAAGGCACTCTGCCTGCCCCTGGGGCAGTGTTATCTTTTTATATCCAAAAATTCCATATACAATATTTACAGTTACTTTCCAATACCCATCACCTATGTTAGACAGTGAGCTTCTACTCTAAACCAATCTAAAGTGCCACCATCACAGCAGAAGATGGAGGCCAAGAAGAAGAAGGAGAAAGGCTGGACATGCCCAGATTTCTCCATCTTTCTCCCTGAACCTCCATTCTAAAAACTCAAAAAAATCTATTTTTCACCTTGTGATAAATTCACTATCATTCTGCTTGAACTTTCATGGCTTGTAATCCTTTATATAAAGGTTGGTAATTGTTTTTTCCAAGGGCTAAATCACAGTCCCAGGGGCCTTGGGCTCTGTGCCAGGGTCTCTGAGCCCCCTGGGCAGGGTCTGGAGTCCTCCAGGGCAGCCAGAGGAATTTCCTGGGTTCTGACACAGGGACCTTTCATCCCGTGAGATTCACTCCAGGATCTGATAATCCAGGAATATTCTGCTTTTAGCAATGAGTTTTGTGATGTGGATTCTTTAATGAGGAGTGAGGGGCATGAATTTCACTTTCCAGACTTTGAGGAGTAGAAAAAATGACAGAAAATAAGTTTTTAATGCAGGGCCCTGAAGTGTTTTGTGCTTTTTGGTCGCAATTCCTGCTGAATCCTTGTGTTTTGGTGACACCACTGCACACTTTTAACCTGCTTCTCTTGTATTGTACAACCTGAAAACAGCAAAAAATTCTCAACCTATGGAAAATTCTCAACTGCACACCTTTTAACCTGCTGCTGTCATATTTTACAAGCTGAAAACAGCAAAAAAATCTCAACCTACAGAAGGTGAAGGGTTTGCTTTTGGTTCTCCCAATCAAATTTCTACTTCAATGACAGTAAAAACTTTGTCTTTCATTTTGCTATTCTTTTCATCTTGAAATGGATGATTTTGTTTCATAGAATTTAACATCATCTATTTTCAGATATTATGGTGCAACTGCCTTCTCATAATTACTGAGAGAATTTGTGTGGAGTGAACAATTTCTGTCTTCTCTTGCTCCCCATTTTCTTTTATTCTCTGTCTTCACTGATGAGTCAAGACTCTGCTTTTGACCTTTGAGACTTTTGATGTTGAACATCAGAAGATACCCAGATGATATTTTGCCTCTTCGGAGGTTTCTTTGCTTAATTTTTGCTGGTTTAGATACAAGATTCAATTAGAAATTTTGAAAATTGAACATCTGGATGATGGCACACAGATTGAACGTGCATTTGACATCCCTGCAGTTTGTGAAACTCAGCATGGGTGTCTGAGCAGTGCCACATTCCCAGGTGGTACCTTGATCATTCATTTCTTTTTGGGAGTACAAGCAAACAAAATTGAATTTTGTATCACTGTAACAAATCCTGAGTAAGTTTTATGTGTAAATATTTGCTCAGAGGAGGCTCCACTGCCCTCTTTTTGCAACGTCATGGAAACGGATGATTTCTATTTACATTAATACAAGTTTAATTTTATTTGGGGGGGATTTTTAAGCGCTTGAAAGAGGTAAAGCTGCGTGCAGGTGCCTCCAAAAAGATGCGCTGTCTTCCCTGAGCCCTTTGCACTTTTAATGAACCATCTCATTGTCGGCCCTCAGCGTCTTCCCGCGCGCCTTTTGGTGGCGTGGCTGAGAATTGTAATGCGGCCGGGTTCTCATTCGGCACGGGAGGGCCTTTAGAAATGGGATTAACTTGCAGAGGAATGCATTAGCCATGGCCCAGGAGTGGGCAAAGCTCTAACCAGCCTGATAGATTGCTCCACGCTCCAAATCCTCCTAAGCGCCCCTTCCCTCCCTCCCTCCCTGCCTCCCTCAGGCATTGACAGCTCCCATTGAGCGCCGCGCGGCCTCGGCCCGTTCGGGAGCGGGGCCTGTTGTGTGGCAGCCCCGGGCCGATCTCAAATTCGCTTTCTGAAATTAATTCGACACTGCTTTACATGTTAATCCTCGGGGGATTGATCTGGGGAAGGTCAGAGCGGTGCAGCCTCAGAAAAATGGGAGAAAAGCTCCACTTCAAGCGGCTCATTTCGGTTCCCAGCCGTGGGCAGAGCTGCCTTTTCTTTGTGGCGCTGGGCCAGCTCGGACAGAATACATCAAATGCTGGCGTTTGATGGGATCTGCAAGGAAGTCGAGCTAATTAAATTTACCTTCATTAACCAATGGCAGCTTGCAAATGGCACAGCTCTGCTTTGGGAACCTGCAGGGTGGCAAAAAGAAAAAATTAAAAAAAAAAAAAAATCCCTGTGTCTCTTTATAGCGCCGACAGAGAAGTGAGAGCGGTCAGGAACACGGAGTAATTTGATTTATTTTTTTTTTCTTCTTTTCTTACTTGTGGAGTTTTGAGCGTTGCTAAAACAAAATAAATACCCATGGAAAAAACCTGCCAGCGTGGGATGTGCTGGTGTTGGACCATTATGGATAAATCATATGTTTTATTTGGATCTCCACAAAAGGGCAGGAGACTTCAGCGGGGAAATGTTATAGCGAGAGCAGGATAAGGACATCTAATAAAAAAAAAGTATTGCAGATATTGAGAAAGTGTCACTGAGTTGCAGCTGCACCTTGCTGAAATGATTCTTTTAATTTGAAAACAAACCTCTGATGGTTTGGTAAAAGCTTTTGGTATTTAACAGCACGGCGTGTTTGGAGGATTTCAAAAAGTCAAGCACAAAAATTGATTTTTTTTTTTAGTGCGTGGATTAACTTAAAATATATACTGTGTGCTTTATATTAAAATGCAAAAGAAATTTTAATTATAATCCACTTCTTACTTGTAGATTCATTAAACCATCACAATTAAAAATATCAGGAAATTAAACATTCTACAGCTATTCACCTTTCCTACTTTAACTTTCATGAGTACAATATGCATATAACCATTTTACAACAATAAAAAATTTGGATTCACATTTGGATTGCGAGAGTTCAAACTCTTTCAGGTAGAATTTGTCCCCCAAAGCCTGTAAATGTCTAAATTTGACTGCACTGCTCCCTGAAAGAGTAGTGAAGTCTTTTATGGAGTTCAGATGTGCTCTAATTTTGGAGGTTTTCCTTTCAGGAAGCTTTGCCTTATGTAGCTAGAACCTTATGAATCCAACTGTATATGTCTATAATTTGAATATTTAATTTAAATGTAGGTGTTGGAGCTGTCAGGAATGAATGTAATGTCCATATACACCTGCTAATATTCAGTTTGAATCTAGTAAAGATTAAAAAAAAAAGAAATTCACATTTAAAATTATTTCAATTCGTGATCTTCTGTGGCTGTGCTCCCAGGGAACAGGGACAGGAGCAGAGGGAACGGCCTCAGGCTGGGCCAGGGCAGGCTCAGCTTGGCCAGCAGCAGGAATTTGCCCATGGAAAGGGAGCTCAGGCCTTGGCAGGGGCTGCCCAGGGAGCTTTGCAGTGCCCATCCCTGCAGGTGTCCCCTGCAGGTGGCACTGAGTGCTCTGGGCTGGGGACAAGGTGCCCATGGGGCACAGCTGGCACTGCATGGGCTGGCAGGGGTTTGCCAACTCTGATGATTTTGTGACTTGAGCCTTAAGAAAACCAAAATGTTTTGAAGAAAAATTAAGAATAGTTTAGAGAAGTAATTGATAATATTGTGGCAGTTCAGAGCTGTCATGGTCCCGGTGTTTAAGTCAGTTCCAGCAGACAAGAAAAGGCAGAATCTCTCATTAGACCATCAGTACTTTAAGTCAGTTCCAGCAGACAAGAAAAGGCAGAATCTCTCGTTAGACCATCAGTTCTTTAAGTCAGTTCCAGCAGACAAGAAAAGGCAGAATCTCTCGTTAGACCATCAGTTCTTGAACTTCTCAGCCCCCTGAACTCCTTCTTGATCCTGTTTCCCTTCCTGTGTCTGGGTCATGGCTCCTGGCCCTCTGCACTTTTAGGGTTCTAAATGTTCTTTTGTGTTGGCTGTTGAGCAGCTTTTTCTCACCTCTTGATTCGTTCTCTTCACCTCTTTTTGTTTTACAACTTAAAGTCACTTTAGGTGTGTGTATAATTAAAAAAAACAATAATAATTTTTATAGTAATGGTGAGTTACCATCAGAAAAAGTGCTTTTATTTGGAGCAGCCTGGGGTAGTGGAAAGTGTCCCTGCCCAGGGCACTGGGTGAGCTTTAAGGTCCCTTCCAACCCAACCCATTTTGGGTTGTTGGTGACAAAACCAACCCCTCTATTCATTGTCTTCACCTCTTTTTGTTTTGCTACTTTGAAGTCTCTTTAGGTGTGTATATAATTGAATAAAACAATCATGTTTTTTATAATAATGGTGAGTTACCATCAGAAAAAGTGCTTTTATTTGGAGCAGCCCTGGGTAGTGGAAAGTGTCCCTGCCCATGGCACTGGATGAGCTTTAATGTCCCTTCCAACCCAACCCATTTTGGGATTTTGGTGACAAAACCAACCTCTCTATTCATTGTCTTAACCTCTTTTTGTTTTAAAACTTTAAAGTCTCTTTAGGTGTGTACATAATTGAAAAAACATTTACACTTTATAATAATGGTGAGTTGCCATCAGAAAAAGTGCTTTTGTTTGGATACTGGAAAGTGTCCCTGGCCATGGCTCTGGATGAGCTTTAATGTCCCTTCCAACCCAACCCATTTTGGGATTTTGGTGACAAAACCAACCCCTTGACTCATTGTCTTCACCTCTTTTTGTTTTAGAACTTAAAAGTCTCTTTAGGTGTGTATATGATTGAATAAAACAATTATACTTTTTATAATAATGGTGAGTTGCCATCAGAAAAAGTGCTTTTATTTGGAGAGTGGAAAGTGTCCCTGGCCATGGATCTGGATGAGCTTTAATGTCCCTTCCAGCCCAATCTGTGTTGGGATTTTGGTGACAAAACCAACCCCTTGGTTTGTTGTCTTAACCTCTTTTTTTTGCAACTTAAAAGTCTCTTTAGGTGTGTACATACTTGAAAAAAACAACTATACTTGTTATAATAATGGCAAGTTCTCATCAGAGAAAGTGCTTTTGTTTGGATAGTGGAAAGTGTCCCTGGCCATGGATCTGGATGAGCTTTAATGTCCCTTCCAGCCCAATCCATTTTGGGATTTTGATGACAAATCCAATGTCTTGGTTTGTTATCTTCATTCCTTTTTGTTTTACAACTTAAAGTCTCTTTAGGTGTGTATATAATTGAATAAAACAATCATGTTTTTTATAATAATGGTGAGTTACCATCAGAAAAAGTGCTTTTATTTGGAGCAGCTCTGGGTAGTGGAAAGTGTCCCTGCCCATGGCACTGGATGAGCTTTAATGTCCCTTCCAACCCAACCCATTTTGGGATTTTGGTGACAAAACCAACCTCTCTATTCATTGTCTTAACCTCTTTTTGTTTTAAAACTTTAAAGTCTCTTTAGGTGTGTACATAATTGAAAAAACATTTACACTTTATAATAATGGTGAGTTGCCATCAGAAAAAGTGCTTTTGTTTGGATACTGGAAAGTGTCCCTGGCCATGGCTCTGGATGAGCTTTAATGTCCCTTCCAACCCAACCCATTTTGGGATTTTGGTGACAAAACCAACCCCTTGACTCATTGTCTTCACCTCTTTTTGTTTTAGAACTTAAAAGTCTCTTTAGGTGTGTATATAATTGAATAAAACAATCATGTTTTTTATAATAATGGCGAGTTACCATCAGCAAAAGTGCTTTTGTTTGGAGCAGCCTTGTGTAGTGGAAAGTGTCCCTGGCCATGGACCTGGATGAGCTTTAATGTCCCTTCCAACCCAATACATTTTGGGATATTGGTGACAAAACCAAATTCTCTATTCCTAGTCTTCACCTCTTTTTGTTTTAGAACTTAAAGTCTCTTTAGGTGTGTATATGATTGAATAAAACAATTATACTTTTTATAATAATGGCAAGTTCTCATCAGCAAAAGTGCTTTTATTTGGAGCAGCCTTGTGTAGTGGAAAGTGTCCCTGGCCATGGACCTGGATGAGCTTTAATGTCCCTTCCAACCCAATACATTTTGGGATTTTGATGACAAAACCAACCCCTTGACTCATTGTCTTCACCTCTTTTTGTTTTAGAACTTAAAAGTCTCTTTAGGTGTGTGTATAATTGAATAAAACAATCATGTTTTTTATAATAATGGTGAGTTACCATCAGAGAAAGTGCTTTTATTTGGAGAGTGGAAAGTGTCCTTGGCCATGGATCTGGATGAGCTTTAATGTCCCTTCCAGCCCAATCCATTTTGGGATTTTGGGACTGTCACTGTGAGAGGAACCAGTTCCAAAGGAGACGTGAGGGATTTCTAATGAGCATTGTGTGCATATAAAGTTTACCTTTTCCTATGACAGAGTATATAAAGACATAAAATTGCTCCTTAAATGCAATAAAATCACAGCACAGATGAGTTCATGGGAAAGAAATCCACTGAGGGTTGTTAGATGGAAAGACACTGCCTTTGATGTAGGAGGAATTAAAATTTCTGCCTTCAGAAGAAATGAACCTTTCAGCAGTCAGAGCAGAACCCTTTAACCACGGCCTTGCCACTGGGCAGCAACATTTATTTTATTTATATAAAATAAAATATTTTTATTTATAAAATAAAACTCAGAGTTTTATTTTATTGAGGTTTCTTTCACAATGGATTATTGAAGAAAAACAATCTCTCTGAATTTTAGAGAGAGGATTTTGACACCCAGGGATCCACACTGAGTTTGCTCACTGGCTTTGCATTGGTTTTCTCACCATCCATTCTGGTAGAAATTCCTTGATGAGCTGAGGCTGTAATTATTATTTAAGTGGCATTCTGACTGTGAAAAATGGAGTACGAGCCAAGTGCAGCAGGATGCTCCAACACAGGCCGTGATATGAAACTGGAGAAACCCCAGTTTCACCTGGAACCCTTTTTTGGAATAAAAAGCTCTTTTCAGTCCTCTCTGCGAGCTCTGGGCTGTATTTTTGATGCCTGCCACTCTAGCCAGGGTCTGAATTTTTCCTTTCTCAACTCCCTGCCTCTTATGTTTGTGCAGAAATCTTGTTTTAAGTCTGTTCTTTCTTTTAACACTTGCAGGTTGTGGAATATCCCTTTTTTCAGCCAGCTGTTTCCCATCCCATGAGTGGTTGTGTGGGGAGACTGGAATCTCCTCCTTCCCAAAACCAACAGATGGCTTAAAGATACCTTTAACTGAGCCTCTGATTTGGGGATTTTGGAAAAAAAGGGTTTATTTGAGGAAATTTGAAGCCTGCTGTGCCACATAATTATGCTCCAAACTGAAGTCTTGGGATTCAGGGTGCAGCTTTTCCTTCCCTCTTTTCTCCCATCCAGAAAAGGTGGAGGAGTCATAGCAAATACAATTTCCTACAACTGGTGGAAAATGGAAAGGGTTTGAATGGAAGTTCCTTGTTAAATGTGATTTATGTGCAATCTTAAACTGCAGTTACTCAGGGTTCAGGTGTAATTTCTTTATTCTATAAGCTGGAGAGGTTTATGGATAAATCAAGGTAAAAATATTCCATGCTTTCAGTCTTGTTTGGGGTAGGAATGGGAGAGAGAGCAGCTTTTAATCCAGAGGAAAACCTTGTACTCAAAGATGAATATTGTGATTAATTTGGGTGCCCTCTAAATGTGCTGACCTCCTTAATCTTAGTTCAGGTTGAATGTTGGATTGCTTTCTTGAAGTGTAAAAATCATCTTGGAATGAAAAAATTAAATAATAATGAAGCAAGGATGCATATTATGGACTTCTCAGTCCCATAAAACATCTGCAGTTTCCATTTCTTGTCCACATGCCCAAGTATTTGTTTCTGGTGGTTTTTACCATGTAGTGGGACACGTGTAAAGATGTCCTTCCTCGGGCACTTCATGAAAAATTGCTTTTATGTTCTGATTTTCACTTCTTTTGAAAGCAAGCAAATACCTTTTGCCCTCTCTCAGATTTTTCTACCAGAGCTACCTTGAAGTTAAGGCTTCACACAAGATGTAACCCAAGGCAGAAGGTGGGAGGGGGGAGAAATACAAGGGCTGAATTGTTTTAAAAATGCATTTTTTAACTGAGGGAAATGATTGTTTCCATTCATCACAGCCTTTCCACATTTTTTTGTCATATCTGATTGATAGTGTCTAGAACAGAAGGGAGCACTCGAGCACTTTGCATAGGTAATTATTCCTGTATGTGGTTATTCCTGCTTGCTGCTTAATTAGGAATGGAGGAGCAGGGAAGTGATTACCAGGAGCAGGGCAGGGATTGTCCCTCTGTGCTGGCTCTGAGAGGCCCCTCCAGGGCTGGGCCCAGTTCTGGTGATGCCTTGTGCAGGCTGACCCAGAGCAGAGGCTGGGCAGAGCTAAAGAATAAAGCAGGGATTTATCCACAGCATCTCCTCCATGGACCCACCTTGGGCAGCACCAGAGCCCAGCCAGGGCTGCACCCAAGATGAACCCAAATGGCCCCAAAATGAACCCAAGATGAACCAAAATGAACCCAAGATCAACCAAAATGGCCCCAAAATGAACCCAAGATGAACCAAAATGGCCCCAAAATGCACGGCCGGGCACGGGCTCTGTCCCTGGGATCAGTTCTGCTCCATTTGCATCTTGCAGTTCATTGTCCCATCCCAGCTTTAGCCCAGGCAGTCCCACCCTGCTTGTTTTTCTCTCTGCAGCCCACGGGGTTTGTGCTCCTGGGCTGAGATTTGGATCATTTGTCCTTGGTGCCCAGCTGGAGCAGGAATTGTTTTGTCTCCCTGCTCTGTGCACAGAGCTCACCATCCCATCATGTGAAGCTCAGACCTGCACACTAAAGCAGCACAGAATCGAAAAAATAGAAAAGAATATTAGTATTTTATAAATACAGAATATAAAAAATAATAAAACCTGAGGCATCATGGCTCCTTCAGGAGAACCCTGGAGGGGCTGGAGCGTGTCCAGGGCAGGGAATGGAGCTGGGAAGGGGCTGGAGAATCCCTGAGGAGCTGGGAAGGGGCTGGAGAATCCCTGAGGAGCTGGGAAGGGGCTGGAGAATCCCTGAGGGGCTGGGAAGGGGCTGGAGAATCCCTGAGGAGCTGGGCAGGGGCTGAGGCTGCAGCAAAGGAGGCTCAGGGGGCCCTTGTGGCTCTGCACAAGTCCCTGCCAGGAGGGCACAGCCGGGGGGGTCGGGCTGTGCTCCCAGGGAACAGGGACAGGAGCAGAGGGAACGGCCTCAGGCTGGGCCAGGGCAGGCTCAGCTTGGCCAGCAGCAGGAATTTGCCCATGGAAAGGGAGCTCAGGCCTTGGCAGGGGCTGCCCAGGGAGCTTTGCAGTGCCCATCCCTGCAGGTGTCCCCTGCAGGTGGCACTGAGTGCTCTGGGCTGGGGACAAGGTGCCCATGGGGCACAGCTGGCACTTCATGGTCTTGAAACTCTTCCAACCTAACCTGGGATAGAGCCAACATGGGGATGAATATTTTAAAATATCAGTAATTATTCTGTGATCTCCATGTGCTTCAGCTCTTAACAACCAAGTCAAGGCAGGTGCTGCCATTGCCCTTCCAGGTGCTTGGTGCCAGGTCCTCATGGAGCCCCTGTGCAGGTGGACAACCATGGTCAGGGGTGGCAGCAGAGGTGACAGGAATTCGTCACCAGTGCTGGACACTGCAGTGCTGACGCTGAGGGGGAGTGGGTTGTATTTTATTTGTGTTTTATAGGGTGAGCAGGGCTGTTTGTACAAGTGGAATGTTCCTTTTGAATATTGCAAGCGGCGCTGCTGAACACATCCTGAAGATTTAGGAACAAAATATCAAATCAGTTCTAATAACCTGCTTCGTTTTTTCCCTCACAAAACCTCCTCCAACTTTAGCTCTTGTTGTGAAATTTTCTTCCAGGAGCCTGATAGCTGAATAATATTTATTGATTTTCCAAAGCACTGAGAACAGAATTATATTTCAGCCCGCCTAATAAGATAATTCCTACCAAATTACTCCCTAATAATTTTGATTCTCAGCCCTCCCCCGCGATCCTCAGCCCTGCTCACGGAGTCCCCAGCTGCGTTATCTCCCCCCCAGTGCAGAAAATTAAGTCAATGTAAGAGTATACTCTGCTTTTTAAGGAGAGGTCACGAATCGCCTCCCTCCCCTCGGCAGCCGCCCGCGCTCTCATTCCGCTTCATTTGTGCACTGGGGGGACCCAGCTGGGCCCCCCGGCCGCTCTCATCAAGAGTTAATTTCTGCAGGAGGTGCTGCCGGCATGAACAAGTGCAGGAGGTTCTCTGGTGGTCCTGCCAAACAACGAGAGCTCTTAATTAGCGCCGCTGTTCAATCAGGCTCCTTAACGCGCCGCGGCGCCGAGCGGGTCATGTTCCTTCAGAGCGGCCCCGGCGCCCCGCCCAAATATCGGGTTTTTATTTCAAACACGGCCCTGCTGTTCTAGAGGCGAGGCAAGGTGTGAGCTGGCAGCACTGGGGTGAAAATCGGATTTTTCATGAGGGATGTGGGGGTTTCTGCTCGGTTAGAAAGGTTTCTTCTGCTTAGAAGGGAATTTTCGTTGCGGCGCTGAATATGGAAATTCATTGACTTTGTGTGGGGTGGGAGGGGTGTCCTGGCCTCCAGTTATTTTATGGAATAATTTTTTGGC
The DNA here is from genome assembly GCA_009764595.1 of Geothlypis trichas. NCBI lineage: Eukaryota > Metazoa > Chordata > Aves > Passeriformes > Parulidae > Geothlypis > Geothlypis trichas. Next base: position 114,825,196 of record CM019902.1, on the reverse strand, counting down.
TAAAAAACCAAAAGCAGAGGCTCTGCAGTGCATCCTTTGCTCTCCTTGGATGTTAATGATGTGCCAGGCACAATTCTGGGTCTTGGGAGGGAGGATTTGGGAGCTGCCATGGAGACCTCGAGTTGTAACAGAGCTGAGGGCATCAAGTGCAAGCTGAGGAATCCCTTCCGAAGTTCTAATTATTATATATCAATTACATATTAATTACTGTACATAATTACTCACCCAAATATTGGTTTTTATTTCAAACACAGCCTTGCTGTCCTAGAGGTGAGGCAAGGTGTGAGCTGGCAGCACTGGGGTGAAAATCGGATTTTTCATGAGGGATGTGGGGGTTTCTGCTCGGTGGGTTTGGAAGGGAATTTTCATTGCGGTGCTGAATATGGGAATTAGTCGATTTTGTATGGGGTGTCCTGCCCTCCAGTTATTTTGTAGAATAATTTTTTGGCTCAAAAACCAAAAGCAGAGGCTCTGCAGTGCATCCTTTGCTCTCCTTGGTTGTTAATGATGTACCAGGCACAATTCTGGGCCTTGGGAGGGAGGATTTGGGAGCTGCCATGGAGGCCTCGAGTTGTAACAGAGCTGAGGGCATCAAGTGCAAGCTGAGGAATCCCTTTAAAAGTTCCAATTATTATACATCAATTTCATATTAATTACTGTACATAATTACAGGTGCTAGAAGTATTTTGCAGGTTGAGGATAAATGGCAGGTGCACAAAAACCCCAGAATAAACAGTTTAGTGCTGCATGGCCAGCCCTCAGAGGGCCATTAAATAGGCCCAAGTTTTGAAAACAAGGCCCAGCAAATGTCAGAATATCAGAAATGACAATTTCAAGCAAAATTGACCCTTTGATCCAGTGAAATTGCTTATTTGCCCTTCTCAGTGGTAATCAGGAGTTGAAATAAGAATAAATAAAAGCAGACAAAGTTATGCCTGAGCCACATCTCAAACATTCCCAATTTTTTATGTTTATTATTTACATTTATATTTATACTGAGTTTATATTGATTATTCCAGTTGATGGTCCTCCCTCTGTAAGGATTGTGATTCATTACTGGGGGTGGAATTTTAATTTTTTTAATTCATTCATTTATTTTCCATCTTTGTGTTAAAAACTGAAAACTGGCACATGATTGATGAATGCTCACTACCAATAAAAAAGGAAAAAAAAAAAGCTGAGGTGACATATTAAGGTGCCAGTTTTACATTGAAAAGTGACCATCTAAAAATTTTGGTTTTATTTGAAATATATTAGGATTTATGAATATGGGAAGAAAGTTTTGATGGGTTTTTGGTCTTTCTGGGAAGTCTCTTTGAAAAGATTCTTTGATTTGAAGGGATAAATGGTTGCTGTTTACTATAGAAGTGTTTTTTAGGTTTTGTTTTATTTTTTATCTTACAGCCTTGGGGGTTTATGACACCTGTCTAAATTAGTGACCATCCAACTCTTTTATAAGTAGTTTAAATTAAGAGAATTAGTTTTTCATGTATTTCCAGTGCAGACAGCTGCATATGCACAATCTAAGTATTCACTGGGTCTGAAATAATTATTGTAAAAATGAGTTCCTTCAAAATGAAGTGGAATTTTAATATGAACAGAGAAGTTGTAGGAAGAAAAGAGTTGATTGCCACAAGACCATTTTATAAAATCTTCTCCTTGGTGGGAAAAACCTGGCCCAGAGTGGTTTCTTCTGCTGGAGATGAGTGGATGAAGAAGAGTTTATTTTATGCACCATTTTTACAGGTTTTTTTTAAATCTAATTACATCTGCTTAAAACAGGACCTTTAATTAATCACTAAAAGCAAGAATGACTTCTATAAATAAATTATTATTTGAACATAAAATAAATGTGACTTTTGATTTTTAATTCTGTAGATAGGATTGAATCTACAGCATTTTTCTATTTATTTCACCACAAGATTTAAGAAAATGAAAGGATTTTTCTTGTCACTTTTTTATCATTTGTGTGAATAAGCAGATTTAAAGCAGACAGGGATATGTTACTCAGGATTTCTTCTTCAGCAAAATTTGTAGATCCTTGTGCCCTTAAAATGATCATCTTTCCTAATAGTAGAACTTGATAAATTCAGATTGTGAAAGACAAGGATTGGGAGGTGTAGGTGGAACTGCAAATGAATAATTCCACTGCTGAGCTGAGGAACTTTATAAATCTTTAAATTTAAAACCTATGTGTTCATTTTGTTCACTTCTTTTCCTAATTTTCACTGCATGCTAGGACATGTGGGACAATAATTCTTTGTAAAATGCAGGATTTCAGATGCCAAGCCTAAAATCTGAAATTAGGTTTAGTGGAGGTGGCAGGAAGAAGATGGTAAATGTTGTATTGGTCAACTTCTTACCAAAAAAAGGGAAAGAGAAGAAAAATAATTGTCAGAAAGGTGCCTCTTATGATATAAGATAAATAATATATTATATTTGCATGTAATATTTTGTGACTGGACCTGTGTTGATGTTTTTGGCCACTTTTGGTCTCAAGGTTTTGGAAAATCTTTGAAATCTTTCAGAAAAAGTTGCTCCTTGTTGGATTAACCTTTAAAAATTCAGGTGCACATTTCTCGATTTATTCTCTCAAACAAAGTGAGATCCTACATTTTTTAAATGAATGAGAATATTCCTTAAATATAAGTGTATCCAGGCAAAAATTCAGGATGCAGCATGCCCATTGCCATTTCTAAATGCAACCACAGTGCAATTTTAGAGCTGCAGAAAGGAGCTGCACATTGGCATTTAGCCAGGAACGTGGCATCACTGTCCTGTGATAATTTAATCCAATTATTTCATCCAATAAAACCAGAATAATCTGTGTATTGCAATGCTCTTACCAGGCTTCAAAGGAAACTTGCACTGGATCATGCCTACAAATAAAAAATAATTAAAACTTCAAGGCCTGAATGGAGATCTTGGAGCTCTGCACAGAGATAAATTCCCTGTTAAATTCTCACTGTGATTTCCCAGGCTGGAGGGAGATTTCAGCATTTTTTGCAGTGGCTGCACATGTTTTTTTCATCAGCATTTGGGGCTGGGTTGTGTGTCTTGGAATGCACTTGAAATGTCTTGGGTGGCTGCAGATGGCCTGGGTCTCGTTTGCGTCACTGCGAGCAGAAAAATCAAAATAATTCTTTGAAACTTGATTTGATCAGCGTTGCACTTTAAAAAGGAGGAAGTGCCCTGGAAGTTCCCTGCTTGAATTTTTCCAGCTTGAAAATTCTTCAGTATTTAATTACCAGCTCCCACTGAAGGGTGGGAAGGCACAACAAAGCAAATCTTTTATTTTGTGCCTGTATATCATTAAATGTATATTTTAGGTTAAGCTGTTTTGCTGGAATCAGTTTTGGACCTGAGATCTGGATGTTGTGTGGGGATCACCTCAGAACCTTCAGAAATTTCCTGTGTCCCTTCCCTTGGATTCTGGGGAGAACAAATGCTGCCATTCTATGCCAGTGTTGCACGAGCAGTGCAATATTAGATGGCCATGGGTGAAAAATGAAATTCTGGGTGACAGAGGCCTAGACGTTGTAATTTCTGATTTTATTCCAACAACACTTTCCATGAGGAGCAGGAGATGAATTTGTGGGTAGGCACTTGATGGCTGTGGTTGTGGGAGAATGAGAGTTTGCCATGAAACCTCTTCCCACAATGATTGTGCCATCATTGGCACAGCCACTGCTCCATTTGCTCCTCTGGCAGCCGGGGTGTGGGATGAGCAATTCATCTCAGATCCTCCTGCTGTGCTCCCTGATCTTTAGAAATATTTGTTGCTATCCTGATGCCTCAGGTTTGAGCTTTTCTATTTTTCCCATTCTGTGCTGCTTTAGTGTGTGGGTCTGGGTTCACATGATGGGATGCTGAGCTCTGTGCACAGAGCAGGGAGACAAAACAATTCCTGCTCCAGCTGGGCACCAAGGACAAATGATCCAAATCTCAGCCCAGGAGCACAAACCCCGTGGGCTGCAGAGAGAAAAACAAGCAGGGTGGGACTGCCTGGGCTAAAGCTGGGATGGGACAATGAACTGCAAGATGCAAATGGAGCAGAACTGATCCCAGGGACAGAGCCCGTGCCCGGCCGTGCATTTTGGGGCCATTTGGGTTCATCTTGGGACCATTTTGGTTCATCTTAAGTTCATTTTGGTTAATTTTGGGTTCATTTTGGGGCCATTTTGGTTCATCTTGGGTGCAGCCCTGGCTGGGCTCTGGTGCTGCCCAAGGTGGGTCCATGGAGGAGATGCTTTGGATAAATCCCTGCTTTATTCTTTAGCTCTGCCCAGCCTCTGCTCTGGGTCAGCCTGCACAAGGCATCAATCTGTGTCATTTGTGGGATTAGAAATAATAATTATAATAATTCCAAGTCCTAAAGGGGCTCCAAGAAGGCTGGAGAGGGACAGTTTAAAAGGAGTGGAGTGACAGGACACAGGGAATGGCTTTGAACAGATGGAGGGCAGGGTTAGATGGGATTTTGGGCAGGAATTGTTCCCTGGCAGGGTGGGCAGGGCTGGGATGGAATTCCATCCCTGCATCCCTGGCAGTGCCCAAGGCCAGGCTGGACACTGGGGACAGTGGGAGGTGTCCCTGCCATGGCAGGGGTGGCACTGGGTGTCACTTTAAGGTCTCTTCCAACCCAAACCATTCCATAAATCCATGGTTTTTCCTGCTTTTATGGCATTGTCCCTGTGTGGATTTTGAAGTGCTTTGCCAACAGTTATCATTGAGCTTTCCAAGATCCCTTAGGAGCACTGTAAATAAATAAACAGTAATGAAAAGTTTCCTCACACTCACAGGGGTGAAGAAAACCTCCACAATGATGATTTTTGCTTGGGATCCTCCAAAGGCACCCAAGAGAAATCGTGTATGGGAAGACCTCATTCAGTCAAAGGGCTGAACAGCAAAAAGTGATTTTTTAAATCAAATAAATTTTATCTTAAAATAGTAGATTGGAACCAGGGGTTGAACCAATTCTTTTATGCAGGCTTCAATCATGGAATCATGAAATCCCAGAATGATTTGGGGTTGGAAGGGACCCCAAAGCTCACCCAGTGCCACCCCTGCCATGGCAGGGACACCTCCCACTGTCCCAGTGTCCAACCTGGCCCTGGGCACTGCCAGGCATCCAGGGGCAGATCCAAAACTATTAAAAAGTCAGACTGAGATCCAAATTTTTTGTGTTAATCCCCTCTGCTTTGAGTGATATTTCTCTAATCAAGTGCAAACTCCCACTGATATCCTATTCAGCTTCCTGGGGTTATTGTTCTGTGATTAAAATAATAACTATATATATATATATATATTAAATAATAGTCATATATAAATTATACACTATAATAACAGTAATAACAACATATAATAACAACATATAATAATTATATATAATACATATAATAGGTATAATAATTATATATGATAATAATTATATATAATAATTTTTATATATTATGATATATATATAATAATTATATAATAATAAGTATAATTATATATAATACATATAATAAGTATAATAATTATATATAATAATAATTATACATAATAATTTTTTACTATATTATTATATTATTATATAATAATAATTATATATAATAATAAGTGTAATAATTATATATAATACATTAATAACAATATATAATGACAATAAAGGATATTATTTTTATATTCTTTATTATTAATAAAGAATATATAAATAATAATAAATATATCAATATTTATTACATTAATAAATATATCAACATTTATTACATTAATAACAATACATTTTATAATAAATACATAAATTATAAAATTTAATTTTTTCTTTTTTTTATTTATTTATACTTTTTCCTGCTTATCTGAGTGATGTCTGGCTCTGCCATGCCCGCTCCATCCTGATGGGACAATCCCAGGGATTCAGGAATGCTGTGCCAGGACTGCAGAGCTGCTGCAGCCCCAGAAACTTAATCCCAGTTTTTTTTGGGAACAGCTGCATTCCAGGAGGCCTCGTGGCAAAAAAACCTTCAGAGAAAATTTTCACTGAGCTGCAGGACCCCAGATCATTCCAATAAAGTGCAGGGATGTTGGTCAGCCATGCAGGAACTTCATCATTTTATATTATTATAATAATGGAACTTCTTTCAAGTCCTGCAGTTTGCAGGAATTAAACTGAATTATCAATTTTTTCACTAGAAAATCTCCTGGGGTTTTATTGATGTGGGAGTGGCTGAATTTTGACTAATTTTAATTTTACAAATCTCTGTTTGTGGCCAGAGTGAGTGAATTTTTGTGTGTTCAGTATTACAAGCACCACTTGGACCTGGATACTCCTCTCAATGTCTGTTCTGCCTGGAAAGAAAATTTATTTTCTTAATGAGCAGGGAAATAAAGCATTTTTCTGCTGTCACATGCTATATTTTATGATCTCATTTCTCAAACTCAGTCATGTTTTCTTTCTGGAAGTATCCTAAAAGCTAATGAGTACAAGGAAATTCAATTAGAGGAACTCTTCAATAACAAAAATAAATGTTCATGTCCCAGGGAGAGATAGAATGTGATAAATAATCCAAGATGTATTTTATGTTAACTTCCAGGAAATTTTTTTGACAGTAGAGTTTAAAAATAGCATTTTTAAAATGAAATTGAGAACTTGACAGTGCATTTCATGATTTTGGAAACCACCTTGCCTTATGTGATACTGGAATGTAATAACATAAATTGGAGTATTACATATAAATTGTAACAATAATAAATTGAAATAATAATATTATTGGAATATTATATTGGAATACAAGTTTTACCCCTTGGAATATGGAATTTTTGAGGGAAGATTTTTTAAAAATTTTTTACTACTGAAAAGATTCTGTAGCAGCTTTTAAAAATGGACAGTCAGATACATAATTTATTTAAAAATAGAAATAATCTTACAGGCAATAAGCAAATGTAAGTTGGCAATACCCAACTATTCTGTGGCTGCATTAAATGTGAAGGTTTTGGTTGATTAAAATAAATTGAAAAATTTAAAAATGCGGAGATTTTGGTTGATTAAAAAGTTAAATTTAAAAATGTGAAGGCTTTGGTTGATAAAAAAAAAAAACATTAAAAAAGGTGAAGGTTTTGGTTGATTAAAATAAATTGAAAAATTTTAAAATGTGAAGGTTTTGGCAGATTAAAAACTTAAATTTGGTTGATTAAAAAATTTAGATTTTTATCTTTTGCTGTTGCTAATGCCCTGAGGATCTCCAGGTAGGATTTGCATGAGCAGCCTGTAAATGTGTGGATTTCCAGGGTGAGAGTTCTGCTCCTTTTGCTGCTCTTGGCTTGTGCCCCTTGGTGTCTCAGAAGGAAAAACCTCTGTATTTTATTGGGTTTCCAGACAAAGAGAGGAATGATCAATCTGACCATAAATAAATGAATAAATATGAATGTTTTCAGAAGGCTAATTTATTATTTTAAGATATTATATTATATTAAGGAAAACTAAACTATACTAAAGAATACAGGAAGGATACAGACACAATGGTAAAAGTATAATAATGAAAACTGGTGACTCTCTCAAGAGTCCTGACACAGCTTGGCCCTGGTTGGCCAAAGAGTGAAAATAATTCACAGCAGAATCCAATGGAACAATCACCTGTGGGTGAACAATCTCCAAACAATCTCCAAAGGAGCCAAACACAGGAGAAGCAAATGAGATAATTATTGTTTTCCTTTTCTCTGAGGCTTCTCAGCTTCCCAGGAGCAAACTCCTGGTGAGGGGATTTTTCATGGGATGTGAGTGTGGCACCCGTGGCTCCAGCGCAGGTGCCCAGGTTGGTGCTGAGGGGTTGAAATCTGGGTTGGTTTGTGAGGGCTGCACAATCCAGGGAAACTCTGATCCCAGGGCAGAGCTGAGAGTTGGATCGGATCCATCCCCAGCACCAGGGTGGGTTTATGGGATATTTGGGGGGTATTGGATTTGTGGGGTGCCCCAATGAAGGCAGGAATGATGAACCTGACTCCATGTTCTCAGAAGGCTCATTTGTTATTTTATGATACTGTATTATATTAAAGAATACTATACTAACTATACTAAAGAACACAGAAAGGATACAGACAGAAGGCTAAAAAGATAATACTGAAAACTGGTGACTCTCTCCAGAGTCCTGACACAGCTTGGCCCCAGTTGGCCAAAGAGTGAAAATAATTCACACAAAATCCAATGGAACAATCACCTGTGGGTAAACAATCTCCAAACACATTCCACATCAGCAAAACACAGCAGAAGCAAATGAGATAATTGTTGTTTTCATTTTGTCTGAGGCTTCTCAGCTTCCATGGACAAAAATTTCTCTCTGGCTGGGGTCTGTGTACAAATCACAAACAGTTCAGGGCTGCTGGAACCTGCCTTGAGCTCTTTGATTTTCCAGCATCAGCCTCATTCCATGGTGATGACAATGGGAAGGTGGCACCAGCTCACAGCCCAGGCAGCAGAGCAAGAATTTAATGTCACAACTCACTTTAAAAGTTTCTTGACCAATCCCACAAAGCCAAAGCACATTGGCAGTAGTTCTACCAACCACTCTAAGCACAGGTACCTTTGGTTAAACACTGTTTGCTTATTTCAAATACAAAACCTGCTTGTGAGCCTTGAAACAATGCACAGAGCTCCATTATTAAGCTTCAAACTTCCTAATATCTCACTAGATAAACTTTTCTGTAGCTTAGGGAGTTATTCTAGACAAGCATTAATACACAGACCATTGTTCTATTTGTCATTACTTTTCTACTTCTTACATCATTTTTCTGCTGACCAATCTCATGGCTCCTGCTCAGCTCTAATCACAGTTCTGCTGTCTCTGAGGCCTTTTGCAGCTTTTCTAAAACCCTCTGATTTTATAGATTCCCACAAAATCCTGGGTGAAGGGATTTCCCAGAAAATGCAAATGCCACACACACCCTGGAGAACGGGGTTCCCACACTGGCAGGGGATCCTTTGCTCCTGGCTGTGTTTGGGTTTGGGGCTGGATGTGCCAATTCTGCAATCCTGGGAGGAGCTGGTGTGGGGAGGACTCAGGGTTGGGTCTCCCTTGGGTGATCTGAATTGTTCTTGATAAGAACCCATGGGTTGGGTGGTGGTAAATTCATTTATTGGTCTGAAAAGTCGGTTCTTGGTGTCTGTTCAGTGTGCAGAGAGGGGAAAGGGGCTGGAAAACAAATCCTGGGAGGAGCAGCTGAGGGAGCTTGGAAGGGGCTCAGCCTGGAGAAAAGGGGGATCAGGGGGGATTGTGTCTCCCCTGGTGATCTGAATTGTTCTTGACAAGAACCCATGGGTTGGGAGATGGTAAATTCATTTATTGGTCTGAAAAGTCGGTTCTTGGTGTCTGTTCAGTGTGCAGAGAGAGGAATGGAGTTGGGAAGGGGCTGGAAAACAAATCCTGGGAGGAGCAAGGAATGGAGCTGGAGAGGAGCTGAGCCTGGAGAAAAGGGGGATCTGAACTTGTTCATAACAAGAGCCCATGGGTTGGGTGGTGGTAAATTCATTTATTGGTCTGAAAAGTCGGTTCTTGGTGTCTGTTCTGTGTGCAGAAAAGGGAACAGAGCTGGGAAGGGGCTGGAAAACAAACCCTGGGAGGAGCAGCTGAAGGAGCTGGGAAGGGGCTCAGCCTGGAGAAAAGGGGGATTGGGGAGAGTTGTGTCTCCCCTGGGTGATCTGAATTGTTCTTGACAAGAACCCATGGGTTGGGAGATGGTAAATTCATTTATTGGTCTGAAAAGTCAGTTCTTGGTGTCTGTTCTGTGTGCAGAGAGGGGAAAGGGGCTGGAAAACAAATCCTGGGAGGAGGGGCTGAGGGAGCTGGGAAGGGGCTGGAGAATCCCTGAGGAGCTGGGAAGGGGCTGGAGAATCCCTGAGGAGCTGGGAAGGGGCTGGAGAATCCCTGAGGAGCTGGGCAGGGGCTGGAGAATCCCTGAGGAGCTGGGCAGGGGCTGGAGAATCCCTGAGGAGCTGGGAAGGGGCTGGAGAATCCCTGAGGAGCTGGGCAGGGGCTGGAGAATCCCTGAGGAGCTGGGCAGGGGCTGGAGAATCCCTGAGGAGCTGGGAAGGGGCTGGAGAATCCCTGAGGAGCTGGGAAGGGGCTGGAGAATCCCTGAGGAGCTGGGCAGGGGCTGAGGCTGCAGCAAAGGAGGCTCAGGGGGCCCTTGTGGCTCTGCACAAGTCCCTGCCAGGAGGGCACAGCCGGGGGGGTCGGGCTGTGCTCCCAGGGTGTCCCCCCTGATTTTTGAAGATTTTCTGAGCCTTCTGATGTTTACATTCTTGTAAGGAACTTTCTCACACACTTTATGCAAATAACTTACTGTTTTGTGTACTTTTATAGGAAAGGAGAAGTTTGCTGGGCTGTTGGTTTGTCCAGTGTCGTTGGAGAGGTGGCACTGTCACCCTCCAATGCACTGTCACTTTTGGTAATCTGTAAATGTTGGAGGCAGAAATGAAAAGTGCTTTTTTTACCTTGAGAGAGCTGCGTGTGATTTTTGTGTCCTGTAGTGACAGCCAGGGAACAGGGACAGAGGTGACCCAGGATGGGGACAGGAACACACAGGAACACACAGGAACACACAGGAACACACACACAGCATGTTGGGGACACACGGACAGGGTCCCCACGTGGACACGTGCACAGGTGGGGACATGGTGCCACATGAGAGGAGCAGCTTAGGGACTCATGGATGGGGACAGGAACACACAGGATGTTGGGGACATGGTGCCACATGAGAGGAGCAGCTTAGGGATTCATGGATGGGGACAGAGCCCCACAGGGGACACAGGGACAGGACAGATGGATGCCAGCCAGGCAGGGCACAGGTGGCAGAGGGTGCTGTGAGCCTGGTGGAGCTGGGGACACAGAGGCCGTGGTACCACCCCAGAGCAGGAGCCTGGGCCAGCACCACAGGGCCTTTGTCACCAACTGGTGTCACCTGCTCATGGGCAGAGCCCCAGAACCCCAGAGGGACCCTTGAGGGGACGCTCTGGGGGTCCTTGTGGGGTTGTGGGGCACTCAAATGGCACCAGGGCAGGCTCAGGTTGGAGACTGGCACAGAAAATTTCCCTGGCAGAGTGGTCAGGCCTTGGGCTGAGCTGCCCAGGGAGGTTTGGAGTCACTGAATTGTCCCAGAGCAGTCTGGATGTGGCCTTGGGGACAGGGATTGGGGTGATGCTGTGGGGCTGGGGTGGCACTGGGTGATCCTGGAGGGTTTTCCCAGCCTTGATTCTGGGATTCTGAGCAGATCCAACCCTCAGGGCAGGTGGGATCAGTCACAGCTCTCTGATGCTCAGCCTGGAGCAAAGGAGGCTCAGGGGGGACCTCAGTGCCCTGCACAGCTCCTGCCAGGAGGGGCAGGGAAAGGAGGAGAGGAAATGGCCTCAAATGGCACCAGGGCAGGCTCAGGTTGGAGATTGGCACAGAAAATTTCCCTGGCAGAGTGGTCAGGCCTTGGGCTGAGCTGCCCAGGGAGGTTTGGAGTCACTGAATTGTCCCAGAGCAGGCTGGATGTGACCTTGGGGACAGGGATTGGGGTGATGACACTGGAGAGCTCTTCAGCCTTGCTGATTCTGGGATTCTGCCCCCATTGCTGGGAATTCTGTGTGAGGACAGAATCATTTCCCCCATAAAGGATCTGCTGTGGGATTGTTGGATTTCACCTCTCCTTGGCCTTTGGATTCCTTTTGTTGAATCATTTGAGCCACCCCAGTGATGCCACCAGGAGTGCCACAGACACAGAATGAAGGTCCCTGACCCAGAGTTTACAAATTGTGAATGAGGAAAAGACCCCCAGGGGCAGGATGGCTCTGGATGTTGGGCTGAATGATAAAAAGGGAACACGAGGAGTTTTTATTTGCTGCACTGGAGAGGTTATCCCATAAAACAAGGGTGGTAGGAAAATGGATTTTACAGGTTTATTCTGGGTAAATAGGAGTGCAGGGTTCTGTCAGCTTAGTCTGATGTTCCTGGTTGAAAAGTCGAAATTATTTATGGAGTATTTGTAGAAAAAGACATTAAAAAATATGTGAAGGGAAAAGTATTTCCTCCCCTTTTTCCCTCTCAGTTATATTCGATGTTAAATATATTGTGCAAGGTGGAGGAGACAGACAGCTGCAAACAGTTGACATTTACAACTGCAACTTTATTAATTCTGTGAAGAGCTGCTTGTTAAAATTCTCTTAGTGGAGAAAAGGAAAGATGATCGTTTTTTCTCCACTGATCTTTCCCCTTTTAGCTGCTCAACTCCTCGGTGTCACAGCTGAAGGGTTTAAAAGCCATTCTTAAAACTAAAACCTTAAATCCAAGATCTCTTCCTAGGCCAGACTGCTGAGGCTTCAGATCTGCCACAGCTTCAGTCATTTCCATGAATAATTTGGGTGGCAGAATTGAAATTTTCCTTATCAAAAACTCCTCTTTGCTGGGAGAGTCCAAAAGGTTGTAAAAAAAAGTGAATTTAAAACTCCAAGCTTGAGAAATCAAAGTGTGGCCTCAAATAATCAGATGCAAATCATGCAATGGAGAGAGAGTGGTTGAATATCAATTTTCATGAGAGGTTCTTTAAATCTGAGTGAGCAATTCAATGGGAATTAAAAATAAATTCCTGTTGTCACAGAGGAGGTGAGGACTGGCACAGAAATTCATACAAAAGTGCTAAAAATGTGCTGAAAATGTTCAGGGTAATCCGTGCAGCTCCACTCAGCACTGGGAGGGTTTAACTGGAGTTACTGGCCCAGTTTGCAGCAGGAGGCTTCAAAAAGTGGGGATTTGCTGGGCATGGTGCAAAGCAGGGAAAAAAGGGAATTGTTCAGGGTGTGGGAAACATGATTCCTTAGGTGGGAGAGTGGGAAAGCAAAAAATTGTGGTTTTTTCCTCAAAAGTACAGAGGAACAGTGTAAAGAAGTTTTCACTGGGTATGGGACAACATTTCTAATGCAGATACAAGAATTTTGCCATTAAAATTTGCTTTAAAAAGGAATTTTGCTTAAGTGAGCTGTCGTTTCTCCATGGTTGTGAGATTTTGTGAGTGGGGCTGAGATTGGGAAAGCAAAGAATTGTGTTTCTTTCCTCAATGGAACTCAAGAACTGTGAAAAGAAATTTTCACTCCAATGTGTGGTACAGGAAGAAAATAAATGAGCATTTCCACATTTTCACTGGGTATGGGACAACATTTCAAATGCAGAGGCAGGAATTTTGCTTTTAAAATTGCTAAAAAATGGAATTTTAAGTGAACTGTCGTTTCTCCATGGTTATGAGATTTTGTGAGAGGGGCTGAGAGTGGGAAAGCAAAGAATTGTGTTTGTTTATTCAAAAGAACTCAAGAACAGTGTAAAGAAACTTTCACTCAAGTGAGTGTTCCTGTGGTACAGGAAGAAAATGAAAGAGCATTTCCCCATTTTCAGTGGGTATGGGACAACATTTCAAATGCAGATACAAGAATTTTGCCTTTAAATATTGCTAAAAAAGGAATTTTGCTTCAGTGTATCTGCATTTCAAATGCAAATGTAATAATTTTTACCATTAAAATTTGCTAAAAAAAGGGAATTTTGCTTAGGTGAGCTGTTGTTTCTCCATGGTTGTGAGATTTTGTGAGAATCTTCCAGCCCTCTGGGGCTGTGCTGGGAATTTGGGTCAGGTTTTGCTGTCCCTGTCAGAACCAGTTTGATTTAAGTGTGGGATTTCCAGCTGGGGCTCATTTTACCACGAATTTTTTACCTCACACAAATGTGACTAACTACTGATTTTTTCTTTTATTCCACATATTTATTCCCTTTATTAATCTGTTTCCCAGCAGTTTTGCATATCTGTGTCTGTAACTTCCCATTTCAGTCGTTCCTTCACATTTTTCTCCTTCTCCATCCAAAGGATTTCTTTGCTACATAATGCCCTAACCCTTGATAAAACCAAATTTTTCATTTTAAATGAAATATCACCTCACTTATTTGTTTTTTTATCACCTGTTTGGTTTTTCTTTTAGAAATAGGCTGGCAAAGCTGAATGAGAAAGTTTCTTGTATTTTCCTTACAGCTGAGTAATGCCCATAAAAATTGCTGAAGGAGGAGCCTGAGATCTGCCAGGTGGTTCAGAAATTAATTGCTGATTTCCATTATTATTGATTCTCCTTTTTCCTGCCCCTCCATCCCCTGGAAATTGTTTCTCTCCACGTTTCTTGTTGGGTCCTTCAGGCCACCCTGAGCTTACCCCAAAGCTTCTCCTCTCCAGGTGAAAAATCCCAATTTTTTCAGCCTTTCCTAAACCTAAAAATGGTTTATAGTGATACAGAATTAAATTTTACATGCTTTTAGTCAGTATTTGGAAGCAATTCCTGGGTTTGGGGAGGTAATGCAAAATTAAAGGCAATTTTTATCTTTTCTGCTCTTTGGGAAATCCAGATTTCATCCTCTGCTGCGTGCACATGTCAAGATGCCAAAATCCAAAATAAATTTAATTTCCAACCCATTGATTTGTACATATTTTATTTGTACAACATTTTATTCTTTCTGGGCATATTTTAACCTCTCAGAAATAGGAACTTCCACCTTTCCAATGTGAAGAATTTGAATTTTCTAGGGATTTTGGACCATTTTTCTTGCCCACCTTGCCAAGGGAAATCCCTTTTTGGGGGGCTGGGAGTAGCAACATCTTTTTATTTTCTGCTCTTTGGGAAATCCAGATTTCATCGTCTACTCTGTGCAGATGTCAGGATGCCAAAATCCAAAATAAATTTAATTTCCAACCCAAACCTTCTGTGATTCTGTGGTGACCCTTCCAGCACTTCTCAAGAGGATTTGTACATATTTTATTTGCTGAACATTTTATTCATTCTGGGCATGTTTTAACCTCTCAGAAATAGGAACTTCCACCTTTCCAATGTGAAGAATTTGATTTAACAACTATTGGGATTTTTTTTTTGCCCACCTTGCCAAAGGAAATCCCTTTTTTGGGGCTTGCAGTAGCAACATCTTTTTATTTTCTGCTCTTTGGGATATCCAGATTTCATCCTCTATTACATGTCAAGATGCCAAAATTCAAAATAAATTTAATTTCTAACCCAAAAATTCTGTGATTCTGTGGTGACCCATCCAGCACCTCTCAGGAGGGTTTGTACATATTTTATTTGTATAATATTTTATTCTTTCTGGGCATATTTTAACCTCTCAGAAATAAAAACTTCCACTTTTCCAATGTGAAGAATTTGAATTAACATTTTCTGGGGACTTTTGAGGGGGTTTTTTGCCCACCTTGCCAAATTAAATCCCTTTTTTGGGGCTTGCAGTAGCAACATTTTTTCTTTTCTGCTGTTTGAGATATCCAGTTTTCATCTCTATTACATGCAGATGTCAAGATGCCAAAATCCAAAATAAATTTAATTTCCAACCCAAACCTTCTTGATTCTTTGGTGACTTCACATGATGGGGTGGTGAGCTCTGTGCACAGAGCAGGGAGACAAAACAATTCCTGCTCCAGCTGGGCACCAAGGACAAATGATCCAAATCTCAGCCCAGGAGCACAAACCCCGTGGGCTGCAGAGAGAAAAACAAGCAGGGTGGGACTGCCTGGGCTAAAGCTGGGATGGGACAATGAACTGCAAGATGCAAATGGAGCAGAACTGATCCCAGGGACAGAGCCCGTGCCCGGCCGTGCATTTTGGGGCCATTTTGGTTCATCTTGAGTGCAGCCCTGGCTGGGCTCTGGTGCTGCCCAAGGTGGGTCCATGGAGGAGATGCTTTGAATAAATCCCTGCTTTGTTCTTTAGCTCTGCCCAGCCTCTGTTCTCTGCCTCACCATGGGCAGGGACACCCAAGGGCTGCTCCAGCCCCAGTGTCCAGCCTGGCCTTGGGCACTGCCAGGGATCCAGGGATGGAATTCCATCCCAGCCCTGCCCACCCTGCCAGGGAACAATTCCTCATTGCCCAGATCCCATCTAATGCTACTCTCTGTTGGTTTGAAGCCATTCCCTGTTGTCCTGTCCCTCCAGGGCATTGTGAATATTCTGTTTCCATCTTTCTTGTCAGCTCCTTCAGGCCCTGCAAGGCCACCCTGAGCTCAGCCCAAAGCTTCTCCTGTGCAGGTGAACAATGCCAGCTGTGCCAGCCTTTCCTCCCAGCACAGCTGCTCCATCCCTCTGCTCATCCTGGAGCCTCCTCTGGGCTCTCTGCAGCAGCTCCAGCTCCTCCCTGGGCTGGCCCAGCTCTGCAGCTGGGAAATCACCCGTGGGGCACAGGAGCAGAATTTTCCCCTCACTGTGGGGTTTTGGGCTGGGGCAGGTCCAGCTCTCACCCCCAGATCTTCTCCCAGGCTGCTCCATCTGCTCATCCCAGCCTGGGTGGATCCCAGGGGTTGCCCCATCCCAGGGTCAGGCCCTCCCTCTTGGTTTTGTTGATCCTTTTGGTGTTCCCAGCCCCAGTCCCGAGGCTGTGTCACTTTGACTTTCTGTGGGATGACCCACAGTCTCTTGTTCCAAGGTCTTTTAAGACTGAACTATCCAATGAAGAGCTGACACCTGGATTATTTTCCCTTTTAACCCAATAACTGATCCCACAGAGCTGCAATGGGGACTTTCCTGCCCAATTACAAAATGCCACCCAAACCCATGGAGAAGGAGGAGGAAGAAGCATGAAGAAGAAACCCAGGACAGCACCCTGTGCCCTCCATCTTGCTTCCATCCACAACACACTAAAAACACCAAAACCTCAATTTCTCACCCAGTGATGCACCTACACTGCTCTCTATAATCTATTTCACACTTTTGTGGATTCTGGTCTATTCTGGAGTTTAGGAAACTTTCTCCATGGATGAGGGTCAGAGTCAGTGCACCCCAGAGCAGACACAGAAATATTTTCCAAGGGCACTTCTGTTCTGTGCTGGGTTTGACCTCGGGCAAGAAGGGCTGGGTCTGGCTTTGATCAATGTGTTTATAAATTTTATTTTAGCCTGAAGATTCTACTCTTACCATGTTATGATAAATATATTTCACCGCATCCTGGTAAATCTTCTGTCTTTCTTAAATCTTGGCACTGGAGTTGTATTTCCTAACAAAATCTGTTTCATTCCCATTTGTCCCATGTTCACTTTTGGCTTCAGGTGGCTTTTTCAGGAAAGGTAATGAATTGAAAAGATTCCTTACTAGATGGGAAAAAATGAAATAAATTGTTCAAAACAGGACAAGTTTTTGCTTTTCAAATTAAAAATTGAAACAAACTCCTAAACTCTCCTCACATCTCCCCTGGAAACGCCCTCCTTTGCTGTAACTTTGTGGTCTTGATGATATTCACAGAGAAACTGATTTACTGAATAAAGAAGTTCTTTAAGTTTGCAGTTTTGGAACATGACCAGCATGTCTGAAACCCAGGTTTCAAATTTTACTGGCATTTTGTTGGCAAACTGATTTTTTGGAGTCCTTTCTTATTTGTGTATGTTTCCTGACACCTCTGCCTGTATTGGTGTTGTGTTTTAAAATTCTCTTTTTCTTTTTTAAGAGGAAAAGCCTATAAATACAGACAAAGGATTAATTATAAAATAGCAAGTATAAAAATAGACAAGAAAATGACCAGAAAAATGCAGTGAGCAGAGAAAAAAAAAGGATTTCATGGTAGAGTTCTGTGCAGCAGGCCCTGATTCTCAAAGCAATTCCACCAGCAAAGCATGAACCATTCCCAGTTCATAATTCCATCATTCCAACCAAGCATGAGCACATGGGTGGTAAAAAAGAGGTGATTTAGGTGATTTAGGCTTCCCTTCTCTCCCCTGGCATCTTTTGCTGTTGCTCCCCCTTTGCCAAGAGCAGCTTTCATTTCTGGAGAGCTGAAAAACATCTCGGGAGGCTTTGCCCAGCTCCCAGCCCTCCTCCATCCTGCATTTCCCTGGAATTAAATTGTAATTATTGCCCTGCTGGAGGATTTACCCAGCCAGCCAGAGGCTCTGGGAGCTCCTCACCCACGTCATCCACTCAGGAGAATATTCCTGGCTGGAAATGCCCTGTCTGGGTCAGGACAATCTTCTTTTTGTAGCGTTCCTTGAGGGAACAAGGAACCAGCTGTGCAAGGTTGCAGAGCTTTTTTAGCTTTCCCCACGGCTGGGATATTGTAATCCCTTTAATGCTTTTCCTCACTGGTGCAGGACTTTGGTGTATCCGAGGAGTTCAAGGAGAATTTGACATTAAATGGCCCTTTCTGTGCTAACTGTGCTGTGGGGAACCCAGCAAAAGTGAAAGGAGCAGTGAATTTTAGCATTAGAACAGAAGAGAGCATTCATGGCAAGGGGCATTCTGGTAAATGTTTTTTTCTGGCTGGATTTAGGCATAGTTTAAAGTGAGATTTCTGTCATTTAAATCAGCCTGAGTTGGATTAGCAGCTGAGGTGTTGTCCTTGTCTCACCTGGGGGAGTCAATCTGGGAGCACCTGGAGTGTGTAAATGCCTCGTGGAGAGTGGAGGATGGAGAAATGTCGATATTTAGGCTTGTGAGAGAGCGTGCAAATTGTGCAAATGGTATAGGATCCTGCCTGGGAGATGGGGTTCCAGTCACCACCACTGGGGCTAAATCACTGATTTTACAGGTACAGTGGTTAATTTTTGTTAAATCTCTGATTTAACAGGTACAAATGGTTAATTTCTGTTAAATCACTGATTTAACAGTTACAGTGGTTAATTTTTATTAAATCACTGATTTAACAGGTACAGTGGTTAATTTCTGTTAAATCACTGATTTAATGTTACAATGGCTGATTTCTGTTAAATCACTGATTTAACAGTTACAATGGCTGATTTCTATTAAATCCCTGATTTCACAGGTACAATGGGTAATTTCTGTTAAATCACTCATTTAACAGGTATAAATGGCTCATTTCTGTTAAATCACTGATTTAACAGTTACAATGGCTGATTTCTGTTAAATCACTGATTTAATGTTACAATGGCTAATTTCTGTTAAATCACTGATTTAACAGTTACAATGGCTGATTTCTGTTAAATCACTGATTTAACAGTTACAATGGCTGATTTCTATTAAATCACTGATTTAACAGTTACAATGGCTAATTTCTGTTAAATCACTGATTTAACAGGTATAAATGGCTAATTTCTGTTAAATCACTGATTTAATGTTACAATGGCTGATTTCTGTTAAATCTCTCATTTAACAGGTATAAATGGCTGATTTCTGTTAAATCACTCATTTAACAGTTACAATGGCTGATTTCTGTTAAATCTCTCATTTAACAGGTATAAATGGTTAATTTCTGTTAAATCTCTGATATAACAGGTACCATGACTAATTTCTGTTAAATCACTGATTTAACAGGTATAAATGGCTAATTTCTGTTAAACCACTGATTTAACAGGTATAAATGGCTAATTTCTGTTAAACCACTGATTTAACAGGTATAAATGGCTAATTTCTGTTAAATCACTGATTTAATGTTACAATGGCTGATTTCTGTTAAATCACTGATTTAATGTTACAATGGCTAATTTCTGTTAAATCACTGATTTAATGTTACAATGGCTAATTTCTGTTAAATCACTGATTTAACAGTTACAATGGCTGATTTCTGTTAAATCACTGATTTAATGTTACAATGGCTAATTTCTGTTAAATCACTCATTTAACAGTTACAAATGGCTGATTTCTGTTAAATCTCTCATTTAACAGTTACAATGGCTAATTTCTGTTAAATCACTCATTTAACAGTTACAAATGGCTAATTTCTGTTCAATCACTGATTTAACAGTTACAATGGCTAATTTCTGACTGATTTCAGCCAGACCTAAATGTCAGCTGGAAACACCAGAGATGCCAGGTTCCTGTGCATTTTCTGGAGTCAGGAATCCCTGAAGCTCTCCAGTCCAAACTCTTTTCTTTCAAGCAGGGTCAGCAATGAATTCTGACCAGCCTGATAAAGGCTTTTTCCAGTCAGGTGTGGAAAAACTCCAGATCCCATTCCAGAGTTGAGTTATCCCCTCAGCTCAGTGTTACTCACTGGCTGGGTGTGTGTGCCATTTCCTCCTGAATTCCCTCCTTGCCTTCACCTCTCATTAAACTCCTGAAGACATTAAATAGGACAAGTCTTGGAGAACCCCCTGAGGGTCTGCACTTGTATCCAGCCCACAGAAAGCTGCAGTCCACACCAGGATTTTCAATCCCAGAATCCAGACCCTTTCTGCTCAAGGCTTGCTTTGGCCACAGGGATGTTTGAAAGAACAGCTTGGAGTTGTTTTCCCTCTCAATCTGACACCACCCTGATGTCCTTGGCCATGAGAATGGCAGAGCTGGATGTGCCCTCAGCACTCTCAGATCCATCCCCTCTGCTCTCACCAACCTGACTGAGCCAGGATTTCCCAAGGGATTTATGAGATCAATTCATTTCTACTCCTGGTGCTTCCCCTTCTCCCTGAGCCCTGTGTGAAGTCCTGGAAGATTTTGTTGGTGAAGCCCTGGGCAGAGAATTCCTTGAGTAGCTCAGCCTGAGGTGTACCCACTGTGGTTTAGCCTCAGTCACCTGAGACCCCACATTTTCCTTCCTTTTTTTCTTTTTTTAAAATTTTTCTATCACATTCCAGTAGAAATTCTTGCTGCCATTTTTTTCCCAGTCTCCAATATAATTGAGCTTTCCATTCTCTGGACCATATTCCTGCATTTCTCCTTTGTAGCATTCCTCCTTGCTTCCATCTTTTTTGGGCATTTTTTACCCTCTTGGATTCCCTTTTTTAGCCAAAGCAGCCTCTGTTCACGTCCTTATTTTCCTCAGGACTGTGACAGGGTTATTTTGTGGGGGGAAATTTGTAAAGATCAGATCTTTTGAGCTCCTTTGTCCTTCAGAGATGTCACCCATCAAATCCCATCTACCTGCTGCCCAAATAAACTGAATGCAGAGTTTCTCATCCTCAAGACTTTCCCACATTTCCTGATTTGGTGGCTTTTAGCAATTCCCAGTGTGGTGTCACTCACAGAAACTGCTGCTTTGGGGTCAAGAACAACATTTATTTAATATTTGACAGAGTTATAGAATGGTTTGGGTTGGAAGGGACATCAAAGATTGTCCAGTTTCATCCATGGCATGGGGCAGGGGCACCTTCCACTGTGCCAGGCTGCCCCAGCCTGGCCTTGGGCACTGCCAGGGATCCAGGGGCAGCCCCAGCTGCTCTGGGAATTCTTTCCAGGGCCTCCCCACTTTCCCAGAGAAATATTTTTTCCAATATCTAATCCAAACCTATTCTCTTTCATGGTGTCTTCTCCTCTAACTGTGGCCCGCCAACCTAAATAATTATGGAATTATGAATTATGGAAAATTGAAAGGGTTTGGGTTTTGGGGTTTTTTGTTTTGCTTTTTGGGTTTTGGTTTTTGGGGGGTTTTGGGTTTTTTTGTTTGTTTGTTTGGGGGTTTTTTGGGTGTTTTTTTGTTTTGTTTGGGGTTTTTTTGTGTTGCTTTTACAATACTTTCTAAACAGCCTCTTTGAGAGTGAGATTTTCAGGCAAGGAGCTCAAAGGGAAGGGCCAAACCTGCCCCTGACTCTTGTGCCCAGGTATTTGAACATCTGGAATGCTCTGCTGGCTGTGGTAATGCCTCTGCCATACTGTAACACAGCAGGATGCTTTAATGGGAGTTTCAACCTTAAACCCACAACATCAATGAAATTTATAGCTGTTAACATCAGGCAAACGTGGTTTTGGGGGTTTCAGCTCCCATTTTATGTTCATGTAGGATGAGAAGTCGTTGTGTTGGCAGGAGAGTCCTCCTTGCACTTGGAATTTCTGTAAAATAATTAAATATTGTTTATTACCCTTGTCAGCACTCTTAGTATGCACTGCAGGGTGGGGAGGAGGGTATTTGTATAAAAACTCTGCTAGAACCTCTCACTGTTTCAGCTGAATGCCAAAAGGGCCTCGCTCACATTTTGGAAAATACCACAGAAATGTTGAAAAAAATAGAAAAGTTTACATAAAATTCCAGTATCATCTTCTATGATCATATAGATGTCATCTGATATTCTTCCTGATGGGTAAATTTATTCAACCTTCTATCTCATTCTGGGTTTTGGAATTAATACACAGAACATGATGGTTAAAGAGCACAAAAAGAAAAAGAAAAGATAATTTCTTGAAGGAAAATATTTCATGGAGGGGGGGAAATGTGGTGAGCACTGTGATTAAGCCACTCTGCAGAAAAATGAAATTGTTAAGTCTGCAACTGATTAAGTTGAAAGAGAAGAAGGGAAGTCACTATGTAAAAAAGTGCACGTACAGTTAATCTCTCTGGTGAGGAAAATCCAAGTTGTTTCTCCCAGAGAAGGAAAAAACCCCACCAAGCTAACAGGGACACACCATGCTCAGAGCTCTGAGGCTGGGGGAAGCCGTGTGGAGAATTTTATTATCATTGGCTTCATGTTAATTCCAGCACAATCTCAGGAAGCAGTAAAAAAATCAGTCTGTGTGTCTCTTGGTGCATCAGTCTGGGAATTAACAACTTCCCCATGCTGTGTCCTTTCAGGAATTTCTTTGTGACCCTTCAAAGTCCAGCCTCAGCCTGTCCATGGAATAAGTTGTTACCTGCTGCCAAGTCTCCAAGAGCTGCATCATCTGTTCTCCTAATTGTCTCTCTTTGGTGCAGAAACCTGTGTTTTGCATTCCTAATTAGCTGTTTTCCTGCTCTGTTTATTTTCCTCCCCTCATGGCAGCACATGATTTTTATCTTATTTTTTTTTTTCATTATTTAAAACCAGATACATGAATGGAGGAGCAGCAGAAATCCGTGTGTTTCAACAAAGCCTGTAATTTCCTCCTAACTGTGTGTCCAAGTTTAAATTGGATTTTTATGTTGCTAAAGCATGAGCTTGGTGTTGTAATCAGGCTGCTCCCAGAAGACAGGGATGAAACCTCCTGAGCTTTTGGGGGATTTTCCCCCTGTGGGGTTGGAGTGTGTCCAGGGAAAAAAAGGATCTGGAAAACAAATCCTGGGAGGAGCAGCTGAGGGAGCTGGGGGGGCTCAGCCTGGAGAGAAGGAGACTCAGGGGGAGCTCAGTGCAGGAGGGGAAGTGAGAGAGGGTTGGGGAAAATGAAAGGAGGAGAGGAAATGGCCTCAAATGGCACCAGGGCAGGCTCAGGTTGGAGACTGGCACAGAAAATTTCCCTGGCAGAGTGGTCAGGCCTTGGGCTGAGCTGCCCAGGGAGGTTTGGAGTCACTGAATTGTCCCAGAGCAGTCTGGATGTGGCCTTGGGGACAGGGACTGGGGTGATGCTGTGGGGCTGGGGTGGCACTGGGTGATCCTGGAGGGTTTCCCAGCCTTGATTCTGGGATTCTGAGCAGATCCAACCCTCAGGGCAGGTTGGATCAGTCACAGCTCTCTGATGCTCAGCCTGGAGCAAAGGAGGCTCAGGGGGGCCCTCAGTGCTCTGCACAGCTCCTGCCAGGAGGGGCAGGGAAAGGAGGAGAGGAAATGGCCTCAGATGGCACCAGGGCAGGCTCAGGTGTTTAAAACATTTCCTGTGAAACTGAACAAAAAATCCTCACCCAAATTCCTTTGGTGGATCTTTTCCTGGCTGTCCCCTGAATCTCTGTGAGATGGGAACATTTGAGAGTCTCTGTTCAGGTTTCTGTAGAGCTTTGGGACATTTTTGTCCCTCTCAGAGTGGTCAGGCCTTGGGCTGAGCTGCCCAGGGAGGTTTGGAGTCACTGAATTGTCCCAGAGCAGTCTGGATGTGGCCTTGGGGACAGGGATTGGGGTGGTGGCACTGGGTGATCCTGGAGGCCTCTTCCAGCCTTGATAATTCTGGGATTTAGTTTTGAGGTAAAATTCACTGCTAAAGGTGGTGGATAGGTGGGCCTGGTCTCAGCATGTGATCCACAGTGTCCAGAGGAGACAATTCCCAAGGTGTGTTCCATGGAAGGTGACTGCCAAAGAGATTTTCTGGCTGTTGGCCTTTGATGAGATCTGCATGACTCAGGAATAATGGGGAAAACATCATGGGGCCTGGTCCAGCTCCTGCTGGTTTGTGTGTCCCTACCCGTGGCAGGGGTGGAACTGGATGATCTTTAAGGCCCCTTCCAGCCCAAACCATTCCAGGATTCTGTGATTTGTAATTTGCAAAGGCATTTGTGACCCAGACTTTGCTTGGGCATTCCAATAACCTCATCACCATGAAAGCAGAATCACAGAATTCCAGGATAACCAGGTTGGGAGAGCCCTTCAAGACCATCGAGTCCAGCCCAGCCCCAGCACCCCAACTCAGCCCTGGCCCCCAGTGCCACATCCAGGCTTTGTTAAACACACCCAGGGATGGGGACTGCACCACCTCCCCGGGCAGCCATTCCAGAACTTTCTCCCCCTTGCTGCAAAAAACATTTTTATAACATCCAGCCTAAACTGAGTCAGGCATTTGAAAGATGCTCTGAAATCTCTGGGGTTTTTGAATTTTGGTGCTGCCACAGCCCCGGGAGTTGCTGATGTCCCATTTATCAGTGTGGAGCAGGAGCAATGGGTGGTTCCTCATCTCAGCACAAAGAATTGTGTCCCTGTGGGACACTCACAGCTCCTCCTTGCTGCTCCTGCACCTCCTCAATTGCAGAGCTTGAAACAGCTCCCAAAGCCATCTGAAATTCAGGGGAAATTGTTGGTTTTCTCAGCTGTTACAGAGATGGGACAACTGAGAGGTGTTTTAAAAGATTTTATTCTGAGTCTCAATTAATGACATACAAGAGATGTAAAACTCAAGGCCATTCCATCAGAAGCCAACCTCTTTCTTAATTATAATACTTTATAAATGTTTTTATTTAAACTTATGAACTATTATTTATTTAAACTTACTAACTTTTACCACACAATAGTACTATTACTTCTAACAAATTATCCATATTTTTTCCTCACATGGCCTTACTACAATACATCTTTCACAGTTCTAATTCTCTAAAATACCTAAGCATTTTCCAAAACCATATTTTAAATCTTATTTACACCTTCTCTCAGTATTTACATACAAATATACAACACTACATAAACTTTCTGTCAAATTTTAGAAACTCTTTACAAATCCATTTCTCCCAGGAAATCATTGTGAATGGTGGTTTTTTTTTTTTTTTCTCTGATTTGGCTGCCCTTACCCCTGAGACAAGATTGCTTTTATAGGAATGAACAGCATCATGTGGGAGAAGCAGATTTGTGGGTTAGACATCCCTTTTTGGGTTTACCTCACAGGCAACACCTTGAATATGTTTTATCTCTGAAATAACCCTGAAAATGTGAAATGGAGGAGGATCACAGTGCAGTTCAGATCTGTTTTAAAGTGGCTTGAACAAAGTTCTCACAGTAGGGTTTGTTCTTCTTTTTTTTAATTTTTTTTTTTTTATTTTAACTGTAGCATTGACTCATTTGGTGGTGTTAAAGTGCACTTTCTACTTATCCCCAGAGGAAAGTTAGTATTCTTTTAAGTGAAACTGTTTTAAAAGCAGAACACAAGCCTAAAATAAGCCAGTGTTCTCTAGAGCTCTCAGAAGGTGTAGATTTATTTACTGTAGTTAAATCATAATTAGTTCTCAGGGGATAGTGTATCTTTTAAACTGCTTTATTGCCACCATATTGGTTTTCTAAATAATCAGAAACTGCTGCTCTTATAGTTTGTAGTATGAACAAAAATTCGCTGTAAGTAGAAACAAATGTTTGGAATTGCTGGTTGTCACTTGCTGAAGATAGGGACACCCAAAAAATGAGCACTTGAGGAAGAAGTGAAGAAATACAAAACCTGGGTTATCAGAAGTCAAATGAACTGTAGCTCTGACTTATTTCAGACAAAATAATATTTTACATTATCGTTTTTCAGCTAATAATTTTTTTAATATTCTAATGGGTTTGGATCTGGACTAAATGTTAACTGAAATAATGGTGGTGCAACGTGAACATAAAATATTACCTGATATTTAAGCCTTGATTTTCATGAATGTAGCTTAGTGTTGCAGCTGATAAGCATGTGGGGTTTTTGGTTTTTCCCTAATTGGCAGGTTAATGTTCGAGTTGCCTGAGGAGATGGGTTTAATAGCAGTGGCTGTTCGACAAACACAAGGGAAAGGTGAGTAAACCTCCTTGTTTTATTCATAAATGTGCATTAAATACACAAAATAGGACATTTTAAGCTGCATTATGAGCATTTTTGATAATATAATCCATAGAATAAGCTTGTCCTCTTCTCCTGCTCAAACTGTGGGTTCAAACTCAAAACCCAGAAGTTAATAAGAGACCAAAGTAAACATTTTCAGGATGTTTGGTGGCTTTTGCAGAAATGATTTAATGGTCTCCTGGCTCCTGCCAAAAAACTTTTGCCAGTCACAAAAGCTGCCATCACTGCCCTCAGTGTAACACAAGTCAGAGCTCCAGATGAAAACTGAAACTGGGTGAACTGGAGCAGGCCTGGGGCTTGACTTTCAGTCTGAAGGACCTGCCTGAGCAGATAAATGTGAGCAATAAATGTGTTCCCTGCCCAGAAAAATGCTGGCACTTCTTTAAAAGCCACATTTATTTCACTGGAAGAGCAGAGTGTGTGGCCCAAGAAGCTTTTCCGAGCACAAATCCTTGAGAAGGTGATTCCTGCTTTCAGTGCAGGGTGGTTCAGAGCTTGGGTGCATTTCTGGGGCACACAGAGCATTTTCAGAAATGCTGTTCCACTCGAACAAAGCAGGATCTTTAAAATGTGTCTGTCAGCAGAGACCAGGAAAATCCTGGGAGCAGGGGATTGGGACAGGCTGGGAAATTGAGCAGCAGCTTGTCAGGTTAGAATCAGAATTACAGAATGGCCTGAGTTGGAAGGGACCTTAAAGAATTACAGAATTATAGAAATATAGAATTCTAGAATGGCCTGAGTTGGAAGGGACCTTAAAGAATTATAGAATTATAGAAATATAGAATTACAGAATGGCCTGAGTTGGAAGGGACCTTAAAGAATTCTAGAATTATAGAAATATAGAATTCTAGAATGGCCTGAGTTGGAAGGGACCTTAAAGAATTCTAGAATTATAGAAATATAGAATTCTAGAATGGCCTGAGTTGGAAGGGACCTTAAAGAATTACAGAATTACAGAATTCTAGAATGGCCTGAGTTGGAAGGGACCTTAAAGAATTATAGAATTATAGAATTATAGAATGGCCTGAGTTGGAAGGGACCTTAAAGAATTACAGAATTATAGAATTATAGAATTATAGAATGGCCTGAGTTGGAAGGGACCTTAAAGAATTCTAGAATAGCCTGAGTTGGAAGGGACCTTAAAGAATTCTAGAATAGCCTGAGTTGGAAGGGACCTTAAAGAATTACAGAATTCTAGAGTGGCCTGAGTTGGAAGGGACCTTAAAGAATTATAGAATTATAGAATTCTAGAATGGCCTGAGTTGGAAGGGACCTTAAAGAATTACAGAATTATAGAAATATAGAATTCTAGAATGGCCTGAGTTGGAAGGGACCTTAAAGAATTATAGAATTATAGAAATATAGAATTATAGAATGGCCTGAGTTGGAAGGGACCTTAAAGAATTACAGAATGGCCTGAGTTGGAAGGGACCTTAAAGAATTACAGAATGGCCTGAGTTGGAAGGGACCTTAAAGAATTACAGAATTACAAAATGGCCTGAGTTGGAAGGGACCTTAAAGAATTATAGAATTATAGAAATATAGAATTATAGAATGGCCTGAGTTGGAAGGGACTTTAAAGAATTCTAGAATAGCCTGAGTTGGAAGGGACCTTAAAGAATTACAGAATTATAGAATTATAGAATGGCCTGAGTTGGAAGGGACCTTAAAGAATTATAGAATTATATAATTCTAGAATGGTGAGTTGGAAGGGACCTTAAAGAATTACAGAATTATAGAATTATAGAATGGCCTGAGTTGGAAGGGACCTTAAAGAATTATAGAATTATATAATTCTAGAATGGCCTGAGTTGGAAGGGACCTTAAAGAATTATATAATTCTAGAATGGCCTGAGTTGGAAGGGACCTTAAAGAATTACAGAATTCTAGAATGGCCTGAGTTGGAAGGGACCTTAAAGAATTATAGAATTATAGAATGGCCTGAGTTGGAAGGGACCTTAAAGAATTATAGAATTATAGAATAGCCTGAGTTGGAAGGGACCTTAAAGAATTATAGAATTCTAGAATAGTCTGAATTGGAAGGGACCTTAAAGAATTACAGAATTATAGAATAGTCTGAGTTGGAAGGGACCTTAAAGAATTATAGAATTACAGAATGGCCTGAGTTGGCAGGCACCTTCAGGATCATCTTGTTCCACCCTCTCCCACACCTTCCACCAAACCAGGTTCTCAGAGCCCCATCCAACCTGGCCTTGAACACTTACAGGAATGGGAATATTTTAAAATTCCAGTATTTTTTGAAGAAAAAGCTTTGCACTTTAACCCTTTTTCTTTCAAAATTAGTTTGGAAACTCCAATAAAGGAACTGTTGCTACATTCTTGGATGGATACCTTTGAATCTTTCTCTTTAGTTACCTATATCTTTATTTATCTTTTGTTACCTACATTCACAAGGTGATCTTTTTTATAAATGTTCTTTTCTTGAGCTGAAGTTCTCCTTTTCCCTCTCGTGCCCAGGTCGTGGTGGGAACGTTTGGCTCAGCCCCATGGGCTGTGCCCTGTCCACCCTGCACATCTCCATCCCTCTGCATTCCAACCTGGGCCAGAGGATTCCATTTATCCAGCACCTGGTGTCCCTGGCAGTGGTAGAGGCAGTCAGATCCATCCCAGGATATGAGGTTTGTCCTTCTAACTCATCTCAGTCTCCATAAAATTCAGATTTTAGCTGTGTCTTTTCTGTGTGTAATGGCTGAATGCATAATTCAGTTCTTAAAAATGAACCTAAACTTAAACTTCCTAATGTTTGGTTGTTGATATTTTTGGAGAAATCCAATATCCAGAGGATGAATATTCTTTCACAGAGCTGATCAGATGCACTGCACTCATTTCACTCTAAATCTTATGAAACTTAAGCCTCAATCCTCAGCAGTAAAGAAAAAGTCAATTTTGTTTGCCCAACAATGGAGCTGATTTGTTTTGATTTTGAAGGAGAATAAGGAGGAGGGGAAAATGAATAAAACTGACAAATCCTTTTCTGCTTTTTTGTTGGTGCTGTTTCAGTGGTCACTTTATCCCTTTTAAAGGATTTTTCCAAGCCTTGTTTAAGGTTGAAAACTGATTTCTAAAGCAAGAACTGAGGAGAATTGCTCTCGAGAGGGAATCAAGTGTCCTGTCATCAGTATTAAAATGAAGAACCAGTCTTCTTTATCACCTCATATATCTCCTTTTTAATGTTACCATTTCCTAATATTTGCTAACTATAAAACGTTGGTATTTTACAGAAGTAGTTAACTAAAGCATATGTTTCCTATATTACAGAAAATCAATGACTTATACACATTTACACATGAACTTTATTATAGTGGCACCCAGTAGCTTTGCTGGAGTTTAGGGTCTGTCAGCCTTTCTATTAAAACCTTCTAAATTCAGTGCTTCATAACCTGACTGGAAAAACAAAAGGCTTCAGGCTAAAATTTGCAATATAAAATGTTTGGCTGGAGTAAATAATTTGACCACTTAAAAACGAAAGAACCAGAGTGAGTTTTATAAAACATGGGGATGGCTGGGGAAGGAGCTGATTTATGAATGGAGGTGGTTTTGCTCCTGTGTGCCTGCCCTGATGTACTTGCCTGTGGCATTTTTTAATTTTATTCCATTCAGGAGGAAAAAGGTGACTGAAGGTCCAAATATTGATGTAAAAAATGTGGATCAATAATGAGTGGGATCTACTGAGCATTTGGGGAGTGAAGAGTGGCCAGGGCAGATCTGCTGATCTTTCTGTGACCAGATCTGCTGAACCTGAGGGGACACCAGCCCTTGGCAGGGGGGA
Organism: Geothlypis trichas; assembly: GCA_009764595.1. NCBI lineage: Eukaryota > Metazoa > Chordata > Aves > Passeriformes > Parulidae > Geothlypis > Geothlypis trichas. The sequence continues at coordinate 114,795,305 of CM019902.1, read as the reverse complement.
AAAACAGAGTTAAAGGTGTAGAATCAGTGATGTTACAGCAAGACAATTTTAAAAATTATCAAAAACTCAGTGCTTGAATTTCCTCTTTGGACTTAAGTCCTGCAAGGCTTTTCCTTGTGTCCATGTCAGACCAACTGCAGCAGCCACAAACAATGGGATGATCTGCAGAGTGATGGAATCATGGGATGGGTTGGGTTGGAAGGGATCTGAAAGATCATCCAGTGCCACCCCTGCCATGGCAGGGACACCTCCCACTGTCCCCAGTGTCCAGCCTGGCCTTGGGCACTGCCAGGGATCCAGGGATGGAATTCCATCCCAGCCCTGCCCACCCTGCCAGGGAGGAAATTTTTCCTAATTATCTGATCTAAACCTGTAATTTTTCAGTGTGGAGCCATTCCCTGTGTGCTGTCCCTGCATCCCCTGGCAATTGTCTCTCTCCAGCTTTCCTGGGGCTCCTGCAGGCCCTGCAAGGCCACCCTGAGCTCAGCCCAAAGCTTCTCCTGTGCAGGTGAACAATGCCAGCTGTGCCAGCCTTTCCTCCCAGCACAGCTGCTCCATCCTGTGCCCATCCTGGTTCCAGGAGCTCCAAGGCTCAGTTTATCACCATTCATGGTTTTTAGGATGGCCACAGTTTCTGACTCTGCTGAACCAGCAGTATCCAAGGCCCTTGGTGTGGGTCCTCCCAGAGCAGATCTGAGGGCTCAGTTGGAAGTTCCCTTGTCAGATGTTCGTGCTGAGGATGCAAATGGGCTTTAAATCAAGAGGATGCTTTGCTATCCCATTCTGATAACAGCAGAGTCTCTCTCTAGTGAGGGAACAAACGAATTGCTCCATTTCCAGTGTATTTTGTGACGTTTTGTGTGGTACCTGGTGAACCCACTCCATGGCAACGTCATGTGTGGCATTCAGATTTTCTGAAAAATCCCTTTGCCCAGGATTTTGCTCCTAGGAAGCTGAGAAGCCTTAGAGGAAAGGGAAAACAAGCATTATCTTATTTCTTTCTCCTGTGTTGTGGTCATGTGGAATGTGTTTGGAGATTGTTCACCCACAGGTGATTGTTCCATTGGATTCTGCTGGGAGTTGTTTTCACTCTTTGGCCAACGAAGGCCAAGCTGTGTCAGGACTCTGGAGAGAGTCACCAGAGTCACTGTGTCACTCTCTGGAGAGAGTTTTCATTATTATCTTTTTAGCCTTCTGTCAGTATCCTTTCTCTATTCTTTAGCATAGTTTAATATAGCATTCCTTAATATAATATAGTACCATAAAATAATAAATTAATCTTCTGAGAACATGGAGTGAGATTCATCATTCCTCCCTTCATGGGGGCACCCCACAAATACAACAGTCATGAGAACACCCAGCTGCCCCAGCTGTTGTTGCTGCTTGTTGTCACTTCAGTCACAGAGCTACTGTCTGCTGTCCTACAGGTGTGTGTTTCCCCTTTTATCACTGAGAGCACCATTGCACTGTGTCATTCCTCCCGTGTCCCCAGAGTGCCCTAAAATCCTTCCCCCAGTGCAGGGAGCCAAGTTCTGTTCCATAACGAATAGGAGCTGGTGATACTTTCCCTCAGAATGCTTTGATAGCAAAATCAGGTAGGATTTCCTGTCAGTGGACGTGTCATGGACTCCTCCCTGGCCTTTAAATCTGTCAGGAAAGTAGACACGGACCCAGGTGCAGCTTTCACACATCCTGTAAAGGGATTTCACCCCCTAAATGGGAGGGAATGCGACTCCTGTAGGCCTGGAGCACCTCCCCTGATTTGCCCCCGGGGATGCAGCAGCCATGGGCAGCGTTTCAAGCTGCAGGAAGCACATTTGCTCTCTCTTTGTGTTCAGGTAGCCAGTGCAAAGTTCAGCTCAGCCCTGTGGTTCCAACAAAAGCTGCTCTGTGGGGCTGGGACGTTGTCACTGCTCAGGTTGTGTTTCCAGCTGGGACAGCTTTGGGACATTTGTGTGGTTGGGAACTGGGATTTCTCCTGTCTGCTGAATTTCCTTTCTGAAATTCAGGATGTCAGTGCCTCTTTGGCTGCTGCTGATGCCTTGTGAGGGCTAAGCTAGAGCAGAGGCTGGAGAGAGCTAAAGAATAAAGCAGGGATTTATCCAAAGCATCTCCTCCATGGATGCACCTTGGGCAGCACCAGAGCCCAGCCAGGGCTGCACCCAAGATGAACCCAAATGGCCCCAAAATGCACGGCCGGGCACGGGCTCTGTCCCTGGGATCAGTTCTGCTCCATTTGCATCTTGCAGTTCATTGTCCCATCCCAGCTTTAGCCCAGGCAGTCCCACCCTGCTTGTTTTTCTCTCTGCAGCCCACGGGGTTTGTGCTCCTGGGCTGAGATTTGGATCATTTGTCCTTGGTGCCCAGCTGGAGCAGGAATTGTTTTGTCTCCCTGCTCTGTGCACAGAGCTCACCATCCCATCATGTGAATCCAGACCCACACACTAAAGCAGCACAGAATGTGAAAAACAGAAAAGCTCAAACCTGAGGCATCAGTTCCTGCAAGGTTCCTCAGGCAGGGTTTCATTTTCTGTAGCATTTGTGGAGCATTTTCAGTGGATTCTCATTAAGAGCAGCAGCTGACAGCAGCACGTTGGGTGTGGCAAAGAGGCAGAGAAAATTCTCCTCCTCTGCTCTGCTCAGGTGATTTCCCAGCTGCAGAGCTGCCCCAGGCCTGGGCCCAGCCCAGGGAGGAGCTGGAGCTGCTGCAGAGAGCCCAGAGGTGGCTCCAGGATGAGCAGAGGATGGAGCAGCTGTGCTGGGAGGAAAGGCTGGCACAGCTGGCATTGTTCACCTGCACAGGAGAAGCTTTGGGCTGAGCTCAGGGTGGCCTTGCAGGGCCTGAAGGAGCCCCAGGAAAGCTGGAGAGAGACAATTGCCAGGGGATGCAGGGACAGCACTCAGGGAATGGCTGCACACTGAAAAATTACAGGTTTGGATCAGATATTGGGAACAATTTCCTTTCTGGCAGGGTGGGCAGGGCTGGGATGGAATTCCATCCCTGGATCCCTGGCAGTGCCCAAGGCCAGGTTGGACACTGGGGACAGTGGGAGGTGTCCCTGCCATGGCAGGGGTGGCACTGGATGATCTTTCAGATCCCTTCCAACCCAACCCATCCCATGGTTCCATCACTCTGCAGATCATCCCATTGTTCATGGCTGCTGCAGTTGGTGTGACATGGACACAAGGAAAAGCCTTGCAGGATTTGAGTCCAAAGAGGAAATTCAAGCACTGAGTTTTTGATAATTTTTAAAATTTTCTTGCTGTAACATCATTGATTCTAAACCTTTAACTCTGTTTTCCCCCCTGCCAAGGGCTGGTGTCCCCTCAGGTTCAGCAGATCTGCCCTGGGACAGTGGGAGGTGTCCCTGCCATGGCAGGGGTGGCACTGGGTGGGCTCTGAGGTCCCTTCCAACCCAAACCATCCCATGATTCTGTACAGACTGTGGGGTCATGGATGAGCCATAAGTGTCTCTGAATGTCTGCTTCTGTTCCTTCAGGACATTGAGCTGCGAGTGAAGTGGCCAAATGACATTTACTACAGTGACCTGATGAAGATTGGTGGAGTTCTGGTGAACTCAACACTCATTGAAACAACATTTCACATTCTCATTGGTAAATATCTATTTTGAAGCTTTTTTTGCTGTTTTTTTTTTCTTTTTCCTGGAAGATTTTGTTATCAGTGTCTGTATCAGTAAAAATGGCAGCGACGAGAACAAATAATGACAGCAGGCATGGGGAAACAAAGCACAACATTCCATCCAGAGGAAGCACAAAAAGTAAATGTTTTCATTCTTCTTAATAATTCCATATGCTTGACAAGTAAAACATAAATGCAAGCATCTGGATTGGTATAGCAGAGTTCAAAGGAAGAGCATTACATGGGAGAGGGAAATTGTCCTCCTTGATTTATTGCAAAACCAGTGGAATATACTGAAAACTCCATCTTTTTCCCCAATTTATGGATTTTTTGCAACATGACTGTCATGGTTTGACACTGGCACAATGCCAGTGCCCCCATGAGAATTCCCTCTCCCTGGTGTTTGCTGTGAGATGAGACCAGGAAATAAGCAAAGCAGGCCTCTACCTTGAAAAAAAGTTTATTAACTAAACTACAAAGGAAAAAAAAAACCACACACACACACACACACACACACACACCTGGAAAATGAAAACTCCACAAAAGAACATTTCCTCCTCCCCCCACCACATTTCCAATACATCTTCCAAATTTCAAGTCTCCATCCATCACCCAATAAATACTCAATTCCAGTCCATCAAGAGGAGAGGAGTCCTTCTTGGGGCCATGGTGACCTCTTCCTTGCATGCCCAGCGCTCTCACCGCTGGACATGGAACAGGGCTACTTCAGGGGTTATCCTTTTAAGGATGCTTTGACCAGTTCCAAAAAAAGGCACAGTTTCCTCTCATCTCGGGACCTCTTGTCCCCCCCATATTTATTAACCCCCTGGGGCCGGGGGGTCTCCAAAACTGAATCCTCTCATTCTGAGCCATCGCCTCCCCCCTGCATGCAGCCTCTGTGTCGCGAGGAAGGATGGTTCTGTCCGTGGCTGTACCAAGAAGAGTTCAGCAACCAGCTACTCCATCATCTCTCTCCGGCCTCTTCTTCACTCTCCCAGCCTCACTCACTGCTCCAACTATCATTCTCTTGCCCATTTCCACTTTATCACCCACTTCATCTCCCTCCAGGAAAGGTCCAAATGCTCTGTGAGGTCTTCATTGTCCAGAAAGGGGTTAACAAACTTCTGCAGGCGGCCAGGCTCCTTCCCTGCTGCACTCCCCCTTCCCCCTCCTTCTTCACAGCCGATATCACTTCAAGGCCACAGGCCCGTACCAGCTTTCTCTCTCTCTCTCCCATCTTCATGCTGGGGGAAGGGGGGGGGGAGCTGCCCAAATCTTCTCGGGGCCTCTCTCTCCCTCTGTCTCTCCTGGGGGGGGGCTGCCCAACGCCTCCTGGTGTCCCACCACCCTTCCATCCTGAGGGGTCAGGCCTACCTCTGCCGGGCCGCAGGTTTTCCTCTCCCCCGCCCAGCTCAAAGCCGGGCAGGGGAGGCCTTGCCTCCTTGCTGGCCGGAAATCAAAGAGAGCGAGCCCAAGGGAGTGCTCTGCTTCTAACCCCTGTGTTCTCAGAGGCGCATCCACCCTCAGTGGCCAAGCGAGCCCAAGGGAGTGCTCTGCTTCTAACCCTTGTGTGCTCAGAGGCACATCCACCCTCAGTGGCCAAGCGAGCCCAAGGAGTGCTCTGCTTCTAACCCTTGTGTGCTCAGAGGCGCATCCACCCTCAGTGGCCAAGCCTGGTGTCAATTTAAAATCTGAACACCTATTGGCCTCTGGCCACTCCATTCCCAGAAAACCTGCTTCCTGTAAACCCACGACAATAGTTAAATAATAAATAGTTAAATGAAGAACATGCCTTTTAAATCAAAAGAAGAGCTCCATGCACTGAGTAATGTTTTTTCATTTTTTAATTATTGAGATGTTTTTGTCATCTCTAGTCTGATATTCATCCTGCTCTGTGATAAGGAAGTTTTTCCCCTGAGCATCCCAGATCTGCTCAGAAATTTTCCAGATTCTGGTTGCAAAAGTAATTGTCTCTGCTGTGTCTAAAAAATTGAAAGAAAATTCCTTAGCAAGTCTAAAGGTAAAGAAAAAAATTATATTTGCTATTTGAATGTAGCACAAGTAAATATCCTGCAAAGATGGAGTGGTCATGGTGTTCTTTCTGTCAAAATTCTGTGATTTTAGAGGTGCAAGGTAGAAAAGAGTTGAAGAAATCACCTCCTTCTGTGAAACATGCCCAGACATGACATTTTCTGTTCCATTTTATTCCTTCATTTTGTAAATAATCGACTCGAGCAGAATGGAAATTGCACAGAAACTTCAGAAATCTCTCTGTGCCCCTTCAGCCATTTACAACTTCCACGTTTTCCTGCAGCCTGGTTAACACCAGGAAAGCAGGAATACATCCAAAAATAGTTCATTATATCGAATGTCTCTTTAAGCACTTCACATATTTGGTTTGGACCTTTCCATTCTTACCCTAAACATCGAAATATTCCAATTCAAATGGAGATTTTCTGTATCCATTCTCTCTGATACCCATCTGGAAGGTCTGAGATATAGATAAATGCCTGTTTTTACCAGTCTGTTTTCAGCTGGGAGATTTTAAAATTGAAACTCCCTTGCTCCATGTGAATCCAAGGATGTTTTCCATGGTTCCATGGGAGTCCTGCAGGGCCCTCCTGACATTGGAGTTTTGGATTGGTAGGAGTGGTGGGATTCAGCTTCCCCAACAGGAAAGGTGTGTCAGATCCATCACCCCTTTTCCAAAGGAGCTTTTCCCAGGCAGAATTCCAGGATCCCTGAGGTTGGCAAAGCCCTCCCAGCCCATGGAGCCCCAGCTGTGCCCACCTTGTGCCCAGCCCAGAGCGCTCAGTGCCACCTCCAGGCACTGAGCTCAATCTTTCCATGGCATTCCTCAGAATCTCCCCTAAATGAGGATAATGGTGGAAACCAAGGATCATCTCTGTGTGTGGAACTTCACTGCTGCAAGGAGGAGCTCAGGAGAATAAGGTCAAAGACAAACCTACATTTCCACTGCTCAAACCCTGCAGGTGACAACGCTTCACGCCGAGACTTTCAAACACAGTTTGGAAAAAAAAATACCAGAAAACCTTCTTTTTTCCAATCTGAAATTTAAAATGGGAGAACTTGATGGTGTTGGGACCTCTGGAGGAGGAGTTGTGAGGAGAACACTCAGCATTAATGTGAGGGCCAGGCTCGGAGCAGGCGTGGAATGCAGGGGGCAGCCAGCGAGCAAACCCTGCTCTGCTCTGCCCAGGCACGTCCTGCTCCCCTGGATCCACCCCTGCAACATCCATCAGCCACATCAGCACTGCTCAGTGCTCTTTTCTCCTGTGGACACTACACATGTGCCCCCAGAGCCCCGAGCACCTCGTGGTTTCCAATTTCCTGGCTGCTTTCCCCCCTTGCCGTGTTCGTTCCCAGGTGTTGGGGCTTCACTGAGCTCCTCATCCCAGGGTGGCTGCTGTGTCCCAGTTTTTGGATTTCTGAGCAGTGATCCTGATGGATCTCGAGGCCCTGTGACCCCTCAGTGGTGTCTCTGTTCCCTCACAATGCAGATGGCTGAGTTGGGATTTGCTGGCACAGCTCGTTGCATTTTCCAGTTCATTTTCCTTTATCTCTTTCCAGGAACCCATTTCAGCTCATTTCCACAGGGCTGGTGTGTTGGGATCACTGTGTGCATTCCCTGACCTTGTTAAAAACTCCTTTTCACTGAAGGAATCCTTCTCAAAATTAACACAAATTATGAATTATTAACAACAAATTTACAAATCAAGACATCTGCACCTCCTTGCAGATGGAGCTGCATCATGCCCAAACCTGATTGACAGACAGGGAGTTTTATCCCAAATGTCTGAGGGAAGAAGAAAAAAACCCAAAATTATTAGGAGAAAAAAATAAACAGGTAATACAATATAGTTCTTTACATCCCTGGCAGGCTGTTTCAGCAGGCTGCAGAAAAGGCCCCAGGAGCCACATTTAAACAAGGGAGGCATTCTGCCAACTCAGAATTTGGGAATTCCAGCTGGAGAAATCTCAGCGAGAGCCTTGAGGCTTCTAAAGGATATGCTGTGGTGAGATGGATTAGGCAAACTGGAGTCTTACAAAGTTAAAATCAAAATCTCCTGGGCTTTCCTGAGCAAGCCAAACGAGCCTTATCAGCTGAGTGCAAAGTCTGGGCCTTGGAAAGGGCACTGAGCTCTCTGCAGGAAGCAGAAAGGTCTCTGAGCTGGGTTTTAGAATTAAACTCCATCTTAGGCTGGGATCAGTTGTTCTCTGAGCTGGGTTTTAGAATAAAACTCCATCTTAGGCAGGAAGCAGAAAGGTCTCTGAGCTGGGTTTTAGAATTAAACTCCATCTTAGGCTGGGCTCAGTTGTTCTCTGAGTGAGCACAGGAACGTCTCACGTGGATGGTTCTGGAGCCAGGGTGCAGTTTGTCCTCTCCCAGCCCTCACTGGTGGGATGGGGTGGGGTTGAAGGCTCTGCTGGATTTGCCTCTGTGACTCTGAGGAGGACAAAGAGCAAAATCTGAGCTGAGAATTGTCATTGCAGGAGAAAGAAGATCCAAAGGTGTGAGAGGCTGAATGAAGCCAGCTCTGGGAGCCATCCTGAGGGATGATTGTAGGGAGCAGGTGAATTAAATCTGGCTGTGGTGATGACAAAGAGTTTTTGTCTCTTTGACTGTGTCCTCCTCTTTGTCCTCTGCAGGCTTTGGGTTTAATGTGAGTAACAGCAACCCCACCATCTGCATCAATGACCTCATTGCAAAGTTTAACAGGGAAGAGGGGACAGAGCTGAAGGCTCTGAGTGCAGATTGCCTCATTGCAAGGACTGTGACTGTGCTGGAGAGGCTCATCGAGCTGTTCCAGGAGAAGGGGCCCAATGGAGTTCTGCCCCAGTACTACAAGTATTGGGTACACAGGTAAGAATTCTCAAAGGAAATTGGTGGAAGAACTCGTGGGTATTTTGGATTTTCCCACAAAATTGCCTTTAATATGAGTGAATAGTTTAAAATACACTCCCGAGCAGGATGCACATTTTAAGGGAGAATTAAAGCAGCACATAATAAATCAGTGACTAGCTTGAGTTAAAGAATGCTTCCAGGTATTTTACATGTATCATCTCCAAACAAAAGCAATTTGGAATGATTTGGGTTGAGATGGATGAAGCTGCTGTACTTCTAGGAGGAAAAAACAATAGATTGTTTGGATTAACTCCAGCTCTGTCCATTCCACAAAAGGAAATTAAAGCAGGTAGAAAATGCTGCTGAAAGTCATTCTGTGTAAAGAACCAGTGAGGTGGGAAATGAAATATTCTGTTAGAAGGTGAAGCCTTTCCTGTGAGGGTGCTCTGACAAACCCTGGCTGCCCCTGGATCCCTGCAGTGCCCCAGGCCAGGATGGACACTGGGGCTGGAGCAGCCTGGGACAGTGGAGGTGTCAGGGGTGGAGAGAGATCAGGATGATCTTTAAGGTCCTTTCCAACCCAAACCATCCCATGATCCTTTTAATGATTCTGATGAGTCCCCTGAGGTGGTTTTGATGCCTTGGAGTGGCTCCCTAGAACAGAGGCTGGCCAAGATTAAGAGAATAAGAGCAGGTATTTATTCAAGGCTCCACAGATCCACCCTGGGCACTCAGAAGCTCCCAGAGGCCTCACCCAGGCTGGACAGTGCTCACCAGAGTTTCACACAATTATCAGTTTGGTCATTTACATATCAGGGGTTAATTCTCCAGTGACAGCTTCAGGTAATGAAGTCATTCACCCCCAGTTTGCTCCTCCCAATTCACTTTTGTTTGTATTTTCAGGGCCTGAGGCTGTGGGGTGTCCTTGGGCCTCAGGCCTAGGGGGATGGTTTTGTCTGACCAAAATGTGCAGACAATAACTCACACTTTATAAGGAGTTTAGAGTTATGCACTAAGGCAGTTCAGGATTGGAAAAATAGAGAAGATAAAGTCCTGAGATATCAGTTTTAATTGCTCAGTGTGCATGAGTTGTGCCTTGGTTTGGAAAGCCAGGTGTGTGCTAAGGAAGGCAGGACCCTCCCCTGAAAAGGAAAATGTAAACCCCCTCCACCTGAATGATTATTAATTTGAAATTAAGGAGTCTCAGGCAAAGATATGGGAATAGGAACAACAGTTCTTTATTAGGGAAAAAAATAAAATAAAACAAAGATGCAGTGATACAAACCAGCCCTGCCAGAGTGAGAGCAGTCCCTGCCCCCTGTGTGCCAGGGTGGTGTCCCAGCCCCATGCCAGGGGGGCTCAGCCCTCCTGCAGTGCCAGCTGTGGTTCTGCTGCAGCAGGGATCCTGCACAAGGGGGAGTTTTCCTCTGCAGCTCCAGGGCTGCTGCAGATGGGCCTGGGCTCCCTCTGGCAACACCAGGTGTGACCTGTGGGCTTCACGGGGGTCCCAGCACGAGGGAAGAGATGAGAACCTTGACTCCATTTCAGAAGGCTGATTTATTATTTTATGATAATATAGTATATTAAAAGAAAATGCTATATATTGTATAAAAAGATATATATTATATTATATTATATATATTATATTAAAATTTTATATATTATATTAATTTTAGTATATATATTAAAAGAAAATGCTATATATTATGTGAAAATATATATTATATTATATCTATTAAATAATATATACTATATTTTTATATAATATTAATTTTAATAAATATATCATATTAAAATAAAATGTTATATATTATATAAAATATATATATTATATTAAATGATATATATTAAATCATATATTCTATTAAAATTTTATATATTATATTAATTTTATTATATATATTATATTAAAATAAAATTATATATAAAAAGAAAATGATACTAAAAAATAGAAGAAAGGATTTCATCAGAAGACTAGAAAGGAATGGAATGATAATAAAATCTTGTGACTGACCAGAGAGTCTGAGACAGCTGGACTGTGATTGGCCATAAATTAAAACCAATTAAAAACAACCACATGAGGCCAATCACAGCTGCACCTGTTGCATTCCCCAGCAGCAGATAAGCATTGTTCGCATTTCATTCCTGAGGCCTCTCAGCTTCTCAGGAGAAAAACCCAAGGGGAGGATTTTCCATAAAAGGTGTCAGTGACAGATTCCCAGCTCAGAGCCCCCTCCCAGCCTGGCAGGCCTGACAGGTTTTTTGTTGCAGTGGGCAGCGGGTGAGGCTGTGCAGTGAGCACGGCCCCATGGCCTGGATCAGCCCAGCAGGCACTCACAGGTGCTCTGTTGCAGTGGGCAGCAGGTGAGGCTGCGTGGTGAGCACGGCCCCATGGCCTGGATCAGCCCACACGGTTCCGCTCACAGGTTTTGTGTTGCAGTGGGCAGTGGGTGAGGCTGTGCAGTGAGCACGGCCCCATGGCCTGGATCAGCCCGCAGGGTTCTGCTCACAGTGCTCTGTTGCAGTGGGCAGCAGGTGAGGCTGAGCAGTGAGCACGGCCCCGTGGCCTGGATCAGCCCGGCAGGGTTCCACTCACAGGTTTTGTGTTGCAGTGGGCAGCGGGTGAGGCTGCGTGGTGAGCATGGCCTGGATCAGCCCAGCAGGCACTGACAGGTTCTGTGTTGCAGTGGGCAGCATGTGAGGCTGAGCACAGCTCCATGGCCTGGATCAGCCCGGCAGGGTTCTGCTCACAGGTTCACAGGTTTTGTGTTGCAGTGGGCAGCAGGTGAGGCTGAGCATGGCACCGTGGCCTGGATCAGCCCGGGGCACTGACACGTTCTGTGTTGCAGTGGGCAGCGGGTGAGGCTGCACAGTGAGCACGGCCCCATGGCCTGGATCAGCCCGGCAGGGTTCCGCTGACAGGTTTTGTGTTGCAGTGGGCAGCGGGTGAGGCTGAGCACGGCCCCATGGCCTGGATCAGCCCGGGGCACTGACAGGTTTTGTGTTGCAGTGGGCAGCGGGTGAGGCTGCGTGGTGAGCACGGCCTGGATCAGCCCGGGGCACTGACAGGTTCTGTGTTGCAGTGGGCAGCGGGTGAGGCTGCACCATGAGGACGGGCCCACGGCCTGGATCAGCCCGGCAGGGTTCCGCTCACAGGTTCTCTGTTGCAGTGGGCAGCGGGTGAGGCTGCACCATGAGGACGGGCCCACGGCCTGGATCAGCCCGGGGCACTGACAGGTTCTGTGTTGCAGTGGGCAGCGGGTGAGGCTGAGCACGGCCCCATGGCCTGGATCAGCCGGGCAGGCCTGACAGGTTCTGTGTTGCAGTGGGCAGCGGGTGAGGCTGAGCACGGCCCCATGGCCTGGATCAGCCGGGCAGGCCTGACAGGTTCTGTGTTGCAGTGGGCAGCAGGTGAGGCTGTGTGGTGAGCATGGCCTGGATCAGCCCGGGGCACTGACACGTTCTCTGTTGCAGTGGGCAGCGGGTGAGGCTGCGCAGTGAGCACGGCCCCGTGGCCTGGATCGTCGGCATCGACGACTTCGGATTCCTGCAGGTGCACCAGGAGGGCCGGGGCGTGGAGTCCGTGCACCCTGACGGCAACTCCTTCGACATGCTGAGGAACCTCATCGTGCCCAAGCACTGACAGCGCTCCTGGCACTGCCATTGCCACCTCAGCCTGTCGAGGCTGACTCCAAGTTTGGTTTTTTCCTTCTGATTTTCCGCTTTGCGTTTGCCGTGGGTAACGTCAGCAGCTGGGAAGAGGTGGTGATCTCACAGCTGGAGGCCTTTCTTTATTCTTTTCTTTAACTTCAAAATTCACCTCTGCTGCCATTCTTTGTAAGGATCTGTTCTTTGCAAGGAATATTGTGGTGAGCACAACTTTCTCCTCATTTACACCCTGTACTGGAGAGACTGAAGTGGCTCAACATTTCCTCTTTTTTCTTTTGGTTTCTGTGTGATTTAGCACAGTGCAGGACAATATTTACTTTTTTACTTTGTATTTTTTTTTAACTAAATTCCGGTTTTCTGTGTTGTCTGCACTAAAACCAGCTGGAACATCACATATTCCTGAATTGCTGGGATCACCACTGTGCTGCTTAATTCCAGGTCTGAGTGAAGATCCTGATTTGGTTCTTTGAGTGAAGATCCTGATTTGGTTCTTTGAGTGAAGATCCTGATTTGGTTCTTTGAGTGAAGATCCTGATTTGGTTCTTTGAGTGAAGATCCTGATTTGGCTCTTCTCTGTGTAGAACCTCTACAATAATTTACCAACCTGTGCTTTGATCTCAGGTCTGCAACTCTCCATGGCTGCCTTGAGTTTTTGGGAGAGTTTTCCATCAGCACTTGGGAGCTGTGCTGGGTTATCCAAGGGATTTGCCCTCTGCTCTCCTCAGTCACTTGGATCTGAGTCAATCATCTCACCTGTCCTTTAAATCATGGTTTTCCAAGGGGTTTCAGGAAGAAAAACCCACTGGAGCAGTGTCACACCCAGGTTATTGTAGAATCCCATCTCAGGGGATGGAACCTGTACTTAATTTAGAATTTAATGGTAATTTTATCATTATCTCAATGAAGTTAAGGGAATAAATAAAGGGAATAAATCAGATTCCCTTCTGCAAACAACTGTTCTAGTGAGAAAGAGAAATCACACTGTCCCCCCATGCCCAAATTCTCTTCCACAGCCCTTCTGTCACCCCCTTTCCCAAGCCATGTCTGGTTTTGCTGCTCAGCACTAAAACCAAGAGCTTTAACCCCCGCTGACCTGGCAGCAGCTGATTTTTGGGGCTGCCTGCACATTTCCAGGTGGGGGAACACCCTGGCAATTCTCCTGGAGCTCCACTGGGAGCTTGGTGGGGTTTTCTCCAAGGAGATTTGGCCACCACAGCTCCCCAAACAATTCTGTGCCACCCAGGCTTGTCCCAGGTGTGGTGTGGCCACCTTAATTTCTTTTTTTTTTTTCATGGTGGATCAGCCAGATTGGAAATTCCAGAAAGGAAACTACTTTCCTCTAGCCAGAAATGGGGTTTTTAGGTTAAAGTTCACCTCATAAACAATCCAAACATTCTAGATTGTTTCAGCCCCAAAGCCAAGAAGTCTTAAAACAAGGAAACTTGTCTGTAATGGTAATTTGGACCAATCCTCACATATTAGGGTTTAGGTGGTTTGGCAGCAAGAGCAGAAATTAAATTGTCCCTGTTAAATTTAGGATTTCATGCTCCATCTCACAGAAGATTTGTCCTGATTGTCCAAACCCTGCTGGGTTTTCTTTTTTTCCCCCATGATCCAAATCACATGAGGCTGCACACCAGCATCTCCCAGCACTGCACACACACAGCTGTTAATTGCAATAATTAAAATGATGCACCAAGTTTGGCTTTTCCCCTCCAGATGCTTTCAAAACTGCTTTGGGCTGAGAGGGTTTGGCAGCTGCCTTTGATAGCAGAATTCAGTATTACTGCATGTTGTGATCAACTGAAACTCGAGTCTGGCTTAATAAAGCTGCAATAAAAGAAAAAAACCATATATTTATATATAGATTTATAAAAAATCCCATCTCACATCTTCCTGCTGCATCCTCGTTTATTTTCTGCCTTTTCCTTCACGAGCAAACTGCAGCAAGGCAGAGCTCTGGTGCTGCTTTTCCAACCACAGAGTTTTACAAAACTTCACCTTCAGCCACAATTTGTAGCTCAGACTGTCTCAGCTTTAGGATTTGCCTTTAGGATTTGCCTTTTGGGTTTTGTTCCTGTTCCACACAGGCTGGGAAGTGCCTGGAGGGATTGAACAACCAGCTCGTGCCTCAGGCTGGGGCTTGAGTGGTTTCCTTAAAAAACTTCCTTTTCCCTTCACCAGGGACAAAAAAAGATGGGGGAAAGGATAAAAAAGGGAATTTTGGAAGGGCAGAATGAGTTTGTAAAGCTTCAGTGGCTGAGCAGCAGCACAGGGATTTTTTTAGCATTTTTTAAATGCTGCAACATTTCCTGGTTGCTGTTGGTCCTTTTGTGGCTGCTTTAGTGATGAGCTGGTTCTGTTCTCACTGGGAATTGTCAGATTATTCCCAAAATTTTTGCACTGGGAAGAAACTTGGAGTGGAATTTCCTTGGAGAATTGCCCAAATCTGGATGTGCCAGAGCACTGTGGGAGCCACTTTGCCTTTTCAGTGGCCTCTTGTGGTGTCTCCTGGATTTGGTGAAGGATTTGTTGCTTTTCCTTCAGAATCAAAACCAAGCAGAATTCCCATGGGACAGAGAGCAGCTGGATGGAGTCCCTGCAGAAATCCCTGCAGAAATCCCTGGGGAAATCCCTGGGGAAATCCCTGGGGAAATCCCTGCAGAAATCCCTGCAGAAATCCCTGCAGAAATCCCTGCAGAAATCCCTGGGGAAATCCCTGCAGAAATCCCTGCAGAAATCCCTGCAGAAATCCCTGGGGAAATCCCTGCAGAAATCCCTGGGGAAATCCCTGCAGAAATCTTTGGAGAAATCCCTGGGGAAATCCCTGCAGAAATCCCTGGGGAAATCCCTGCAGAAATCCCTGGAGAAATCCCTGGGGAAATCCCTGGGGAAATCCCTGCAGAAATCCCTGTAGAAATCCCTGGAGAAATCCCTGCAGAAATCCCTGTAGAAATCCCTGGAGAAATCCCTGGGGAAATCCCTGCAGAAATCCCTGCAGAAATCCCTGCAGAAATCCCTGGGGAAATCCCTGGGGAAATCCCTGCAGAAATCCCTGGAGAAATCTTTGCAGAAATCCCTGGGGAAATCCCTGGGGAAATCCCTGGAGAAATCCCTGCAGAAATCCCTGGGGAAATCCCTGCAGAAATCTTTGGAGAAATCCCTGCGGAAATCCCTGCAGAAATCCCTGGGGAAATCCCTGGGGAAATCCCTGCAGAAATCCCTGGGGAAATCCCTGCAGAAATCCCTGGGGAAATCCCTGCAGAAATCCCTGGGGAAATCCCTGCAGAAATCCCTGGGGAAATCCCTGCAGAAATCCCTGCAGAAATCCCTGCAGAAATCCCTGGGGAAATCCCTGCAGAAATCCCTGCAGAAATCCCTGCAGAAATCCCTGCAGAAATCCCTGCAGAAATCCCTGGGGAAATCCCTGGGGAAATCCCTGCAGAAATCCCTGCAGAAATCCCTGGGGAAATCCCTGCAGAAATCCCTGGGGAAATCCCTGCAGAAATCCCTGCAGAAATCCCTGCAGAAATCCCTGCAGAAATCCCTGCAGAAATCCCTGCAGAAATCCCTGGGGAAATCCCTGCAGAAATCCCTGGGGAAATCCCTGCAGAAATCCCTGGGGAAATCCCTGCAGAAATCCCTGGAGAAATCCCTGGGGAAATCCCTGCAGAAATCCCTGGAGAAATCTTTGGAGAAATCCCTGGGGAAATCCCTGGAGAAATCCCTGGGGAAATCCCTGGAGAAATCCCTGGAGAAATCCCTGGGGAAATCCCTGCAGAAATCCCTGCAGAAATCCCTGGGGAAATCCCTGCAGAAATCCCTGGGGAAATCCCTGCAGAAATCCCTGCAGAAATCCCTGCAGAAATCCCTGCAGAAATCCCTGCAGAAATCCCTGCAGAAATCCCTGCAGAAATCCCTGGGGAAATCCCTGCAGAAATCCCTGGGGAAATCCCTGCAGAAATCCCTGGAGAAATCCCTGGGGAAATCCCTGGAGAAATCCCTGGAGAAATCTTTGGAGAAATCCCTGGGGAAATCCCTGGAGAAATCCCTGGGGAAATCCCTGGAGAAATCCCTGGAGAAATCCCTGGGGAAATCCCTGCAGAAATCCCTGGGGAAATCCCTGCAGAAATCCCTGACTCTTTCAGGCCCAGAAAGCCCCAACATTTCTGCAGGAAAATCCTGGTTTTCCATTTCTGCAGGAAAATCCTGGTTTTCCGTTTCTGCAGGAAAATCCTGGTTTTCCATTTCTGCAGGAAAATCCTGGTTTTCCATTTCTGCAGGAAAATCCAGTTTTTCCTGTTCTCCGTGTGACAGACAGATGTGGTGTGGGGTGTCCCTGGGTGTGGGGACATCCAGCCAGCTCCAGGCCCAGGAATTTTCTCTGAAAATGTTTCATTTCATTCAGCTGCCTGGATTAGTAAAACACCTCTTCCATTGTGAGGCTGAGGTCATATCTTAAACTATTTTCTTGATGAAGTGCTTTCAAAAAACCCATTTATTACCATATCCCTATTTCTATTTTTTTTTTTAATTTTATTTTTTTCCCCTGCTGGGCTCTGGTAGAACATTTCTCATGGTGAAAACATTTGTGGGGTTGTTTATTGATAGGAAAACTTGTGTGTGTGTGTGAGTCCAGGGTGGGTCGTGCCCAGTCAGCAACAAAGCTGCTTCCAAAGGTTTGAAAAAGTAATAATGGACTTCACATTTCAGAGCCCAGGCAGCACATCCTGCTCCTAGTAAAGCTTTTATAAGGCTTCAGAGCTTTTTTTTTTTATTTTAATATATCCAACAAATCAAGGGCTATTACCTGGAAATAATATTAAAGCATTTAATTCTTTATGCTGCTGCTTCACTGTGCAAAAATTCATTTCATTGCTTTCTCTGATTCAGCTGCATCAGCAGCCTGGAAAAAAAAAAATTACTTTTTGCAACTACAATCAAAATATCTGGGAAAGATTTGTGCTGGTTCCTGGGTAAAAAACCCATGATTTGCATGGCTAAGTGGTGGTGGGGATGCACTGCCTTGATCAGACACCAAAGAAATTAAATCTGGGCCCAGCAAAGGGCAGAGGTCAGAAAATGATGGAGAAAAAAGAACTGCAGGGAAGAATTGTCGAGTTTCTCATTAGTGATTCTGTGTTATTTGCATTTTCCAAGTGTCTTCATTTAAAATGCAACGTGGCAAAAACACAAGAAATTTTAAAAACTCTCTGTGTGTTTTATAGTACATTAATTGTCAATACAGAACGTGTCACACTTGAAATAAATTTTCAAATATGCACCATTGTCCTTTGTGAAATGCTTTGTTCTGTGTTTAAAAAAAAAAAGAGAAATTCAACTCAGTTTTCCTTTGGCTACAGGATTTTATTAACATTTTAACAGTTTTGTTTTACATAATAAATAAGCAAAAATGCTTTACATTTTTAGGGAATACATATATATAATTCTGAGCTTGAATAGGTTGGTTGGGCTGCGTGCTTCTTCACCTACACTTGCCAAATAGCTTTTATCTGCATCATATTTAAAAAAAAGCAAAATCTACCCTTCAGGAAGAACTGGAATAACAACATTTCCTCTGTGGCATTTTTGAAGTGTGACTGAAATGCTGGGAAAAAAAAAGAATTTATGTCCTGTCTTGAGATTTCTGGAGAAATTCTGGCAGATTTCCCATTCATTGGCACTTGCAGTGATGAATTCCCCAATTGTGCTGAATTTCCTTAAATTTCCTTTTTCCAATCCCAGGGCACAGAGGGCTGGGGACAGATCTGGGCTTTTATCACCTGGTTTTATTTGCATTGCTCTGCTTGCAGAACTTGGAGCCCTCACTGTGGGGTTCACCTGGGTCTGGTGGGAGATTCCCTGACTGCCAGGGGCTGCAATGAGATCTTCAAATCCCTCCCAACCCAAACTTTCTATGATTTTGGTAAAATATTCCCTCTTTCACTCTCTTCCTCCCATTTTCCATGATTTTCTTGCCAGGTCTGAACTCTCCCAAGAGTTAAAATCTTGTGAAGTCTCACAACAAAGGTGTGGCTCAAATACTAAAGAGAAATGAGGTTATTTTTTGGTAATATATTCCAATTCACATTCTCCTTCAGTGTCACCAATTTTTTTTTCATTATTAAAAACATTTTTCATTATTAAAACCACTTTTCATTATTCAAACGCTGCCACTGTGATGGCAGTGCCCTGTTCTGCCCTGTGATTTTGCTGAGCACATCTGCAATTCAACTGACCAAAAAAATCCTCTTTTTCTCCCAATGTAATTTACTCCCAGATGGGAACATGGAATTGCTGTTTAAATCTTGGAGAATGGCAGGAAAAAAAAAATAAAAATAAAAATCATCCTTCCCACATTTGCTTTTGCCATCTTTTCCCCTGCATTATCAGCTGGGAGCTCTTAATTGGTTCATTATTATTATTATTATTATTATTATTATTATTATTATTATTATTATTATTATTGCCTCGCAGGGAAATTTCCTGTGCCTGGGCATCCCCTCCCCTGCAACACCTGGGGCAGGATGATGGAACACCTCCTCTGCTCAGGCTGCTGGAACCAAGCCTGCAAGTGGGAATAACAAGGTGGAAAAAATCCAGCTGAGAAATATCCTTGCTGGTGTTTTTCTCCAGCAAAAACCCAATTTTGGTGTTTTTATAGCAAGCAGGAACACCCAAATGCAGCAGTGCCACTAATGAGGGACAGAGTGCAGCAGGAGGGGTTGGGCATCAGGTTTCTTTGTAATGATGCCAACCATGCCATGGCTCCTTTGTGGGGCATGGCTTTAATTAATTGAGCAAAATAAACCCTTAATTATCTTTTCAGGATTGGGGTCGTGTATGGGGAGCAGGGGCTGGGAGGGCTCTGAACCCACTGGGGAAGCCACTGGTGGCTCCTGCCTTTGATTTGTGGGGTCAGCACGATCAGAATCCACATGATTGTTTATTTTATTATTGAATTTACAGCTTTTATTTATTATTTTATTATTAATTAATTTATTTATTAATAATTTATTTAACTTACAGCTTTTCTGGAGACCTGCCACCTTCTCCAGCACTGAACAAACTGAGGTTACACAGGAGTGACTCTGCTGCTTTGGTTCTGTTCTGGGTTTTTTTGTAATCTCTGATTTGGCTTTTTTTTTTTTTCCTGTTTTTTTCATGCCATTGAAAACAACAGCTGAGAGTGTTCAGCTCAAGTTCATTTTCAAGTGAATGTTCATTTGATAATAAAGGTTTCTCTGTGAACCTTTAATGGTAATCAATGAAAAAATACTGGAAATTGTTGTCAAGCCTTTGCTTTTAAAGTATTTTTGTGTACTCAGAGCTATAAATATTCATACACAGAAGGGAATAACTTTATTTCTGTATTCCAATGGAAAATTCCCTGCTCATTTCAGGGGCTTGGAACTGCTGGATGAGCTTTAAGGTCCCTCCCAACCCAGACCATTCTGGGATGAATTATTGCTGCACAGCAAACATGGAGAACGTGGAATTTTAGGGCTGAGTATTGCATTATGGTTTTTCTGACAAGGTGCAATCCATGAGCAGGGGGTTTTTTCCATATTACACAAACCAGGGAAGAATTTTCTTCAAAGAATTGTGGAATGGTTTGGGTTGGAAGGAACCTTAAAGCTCATCCAGGGAACCTTCCACCATCCCAGGGTGCTCGAGGTTTTTCAGTGAAATTCTCTGTAGAGTCTGATGAGAGAAAGTTTGAAAAATTCTGAATTCAGCCTGAATTGAGGTAAGAAATGGAGCTGAGTGAGACCTGGAGCCACATTCATTGTTTAGGGAGACTTTTGTTGTTTTATCCACTCACAGTGCTTGGGGAAATGGTTGAAAACCACCATGGGCTGAGTGTGGTCAGTCCAGCTCCCACAGATCCATCCTCTGCAAAGAATTAAAAATAAAGGGGTGAAAATCTCTTCCTGGCTGGCTGGGCCAAATGGGAGTGTTCCAAATGTGCTGTTTGGGATTTGTGAAGTGCTCCAAGCAGGGAATTCCAGCCCTACCTTTGTGCTGACAACAGGATTTATGCTGGAGGAAGTTGAGCGTGTTAAGAGCTGGAATTTTCAAAGCTCACCATTCTGCTGGTAAGTTCAAAATAAGGCAGAAATGTTCATTATTCTCTTGACTATAAAGAAAACATTTCTGGTGCTGTTATTAAGATGTATTTGTGACTGGCTGGGTTGAAAATCTGCACAGGCTTCCCCCAGAATACTCAGGGAAACACAGGATTTAGGAGTTTCCTTTTCCTATTTGTGGGGAATTAGTTCCTGCTCCATAATTTGTCCCAATTTGCCATGACAAGACCTGTAACCCTGTAATACCTACCTTTGTACCTATTAATTTGTCATATTGTCCCTTGTCAAGATAAATGGTGGTGGCAACAATCTCAGAACACTGAAATCTCTGTTCAATAAATCAAACGTAGGCTTGATTTATTTAGTTTTAAAACTTTTGGGTAATTAATAAATAAGCTTTTTCCCCCTGTTTGGGTAGGGCAGCTGTGTTGTGGTTGTTCAAAATCACCACTCTCTCAACAAAGTCCATGTGTCAGGGGGTTGGGTGGAGAGTTGATGAGAGGTTTCACACAATTTGTCAAAAAAACCCTAAACTAGAATGCATATTTTATGATAATGATCTAAAAAAAAAAAATTGAGGTTCTTTTAAGGAGGGGTCAAGGAAAAAAAAAATGTTCTTCATATAAACCTCTGCATATAACACCTCTCGTTTCCTTCTGCTGCACACTATAAAATAACAAAAATAAGATCTGGAACTTGGCTCCCCATGGCACCAGAGCTGTGCTGGGACACCGAAGCACGGCGGGGCATGGAGGGGATTTTCCTGGCCACTGGGACTCCTGGAACTCTCCACTTTGTCCAGCTTTGCTCAGTAAATCTCACTGTGTTTCCTCATGCTTTTTTTTTTTTTTTGCCTTTTTTTTAGCAAATCCTCAAGTTTGGCTTCTCTGTTGAACACAGAGCCCTCGTGTGCTGGCGTCACCTGCCGTTGGCGATGATGACGGAAGTCCCAATGTAGTGGGGCAGTGCAGATTCCTTGTGGCTCTCTGGGGAGGAGGCCGAGGAGGGGCTTTGGTTTTTGTAAAGGAAGGCGTTGACTTCCTCAGAGCTGTAGGAGTAATTCTCCCCCACGTGTCCCGTGGCCGTGCAGGGGGAGGTTGGGAAGGCCCCGTGCTTGGCCAGCACGTGGTGGTAGTTGAGGAGCACGAAGGGGACCTGGCCCGAAGGCCTCACCTCCATCAGCCGCTCTGCGTCGGCCTCGTGGTCCAGCTTCACGCTCATCCTCTCGTCCAGCTCCTCCAGGCTGCCCGGGTGGTGGCCGATGTGCCCCAATTTGGGCTCTTTGACACAAATCCTCCTGCTCTGCTCGTAGACCGAGGGCACGGGCAGCAGGTGGCTCAGCTGTCCCACGGCCTTGGCCTGGCAGCACTCGGATTTGGGCAGCAGGGCGCTGGAGAAGGAGCCCTCGTTGATGGGCATTTTCTCTGGCAGGTCTCTGGTGAAAGCCAGCTTGTTCTCCTCCTTGACGAGGTGGGGCTGCACCCTGGGCTCTGCTTTGCTGTGTTTCATGATGGAGGGGTCGTAGAGCTCCTCTCTGTAGCGGCCCGGCACGGGCGCCGTGCAGCTGGGGAAGGCCTCGGGCAGGGCGTCCTGGTTGTACCTCCTGTGGGACAGTGGCACTGGCAGGGCAAGGAAAACGTGTTAATTACTGACAACGAGCCTTTGCAGTAATTACAACTCACTGGCATGAGCTTAGCATTGCTCAATTAAACCAAGGAAATGTTAGGAACTACAACCTGAAACCAAAAACTTTCCCCTGAAGAAAGCTCTTCTCAGAGATTTATCTAAAAGCTGGATTACTTTGGTACCTATCAATGATTCCATGATTAAAATAGTGGAATTGTTTTAATCATGGAGTAATAACCAGAAATAAACTGAATTTATTCTTCTTGTCTTTGTGGACACTCGTCCTTGCAAGGAGAACATCCAGCTCTGAGGGTGGACTCAGTGATCTCAAAGGTCTTTTCATTCTGCAGAATTCTGTTGATTCTGGTTGATTCTCTTAATTCATGCTATTACTGTGAGGTGCATTTAATATCTGTATAAGATATTAGAAGGTGACTTGTAATTCTAATTAGTAAAATCTCCCTGTGGTACCCAGAATGGGTCATGTTAAAGGCTTTGCTTTTTCTCCTTGGACAGCTGACGTCAGATATTAAAAACACCTCTTGAAAAGCAACACAAACTCCTCTTCAGCAATGCTGGATCTTTATTACATGGGAATATCTCAAAAGAAAAGCTAGACAATGATAAAAATGCAGGTTACAACTTTGAATGGGGGAGAAAAAATTGGGTATTTTTAGAGAATTAGAAGCCAGATACTTCATTTTTCAACAGTGTGAGCCTTGCATGTCTATTCCAGCTTTTCCTCTAAAATATATTGAGCAGTCTTTTTTCTCCTCAGTTTCTGCATGGCAACTGAACTCTTGAAGCAATTTCAGTTATTTTTACCATTTTCTGCTTGCCTTATGAAGCTTTTCCTTTCTCTACACCCCTGTCTACAAGTGGTGAGAGAAAAGGCCCCTGGTTTTCTCCTCTACCATATGAGTCATAATTTTTTTTTGCACTCTCCTATGAGCAGTTTGTGAGTTAAACAGCTCCTCCAAGGCACATTTGAAAGTTTTATGTTAAAGGAAAAATGACACACTGAGCAAATTTCTCATGTTAGACCCAAACTCTTGTTTTGTGTGAGGTTCACTGGAAGCCCTGGACACTTAAGTGCCTTTTTTAAAATGGATTTTCTGTTTTTCTAACCATTTTATTCAACATCTTAAAACTTTTGGAGTTCCCCTGTATTGGTTGCTGATGTAACCGTGCCCATTAATAATGAAATATTCCCTGTGCTGTAATAGACTGGCAAAGCCTTCATGGATAACACAGGAAGCAGAAATAGCTCAATTGTACCTTTTTTATATATGCAGAGCTCCATTAATTTCAGAGGGAGTTGCACTACGTAATTAACACCAGAATTTAAACAGGAATCTGGTTCCAATTTCTTCTTCACCCTCCTAGAAACAATAAACTTTCAAGTTATTATTCTTTCCCTTTTCTGTGTATACATTTTGTCACAAGAAGGAGAAGCTGAAGGAAGCTGGTGACAAATGGCCCTTGCAGATCACAAATCCAGCCAGGGTTCAGCCACGTGCAGAGCTCTGATTTTAACTCCACATTTGGTGGGTTTATTGTGAAATAAATATAGATGCTGAGAGCTACTGATATATAAATAATATGGTTTATTGATTGGGTGTTCTGGGTTTAAGGTGTCCACAAGAGGGATGGATTTGTCCTCCTACAGTTTGAATTATTTTCACTTTATGGCTCTTCTTTAATCCCTGAGCAAAATATTGTCCTTCTCCATTTCTAGAGCCCAAGAGAACTTGGAAGGAGCTGAGGCATCACAGCCACCAGCTGGCCTCTGCCTTGTCACCTTTAATTTTGTAATCTCCAATCCTGCAGTTTAAAACCATTTTCCCTTGTTGTGTCACTCTCTGCCCCTATAAAAAGTCCCTCTCCCTCATTTTTATCAAACAAGGCAGAGATAGAACAGGTCTTAATACACCCTCTGCCCATGAAAAGATATTATTTTAGATTATCTCAGTCTGTTCTTGTCCTGGTCTGAACCAGAATTTCACATCACCCAGGGCATGGGCTGATTGTTCTCCATTATTGTCCCTCCAAAAACAAAGGTGAGACAAAATGTCTCTTTGTCTCATGGGGAACTCCTTTTGCAAAATGTCATTTCTTTCTTCCAGTAGGCACTGGCTAAACCTGGGGAGTGTTTTTTCACAGATTTTCTCAGTCTTTTTCCTCATTTCCTGAGTTTTGGCCTGGCTGATGCCTTCATACAAACAGCTCAGAAGGCCCAACAGCACCACGGAGTGACCAGCAGCTCCTGTGGTGCCCACAGCAGCAATTTCAAGGGCAAAAAGGAAACTTCTGACAAAAAAACACAGTTGCCTTCACTGAAATGATTTTTTTCATGATGACTGGGCCAGCTGGGAAAAAGTGGAAGAAGCTTCAAAACCAGACCCTGAAGCAGAAACATCTGATTTGCAGGCAGTCGTATCTGCTACGTGCTTCTTCAGAGCTTTGATGGCTTGGCACCATCATCCTCCCATGTCTGATCTCTCCAAAAGGAGCTGTTTTTCCATGGAGAAGAATGTCTCTGGCCCACGGGGTTTTTGGCAGCTGCTGCCCTGGGTGTGCTGTGGAATGGGCCCGGCCTCCAAGCCGGCTGCCAGATGTCAGCCTTGGCTTTGCCTTCGCGTCCAAGATGATGATGCTGAGCAGATCCTCCCTGCTTTGAAGCTCCCTGGCTGTCAGCTCTCCAGTGAGCCACTGGAAAAAAGCAGCACTTTGCAACCTAAGGCAGATCAGATGCAAAAAACAACAAAAAAACCAACCCAAAAAACCAAAAATAAAGTGGCTTGCAAAGGTTCGGAATTCAGCAAAAGCGCAACAGCGCCTTTGAAACCAGGCTGGAAAAAATGGGTGGAAATCCTGTCTGTAGGGGAAACTCTGTTTTATTTTCCCCTTTTACCCTGACTTTGACCATATTTTTCTCCTCAACACAGAGCAAATATCTATGTATTTCCTTATAAAAAAAAAAGTATATTTTTAATACAACTCAAAGCGCTTTTGCAGAGAATTAATTGCAGCAAGCCAACTTTCATCCAATCCCCAACAAATATCCATCATAAATATCCATTAAAATGCATCAAAATGCTCAAAAAAGAACCCAAATCTCCCAACTAAAAAAGAATCCAAATCTCCCAACCCCAGCAGCAAAACCTTGAGTGGAAGCAGGAGCAGAAATAAAAATAAGAACTGCTGGAATTGCAGCTCCATCTTCCTCCTGGTGGGGAAATGGTGATGTGGGATGGGATTGAAAAGCAGCAGCAGTTCCTTGCAGTGAAAAATCCCTTTTTTTTATTGGGATTTGGAGCTTTTTTACCCTATTCCTGCAGATTTACAGGGGATGGGCAGGATTTACTTAAGTTTTTAACCTTATCCTCAAGATATGTAGGTTTTTGTGGGATTTTTTTAGGGTTTTGGGCTTTTTTTGTTTGTTTGTTTGGGGATTTTTTGTCCTTTTTGGGGGTTTTTTGTTTGTTTGTTTGGGGTTTTTTTTGGTGGCTTTTTGTTTTGCTTTGGTTTGGTTTTGTATGTGTTTTTGGGGGTTTCTGGAGGTTTTTTGAGCGTGGGGTTTTTGTTGTTGTTGATGGGATTTTTTGTTTATTTTGGTTTGTTTTTCCCTTTTTTTTTTCCCCTTTTTTCTTTTTTCCACACAGCATCTTCAGAAAGGACAAAACCATTTCCTATTTTTGGTCTAAAGCTCCTCCTTTTCCCCCGCAGTCCACAGGAGCAACCAAAGGAAGCAGCAAATTAGAGGAGCACAAACTAAGGACAGGATTTAACCTGCTCTGGGCAGTCACAAGAGCTTCAATCTCGCTCATTTTCAGCCCAACCACAGGAAAATGAAATAAAATGCTGCTGGTGAGGGGAGGTCCATCATGGGTGAGGCCAAACCATCCTGTGAAGGACTAAACCCCAGGCAGAAATTATTTGTTCCTCTGTGGGAAGCACATTTGGGGTCTGATTCCATCTCCTGTCTGATGCAGCAAGCTCAGCTTTGAACATCTTTATATTTTAATATCTTTATATTTTAATATTCCCTTTGGATCTTGGATATCTACATCCATAAGTGAGTAAATTCTTGATTTTAGTACCCAAGAGCCTACCTAAAATGGTGCCCTGGAGACTACCTAATTTTAAAATTTTATTTTAATTTTTGAAAAATTTATTTTAAATCATTTATTTTAATTTATTTATTTATTTTAAATTTCCACTACTGGTTCCTTCATTCAAATAAATGAGGGTTTCCATCTGACTGCACAGCAGTGCCTCAGTCCTCATCAGTGGTTTTTAATTAATGAAAATTATGAATTTAGAGAGATGTGGATGGGATCCAAGGATTGGCTCTGGATTGGAGGGTGATAAACTGGAATTCTTCTTAAAAGAGTTTAAATGAAGGATTTCCTGGGAGTTCTGCAGCAGCTGAGCTGAATTCTGCACTTGTTGATGTTCTCTGACACTTTCAGATCCACCTTAAATCACAAAAGAACTCCTGTATTTAATAAGATTGAATAAACTCAGATGTGGTGGGGTTTTATCTATTTAATTTTTTTTTTGCATGTTTTTGTGACAGGTTTTTGATAATTCTCAGAGTTACTGAAAGTAAAGCAGGGAACAGGGAGGAAATCCAGGCCAACCAAGGCTGCTCCTGCTAAAATCAGCAGCAACCTGAAATCTCAGCAGAACTTCCAAGGCTCATTCATGAAAAGTTAAATTCAGATGTTTGGCTTGAAGGGGAAGCTGGGTCAGGGCAGTAATTAATGCTGTTAATTGAGTTAAATACACTTGACACCATCCCAAAATAGCCTGAATTGCCAGAGTCTGGGTTGCCCAAATATTTTTGTTTCTTTAGCTGATGAACATTGTTCCTTGCCCCTCACAACTGGGTTCAGTTTCATTTTGTAGTCGGGGCAGCTGTGAGAGCAGGAGAGTTTGAAATGAGAGAGAAATCTGCCAAAACCACGGCAAGAAACCCTGTTCTGGTTGAACACACTGGAAATAAACAAGTTGGACGAGATGATCCCCAGAATTCCCTTCCAACCCTAATTATTCCCTGATTCTGTGATTAGAGGGTATTTTGAGCATCTTTACATTTGGTTGTGTTAGAATTTTTCAAGGTTATTTCTTGTAGAGAATCTTACAGAGTAAAGTTATTTCTTACAGAGAAGTCAATGCCTTTCCTCATAGAATTTCTATCCCTGACCATCTGCACAGTGAAATAATGCTGAAATGAAATGAAATAGTGCACACTGAAATGAAAGGTGATGGGACACATTTTCAAATTCAGAATTATTATAAAAAGTAAAGCAGATTTGTCACTCTGTAAGGTAAAGACATTCAGAGTGGCTTTGTGCTGAGAAAGGACAAGCTTCAATTTTTATGGGAATAGATGGTGTTTATTTTAATTTCTGTGTTAAAATCACCAAAAATTACTGTGCAGGTCAAGTTTCAGTCTGGCTTCAGCCGTGACTTACCTGAGAAATTCCACTTAAATAACTCTGAGAGTGCAAAACATCAGGGAAAATTGTGCCAGTATCAAAGGAGGAAGTACCACTGTGCTGCTCTAAAAGTGACTTTTGTGAGAGCATTTTTTCAACTGAAGGTTTGATAATATTCCCAATCCAGTGCTGATGGAAATGGGAAGAAGGAACATTGGGAATACCATAAATGTAATGACTGTTACACTTCACTGCCTCTGATTTTCTGTTTTTCCTAAACTGATGCTTTAGGATTTCAGCTTTTCTGTTTTTCCAATCCTGAACTGCCTTAGTGCATAACTCCAAACTCCTTATAAAGTGTGAGTTATTGTCTGCACATTTTGGTCAGACAAAACCATCCCCCTAGGCCTGAGACCCAAGGACACCCCACAGCCTCAGGCCCTGAAAATACAAACAAAAGTGAATTGGGAGGAGCAAACTGGGGGTGAATGACTTCATTACCTGAAGCTGTCATTGGAGATTAACCCCTGATATGTAAATGACCAAGGTGATAATTGTGTGAAACTCTGGTGAGCATTGTCCAGCCTGGGTGAGGCCTCTGGGAGCTTCTGAGTGCCCAGGGTGGATCTGTGAGGCCTTGAATAAATACCTGCTCTTATTCTCTTAATCTTGGCTAGCCTCTGTTCTAGGGAGCCACTCACAGAATTCACAGAATTCCAGAATCCCTGGGTTGGGAGAGACCTTCAAGACCATCGAGTCCAGCCCAGCCCCAACACCCCAACTCAGCCCTGGCCCCCAGTGCCACACCCAGGCTTTGTTAAACACACCCAGGGATGGGGACTGCACCACCTCCCCGGGCAGCCATTCCAGAACTTTCTCCCCCTTGCTGCAAAAACCTTTTCCCTGCTCTCCAGCCTGGATTTCCCTTGGTGCAGCTGGAGGCTGTGTGCTCTGGTTGTGTCAGTGCTGCTGCAGACAGAGCCCAGCCCCAGCTGAGCACAGGCACCTTTCAGGAGCTGTGCAGAGTGATGGGGGCAGCCCTGAGTCTCCTTTGCTCCAGGCTGAGCACCCCCAGCTCCCTCAGGGCTCCTCACAGGGTTTGTGTTCCCAGCCCCTCTCCAGCCTCGTTGTCCCCTCTGGATGTGCTCAGGGTCCCAAGGTCCTTCCCAAGCTGAGGGGCCAGAGCTGGGCACAGCACTCCAGGTGTGCCCTCAGCAGTGCCCAGGGCAGGGACAGAATGACCTCCCTGCTCCTGGGACACACAGGGACAGACACAGGGACAGCCAGGGACAGACACAGGGACAGACACAGGGACAGACACAGGCCCAGGCAGGGCTGAGGCCCCTCTCTCTCCCTGGGGCTCCTCTCCAGGCTGAGCACCCCCAGCTCCCTCAGGGCTTCCTCACAGGGTTTGTGTTCCCAGCCCCTCTCCAGCCTCGTTGGCCCCTCTGGATGTGTTCCAACATCCCAAGATTCTTCCCAACCTGAGGGAGGCATCCAAGGCACCAAAACCATTTTTCAAGCCGCGAACACAAATCCTCCCCATCCACCGCGCGGCCCAGCTTTTCCTCCTGGCTCAGAGCGACACCCACCTTCATAACTCTGTGCGAGGTTGTGCCTGATGATGTTCACTGGCTGCTCAGGAAGGCTTTTGGAGGGTGACTGGCTGCTGGGAACCAGGGAGTTGGCGTAGTGCCACTGGCACTCGCCGTTGGTCTGCAGCGCGCCCAGGAAGAACCGCGCTACCTCGCAGGGCGCCCCTTGGGCCTGCCCGAATTTTGCAGGCAGCATTTGCTTCTTGCCACCGAAGACGTGGGAATCCACAGGGAAGTGTCCATAGTGGTAGGAGAAGGGCAGGCTGTAGGGAGGGGCGTACAGGAGCTCGCTGCTCTCTGAATGGAAGTTCTGTTCTTGAAGGGCAGCGGCGCTGGCGGCGGGGCTGGAGCGCCAGCTCCCCACCTGGCTGCATTCCAGTTTGTCTGCTTGGAACGAGCTGTACTGCTGGGGGAAAGAGGGGGAAAAGAGCAGGGGAAGAGAGTTAAAGGAGGAACTTTTGTAGGAAAGTACAGGACGCAGCAGACAGGCACCCAGAGCTGGGCCTTGCTGGCTCAAGGGACGGACTGAGCGGTGCGTTTGAATTCTCTCTTCGCGACATTGCCTTCACATGGGGACAAAAAATCTGCTTTGATCTGATAATTTTGGCAGTTCAGTTTTCCAGAATCACAGGATTAAGGTTGGTAAAGCCCTGCCAGCCCATGCAGTGCCAGCTGTGCCCCATGGGCACCTTGTCCCCAGCCCAGAGCACTCAGTGCCACCTGCAGGGGACACCTGCAGGGATGGGCACTGCAAAGCTCCCTGGGCAGCCCCTGCCAAGGCCTGAGCTCCCTTTCCATGGGCAAATTCCTCCTGACATCAGGAACTCCACACACCAACAGTAAATGACAGATTCTACACCAGCACAGATTTTCACAGCACATTTCCAAGTACAGGATTTTCTTCTTTTTGCCAAGAAAGGACGTCGTGGTTGAAGTGCTTCACACACTCCATGCCCCGAAGGTTTTGCATCACTTGACAGAGCTGCTTTGTGCTACCTGTACTTTCCACCCCAAGGAAAAAAGATATAATTTTATTTTAATTATTTATTTTATTTTTTATGAGGGATTTTCTGCGCTAGACAATCCTATAGTCTGTTTTATAGTAAATTCAGTCCTGGATTATCTCTACTGTCCCAAGCACTCAGTGAGAACAGCTGGTAATCAAATATTGCTGGAAAATTTACCTGTGGTGGGTAAGGTGTTGTTCTGAGTTTTGCCTTCATTTTATTACTTTTGGGTTTGACTATTTTCCTTGTTTCCTGCGAGGTAGGTACTGAGTTTCTGCATGAAAACTGTGACTTGGAAATGGTAACCTGGTCCAGTGACAACTGAAGTTCCTTGTACTCAATATCTCTGCAAAAGAACAGCCCAGAAAATTTAAAACACAGGAAAATCCAAACTAACTCCTGTAAAAATACATGTTAGCATTCACAAGGCTCGAATTTTCACTCTTCCAAGATTTTCACTGAGTCTGGGGATGTCAGGAGGCAGAGAATCTTATGGGGTGACCTCATTCCCATGCAAGTCTATTAAAAAATTCCCCTGGGAGCCACATAAACACCTTTGGATGAAGTGCCCCCTCTCCCTGAGCCTGAGCTGTATCATCTTCCCTCAGCCATCCCTGGCTCCCTGTGGTTTGGAATCATGGAAAGGCAGAGATCAATTCATCTGTCTCCTGCTCAGCCAGGAATTGGTCTCTGCCCTGAGGAAAGGAAAAGGAGCAACGTTCCTCCCCTGCCTGTCAGCAGTGTGTGCTTGTAACTAAACCACACAAGCTGCAAGGTTGGTTTTGATCAAAAAATCACAGAATACTCAATTTTGGAAGAGATCTTCAAGCTCATTCAGTCCCACCATCACCCAGCTTCACCAGCATCACCCCAAGGGCCTCATCCAGACTCCTCCTGAATAATTCCAGAGAGAGTGACTCCAAACCTCCCTTATCCCAAGGCCTGACCACTCTTTCAAAGGAAAAAACCCTTCTAATCTCCAATCTGAACCTGTCCTGACAAAATTAAGGCCATTTCTGAGCCTCCTTTCCCTTGGGACACAGCAGCAGACCCTGCCCGTCCTGTCAGGAGCTGTGCAGAGCACTGAGGTCCCCCCTGAGCCTCCTTTGCTCCAGGCTGAACCCCCCCAGCTCCTTCATGAGATGTTTCCCATCCTTCACCATCTCCATTGCCCTTCCCTGGACAAGATGAAGATCTAGATAATAATAATAATAATTAAAACAACAACATTTTCTCTCAGCTGAAGAGATGGGATCGCACAAACAGAGAAGGCCGCAACGCGCGAGCACAGAACGACACCGGGAGAGAACCTGGAAGAAGGAGCCAAGAGAACCTGGCAGATTGGATCATTAATGAGTCAATTAGTGAGAACAGGTAATGGTACAAAGTAT
This sequence comes from Geothlypis trichas, assembly GCA_009764595.1. NCBI lineage: Eukaryota > Metazoa > Chordata > Aves > Passeriformes > Parulidae > Geothlypis > Geothlypis trichas. Next base: position 114,763,973 of record CM019902.1, on the reverse strand, counting down.
TTGGACTTACGTAAGGACATAATTGACACTCACTATGCAGTGAGGCCGTGACGAACGGCTGTTGTGCACGATGGTGGCGTAGCTCTGCACCCACACCCAGCCTCCCTGCTTGGACAGCAGCCGGTAGTACTTGGTGGTCACTTGGCCTTTCACCAGCACTGGGAACACAAGGAAAAGAAAATTTTTTTTTAATTCACATTTTTTGGAGTCATGGCCTCTTCCTGGGGAGGTTTATTTGTGAGGTAAGCGCTTTTCTCCCTCACGGAATCACAGAATTAATGATGTTGGAAAAAACCTTTCAGATTTCCGAGTCCAGCCTATGTTCTAACACTCTCCTTCCTCTTCCTCCCAATTAACTTTAAAAAAACCACCTACAAAATTACCCATCATGCCCCTTTCTATAGATTCATTATTATTTATATAAAATTTGAAGAGTCCTAAGTTTGTCCAACCTATGTTCTAACACTCTCCTTCCTCTTCCTCCCAATTAACTTTAAATAGCCCCCTACAAAACTACCTATCCTGCCCCTTTCTATTGATTCATAACACCACATTATTATTTACATAAAATTTGAAGACTCCTAAGTTAGTCCAACCTATGTTCTAACACTCTTCTTCCTCTTCCTCCCAATTAACTTTTAAAAAAACCCTACAAAATTACCCATCGTGCCCCTTTCTATAGATTCATTATTATTTATATAAAATTTGAAGAGTCCTAAATTTTTCCAACCTATGTCCTAACATCCTCCTTCCTCTTCCTGTGTCCAACCTATGTTGTAACACTCTCCCTCCTCTTCCTCCCAACTAACTTTAAATAATCCCCTACAAAATTACCTATCCTGGCCCTTTCTATGGATTCAAAACACCACATTATTATTTATAGAAAATTTGAAGAGTCCTAAGTTTTGTCTTCTTTCTTCTCTGGGTCACCTACGGTCGCATTCTTCACAAACACTGCTTTAAAATTTCTAACTGTAAAAGGAAAGTTCAAGGCAGCAAAAGTATTTTGAAATGGACACAATTCTTTTGAAAGAAGGAGAGGAAATGGTCCCAAATTGCACCAGGGGAGGTTCAGGTTGGACATTGGGACAGAAAATTTCCCTGGCAGAGTGGTCAGGCCTTGGGCTGAGCTGCCCAGGGAGGTTTGGAGTCACTGAATTGTCCCAGAGCAGTCTGGATGTGGCCTTGGGGACAGGGATTGGGGTGAGGACTGCATGACCCTGAAGGTCTCTTCCAACCCTGAGGATTCTGTGATTTTGAGATTTTTTCCAGATTATTTGGAAGCACTTCTCTCATATCTTGACAGATTGTCATGTATTTTGCAATGCATTTTATTCTGTGGTGGTTTTCTCCTCTGTAATCATGAAGGTTGATTTAAAAGGGTAAAGTTTAAAAACTCTTTGATTGTGAAGCATCCAAACAAAGACAAGGACAGAGAGGGGAATCAGATATCTGATAAATTCAGCAGCCATGTAATCCTCCCTGAGCTATTCTGGATCCTCTGTGAACAAGGATATTTTGGCAGGAGGCTGTGCTGTAACAGGAGTTGTGCAGCATCTCTAAATATTTAATCCAACCACAAATATTTCTGGTTCAGTGCCAGGCCTTTATCTCAGGATCCACTAGAAGATAATGCCCAGCCTTTGAAGCTGGTTCTTCTCTTGTGTGGCCTTGGATCATTCCTCTGGAAACTCCATCTTCTTACTCTCCTATTGAGTTATTAATTGCAAATCAGGGAATCATGGACTGAGCTCGCTGCACAAATTGTGTTCAAAAAAAGAGGCCAATGGCAGAAATTCCTTTATATAAATATGATTGAGAAATGGAATCTAAACCTGCTCTCTGTCATTTTAAAACCATTCCCCTTGTCCTGTCCCTTTTTCTGTCACTGACACAACCAGAGCACACAGCCTCCAGCTGCACCAAGGGAAATCCAGGTTGGAGATCAGGGAAAAGGTTTTTGCAGCAAGGGGGAGAAAGTTCTGGAATGGCTGCCCGGGGAGGTGGTGCAGTCCCCATCCCTGGGTGTGTTTAACAAAGCCTGGATGTGGCACTGGGGGCCAGGGCTGAGTTGGGGTGCTGGGGCTGGGCTGGACTCGATGGTCTTGAAGGTCTCTTCCAACCCAGGGAGTCTGGGATTCTGGGAATTTTGCCCATATAAAAAATCTCTCTCCTTCATTTTCATCCATTTCCTTGTGGTTCTGGAAGACTCAGTGAGGTTTCCCAAAGTCTGGAGCACATGGGCCACCTCTCTGGGCTACCTCCTGTCTTATCCATTGCACATCCCAACATATTTAAACTTTCCTTCAATTCCAGTTTATCTCCCAAATAAAATCAGGCTCTTACAAAACTGACAGGTCTTTCTGGAAGTGTCAATTCTTCCATTTTAGGATGAGGTGCCTGTGTACAAAATGAACACCTAAAACTGTCTGCAGCTTGATTTCTGCTCTCTGGGACAGGAACAGCACCCAGGGAGGGCTGGGGCTGGGCTGGAGGGATTTGGGTTGGGTTTTAGGGCAAGGTTCTTGCCCAGAGGGTGCTGGCACTGCCAGGGATGCCCAGGCTGGGCTTGGGGGGGTCTGGGATGGCACTGGGGAGTCCCTGTGGGTTTATTCCCACTCAGGATATTCCATCATTCCATGATCCTGCAGGACATTCAAAAACCCACCCTCCATGGTGGTCACCAAGCCACTGCTATTTGGGGTTTCAAGTCTCTCTTAGGTATCAGCTTTTTGCCTCATTCTTGTTGGTGTTCCTTCCACTCCTACATTTCTACATGAAATTCTTTATGGGAGGAGGGTGTGCATGATTTAAAAAAAATCACGAGGAGTGTGTGTGTAAGTATGTAAACACACCTAGAAAATATAAAGATATTTGTATTTTTTAAGTGCAATTTATCACTGGGAGTTGAAAGTCGTGGAGTGGCTACTCAAAGCTTCTGTTCTAAAAATATTAATAATTGTCTCTGTGCCACAGTTTTACTGTTTGTTAGTGTTCTGTAATTGTGGATGGTGCTCTGTAGCTGTGCTGCCCCATCCCTGGAAGTGCCCAAGACCAGGTTGGACAGGGCTTGGAGCAAACTGGGACAGTGGGAGGTGTCCCTGCCATGGCAGGGGGTGGAATGAGATGATCTCCAAGATCCCTTCCAACCCAAACCATTCTGTGCTTTTATGATTTGGTGATTCATTCTAAAATCCAAATGGTCCCGTTCCAGGAAATGATCTCTACATTTCAGCACAGGCCATGTAACAGGTAATGTTTGCAATGTGGTCTGGGCTTTCAGAACTAGGTCTTTGTGCTGCTTTAATGAGCACATTTTCCTTGAGTTCAAAATGCTTTGCTGCACTCAGTCTTCCTAAAGAGAAATTAATGCTGTCATGGATCACTAACTATAACAAAGTTCTTCCGTGTGCTTTGGGACTACTTTTGGCTTTCCTCCTCCCTCACTGATTTTTTTTTTTAAATCCCTCTTTTAGCTCTGCAGTTAAGACAGTGTTTGAAAAGATGTGAAAACCACTGAGGGCTACAGCGTTCAGCTTTCCTTCCTAATTACATGGATTAACCAGGATTTCTCTGGGGATGGGGGAGGATTTTGTGTCTCCTGATTTTTTAGCAATCTGGGGAAAGTCTGGCCTTGGCTGAGGGACAGCAAGTGAGACAGTGAGTGAGCTCAGCTTCCATCTGGCTCCGTGCTCAGCTGCCCTGTTTGATGCTGAGAAGGAAACCTCAGGAATGGGGCTGAGGCAAATCCAGCGCCCAGACAATCTGTGCAGGCTCTGACTTCTTGGTGGCCTCTGCTGCAGCCCAGGGGGAGGATCCTGTGGCTTTCCCCTCTGGATGTGCCCTCTGTGACTGGGTGTTCCAGGGCTCTGGCTCGCTCCTGGGTCCTCAGGGAAGCTGGGAAGGGCTCTGGGCTGTCACACAGGGCTATTTTAAAAGGCTCCACCATACTCCCAGGCGTGTGGCTGGGAGTTCCCAGGCTGCACTGAAGGATGGCCCTGCAAGGAATGGATTTCTTGGTTCCACACTGGCAGCAGATTCTGCTTTAGCTGCCCTGGCATGTCATGGGCACGGCCCCTGGGCAAGGCACAGTGCCCAGCAAACTCCTGTTTTCTTTTCAGACCTCTCAAAATCTGGTGCTGCTCTGCCAGGAGGTTTGAGGGCTGGCAAAGCAGGGGCAGACCCCACAGCAGAGATGGTGGAACTGAGCTTTTCTGTGAAATAACCCCACAAATGCATAGGGTGACTTCCAGGGAGCAGCAGAAGGGTTTGGGGGGACACCAGCTGGGCTGGGCCAGGGCACAGAAGAGACCTGAACCCTGTTCAAGTTCCTGTGGGAAGAGCAGAGATGTTGCAACACGTGGGATGCCCAAAATCCCCCTTAAAATGGTACAAACAAAGGGATTTCTCTGAGGCCATGAAGATATTTTGTCTGTATTGGAGCTCTGTTCTGTGTTTTAGAGTGCAGGATCCTCGGGCAGGGCCTCCTTATTTGTGTGGCCACATTTCAGGGCAAACACTGTGAGTATGGAAGGGGCTCTGGAAATAAATAACACAGCTTCAAACGCCACAAGTATTTTCCTGGAGCTGGAAGCCAATCAAATGTTTCAAGCAGGAAACTGTCTTTGCTGCCAGCACACCTTAGGCAAATATTCACATCTACATTTCCCTCCTAGCTTGGTGTTCTTGTTCTATCCCTCCTAACTTGTTCCCCTCACTGTTTCCTTTGTTTTATTCCCTGTGCTGCCTCACTCTGAGTTCAGCTGCTTCAGGGCTTCAGTTTGGGATTTTTTTCCTCTTAAAAAAAGCAAATGGTTATCCTAGTTTAGGGTTGCTTATATATTTTTTTCCCTTAATACCCTTATTAGGTGTAAGATGTTTCTCTTTGGATTTCTGCATCAGGTGACACTTCATCATCAGATTGCTTTATAGAATGGTGCAACAAACCTGCCAGCCTTTCACTGCTCATGTTCCTGAGACATTTGCTGATGGATGCTGGGGGAGCTCTCACACTGCTCCCCAGAGGGACTCTGTGCACTTTACATCTGGTTTAATAATTCCCATTACTTGGTATTCCAACCATGACCCTGCACTGCTCCCACTGCTGCCCAAGCATTACTCATTATTTTCTGCTTCTTGGGATTTATCTGCTTTCATAAATTCCTATGCATGGCTCCCATTTTTCTTCTGTTTTTAAAGTTTACAGTAATTTATCTTTAATCTACAGAGCTGCTCTTAGTATCCTATTTGGCTGAGGGATTTTTTTTCCTCGTGGAGGGATGTGGTGGGTAATTCAGTGAACATGATTTGTCTCTTCATTTAAAACTCCAGTCGTGCATGGATCAAACTGGCAGCCACAGAATTATCCATCCTGCTCCTCTGAAGTGGAAAACTGTTTTTCCAGAGGTGATTGTGGCTGGGGTGGCATCCTCTCCCTGGAGGTGTTTCAAACAGTCTGGTGGAAATACTGAGTTTATTCTGAGCAGCTCAGCAGTCACATCCACAGGCAGATGCCACCACTGCAGGGAGGGTGTCCCTGACAGGATTTTCCATGTGCCCTGCTCATTCTTTTTTCAATAATGTTTTGGTAAATCTGAACTCGCTGGTAAAGATCAGATTTTGCTTTCCCAGGTGTAGCACACCCTGCCCCTGGTGGGATTCAGCGCTTGCAATTTCAGCTTGGGCTTGCCAAACACAGCTACAACCCCCTTGGTATTCCAGATCCTCATCAGAAGCACACACTGAGAGAAGAAGGGAGCCTAAAAGGAGGATTTGACTCTGGCTGCTTCCAGCCTACAGGAGCAATCTGGGAAAAAATTTCCCTGACACTGGTTTTTGGATGTCATCTTTGCCTCGTATGGGTTGCAGCAAACGGAGCCAAATCCAGAGTTCAGCCATTCCCTCAATTTGCTTTTCAAATTAATGTGCTACTGAATGAACTCCTTCCCAGATCCAGATGTTTGAAGATATGATTAGTGACTGTGTTGGAAGATGGGAAATTATTAAATGTGTCATTTTTTTCCCTGACAATCCATTCTCCGAACCTCATCCACATGCTACTAATGAATGTCCCTCCAAGGAGTTCTTGGGATTGCATTCCCTTCAAACACAGGATGATTATTACTAACATATTTCAGAGGAATGCAGAGCTGCTGCAGAGTTTTTGTTTTAACAGCAGAGGCTAGTGAAGTTCAGATTTTCCCCTCTCATTTACTTGCTCCTCAGGTTTTCTTTTCCTTCACGCAATCCCCATCCAGAGTTAATTCCAAATATTCAAAATAGCCTGGATCTCCTAAGTACAAAAACTGGCCAGATAAGTTGGTTTGGGTGTTGCTATTTCTTTTTTCTTTTCGGAAGCCCAGCATATCGAGCTGTATTTACACAACTAATGGTTTCCTTAAGTGATAGCCAAGAACTTTTGAAAATCTGTCTCCAGTCAAGATTTGGAAAGGATTTTTTTCTGCTTTCCAGCATGCTGCTTGTTTTCTGCAAAACTTCTCACTCTACTCAACGTATTCCATAGAATCCCAGGATGGTTTGGGTTGGAAGGACCTTAAAGATCACCAAGTGCCACCCCTGCCATGGCAGGGACACCTCCACTGTCCCAGGCTGCTCCAGCCCCAGTGTCCAACCTGGCCTTGGGCCCTGCCAGGGGTGTGGAATCCACAATTTCTCTCTACTTTTGGCCCCTGTTCATTCTCCCTCACCCCAAAGCCTGGATTATTATTTTGGTGAGAAGAGTTTGACACTCAAAAACTGGAAGTGTTCAGGTTCTTGGGCTGATAAATTACATCAGGCTTGGACCTGGATAACTCATGGAATCACAGAGAGGTTTGGGTTGGAAAGACCCTAAAGATCATCTCATTGCACCCCTGCCATGGCAGGGACACCTCCCACTGTCCCAGGCTGCTCCAAGCCCCAGTGTCCAGCCTGGCCTTGGGCCCTGCCAGGGATCCAGGGGCTACACCCTGTACCAGGGCCTGCCCACCCTCCCAAGGAAGAATTTCTTCCTAATATCTGATCTAAACCTGTAATTTTTCAGTGTGCAGCCATTCCCTGAGTGCTGTCCCTGCATCCCCTGGCAATTGTCTCTCTCCAGCTTTCCTGGGGCTCCTTCAGGCCCTGCAAGGCCACCCTGAGCTCAGCCCAAAGCTTCTCCTGTGCAGGTGAACAATGCCAGCTGTGCCAGCCTTTCCTCCCAGCACAGGAATATCCTGAAACTCACCCAGTGCCACCCCTGCCATGGCAGGGACACCTCCCACTGTCCCAGAGTGCTCCAGCCTGGCCTTGGGCACTGCCAGGGATCCAGGGGCAGCCATAAAATTTCTGGGCAAACTGTTACAGTTCCTCACTAAGCTCACAGTCAAGAATTTCTTCTAATAACTAATCTAAATCGAAACTCTGTCAGTTTGAAGCCATTCCCCCTTGTATTTGGTAAATTCTCTCTCTCTTCCCAGCTCCTCCAGGCCCTGCAAGGCCACCCTGAGCTCAGCCCAAAGCTTCTCCTGTGCAGGTGAACAATGCCAGCTGTGCCAGCCTTTCCTCCCAGCACAGCTGCTCCATCCTGTGCCCATCCTGGTGCTCTGCAGCAGCTCTGGGTCCCTGCTGTGGCCCAGCCCAGGCACTCACGGAGGTGGTGAGCGTATCGCAGGTGGAACACGTCGCAGCCGTGCACGTGGTGGTACAGGGTTTTCTCTATCAGGTCCTGGGGTTCATATCCAGTTAATTCCGTCACCCTGGAAAAGGAAAAAAATCTGCAATAAACAAAATCTCGAGGAATATTCCGTTTCATTGACCCAGCATTTGATTGTGCCAACAAATCAGTGCCTGAAAGCTGTGGGATGAAATGTTGGTTTTGGAAACAGAAACCTCACCTTTACAAGAAAAGAAACCCTTTGAGGCCAGCCAAAGCAAGGTGCAGCTTTTCCCTGGTACACCCAGGCAGGAAAAAGAGCTCTTTTACTGATTTCCACCTTGGGCTTTTGCCACTGCCATGCAGGATCCTTTGCACAAAGTTCCACTCGAGGAGCTGCTCATGAAACAATAAAACCTCTCTTGTGGGCTGCTGACACACTTTCATTTGCTTTTGCAAAGGTACAAGTGCAGAAGGTGTGTTGGGCCACACGTGATCAGGGCCTGTGGATAAATCCAGGCTGGTGCCTAACAGGAGGAAAAAGCAGGAGCTTATTGCAGCTGAGAATGTGGAAAGACAAGGAGGTGTGAAGACCACAGGGTGAGGAAAGGAAAGCTGAGGCAAGACTTCAAGAAAAAAGAAAAAAAATCCCAGAAGTAGAAGAATGGAATGAATTCAAAACAGCAGCATCTCTGCAGATGTTAAAGAATCAAATTCAGAGGTCAGACTTACACTGGGTCAGACATGAAGAGTCAAACTTCACGTTTCAAATGGAATTTTTAAAATTTAGTTGAGGAAAAAGTAGTCCTTAAAGTGCCAAACTGTGGCTTGTTCACCCAGGGTTGTGGGGGGATTTGTGATGTCCTGAGTTTTCTTTGCCTAAAAAAGGCAGAGCAGTAAGGAATGTCCACATTAACAAGTGTCACAGTCCCTTAGCAGGTGACAGGAAAATTGTCCCTGCTGAGGATCTCCTGCAGCAGCAGAGGCATCTGCACATTTTAACAGCAGGAGTTTTACCAGCTCTAGCCTAGACTGAAATATTTATTAAAGCTGGAGTGTCCTAGGGTGCTCTTGGAGGTTGTCCTCCAGTTTAGATTGAAGAAATCCAGTTTAAATGCCCCAAGCCTCTTCATGCCATGAACTGAGCAGGGATGGGCAGCACTTGGAATTCCAGAGGATGTTCCTGGTCTGAGCTTTATTCTGGTGAGGATGCACAGCACAGAGATAACACAGAGATAACACAGGAGTGTCCACAGAAACGAGCAGGGAGTCCCAACCAATTCCTGTCATTGTAGGATTGATCACAATGCACATTTTGATTCGTTTTTAAAAACTTATGATTATTGTGCATCTTCTGTTCTCATGCCCTGACTCTAACCAGCCCAGAGGACCCCACAGAGACTGAGGAGCTTCTGCTTGACAGGGCTGAGGGCTTGGATTCTTCTGAAGGACAACAGCATCAAAATGCCTTTGAATAGATGCTTGTGTTCCTCCTCTGCAGGGTGTGCTGACCCCAAATCCTCACTGAAGCCAATCAGGAGCACAAATAATGGTGGAAGATCCTGCTCAGGTTTCAATTCTCCTTCTGACTTCAGGGCTCTTAAAACCAGGGTGGCAGCTCCATCCTGCCACCAGACACAGCTCAGCTCATCCAAACCCAACCAAAGCACCAGAAAACACAACCCAGGGGTTCAGGGGTTCATTTTCCCAAAGGTGCAGTCTCACTTTGAAGCTGCTGACACAAAAAACATCAACCCAGGGGTTCAGGGGTCATTTTCCCAAAGGTGCAGTCTCACTTTGAAGCTGGTGACACAAAAAACGTCAACCCAGGGGTTCAGGGGGTCATTTTCCCAAAGGTGCAGTCTCACTTTGAAGCTGGTGACACAAAAACCATCACTGACAGTCCCTAGCACACCCAAATTTTGGAAAAGGTTGAATCTGGAAATAAACTCAGCTGGTTTACTTCCTTAACATCAAATCAATCCCTCGGGCAGCCTGGGCTCTCCAGGTTGTGCTGTGCAGGTCACAGGACACACAGAGCTCACCCCACTGAGCACTTCTGGTCTCCTGAGCTCCTCAAAGTCTTTTTCAACCCCCTGGCAATGAATGCACCACAAAAATCAGAGTGAGCAGCTCACTTTGGAGGGAAGTTACTGTCTTCCCTTCCAGTGCCCTCAGTGGATGAACTCCTGTGTGGTTTATGTTGTGTCAGGTGCCCAGACAGGGATTTTGAGCTGCACCTTCCCATGCTTTCATGCTACCTGCTGTGCCTGTTACATCTCAAGATCCATCCCCTTGTATGGAAACCAGAACCAAGCCTGAAACCAGTTTTTTCTTACTCCTAACATGCCCCTGTTTTCATCCAATACAGTTGGGTTTGCTCAGCTGGGAGAGCAAAAGGGGAAGCTCAACTCCCCTGCTTGTCCCGTGCGTGGATGACACCCATCTGCTCCTTGCTAAACACAGCTCTGGGTCTATCCCTGCTGCTGTCAACACCCCTGCCTGTTCTGTGGCCTTTGAAGGCACTTCTGTCTCCAGGCAGTTCCTCCCAGGCACATCATTTCCTCTCCCCCACATGCAGGGACGTGTTGCTGAGCCCCTCGTGCTCCTTTGTAGCCGCGGCTCCGAGCGACGCGTGCCAAAAATCGAGGAAGGGCTCCAGAAACAAGGAGCTCTTTGTGTCCCAGCAGCTGATGGAGCCACTGTCTCCTGGGCTAAGCACGCAGAAAAGCCTCTCCTTGCATGCTTGGCCTCCATTCTCTTGGGCTCAGAGGTTTTCTCCCACATTCACTGCAGGAATGTATTCCCTGCAAATCCAGCCCGCCAGGGAAAGGGGGAATGTGGGACCCACAGGAAAGGATTTTTGAAGAATTATCATCTTGTCAATATTTTGTGTATGTGGGATTTTCCCTTCAAGGTCTCCTGCACTGCACTGGGCAAAGTATTGTGTCCTACAAGGCACCTGCTCCAAAAGCAGAGAAATGAGTTTCAGCTCTGGTTCTGTGCTCATCTGGGCTCCATCAGCTGAAGTGGAGCCAGGGCTCTCCTTCCTCAGCTGTTTTTCCCCAAATTTTGTTTAAGAAGGTCCTGGCTTTGTGTGTAGTAGCCAACGGAATTAATTTCCATTCTAACAACCCCATTATTAGTGTTGGTTTCGTGGTTAAAACATTACACTAAATGACAGAACTCTGTTTCCTTACTCCTCTCTCAAAACTTTCTGGATGATGCCACCCAGTTGTTTGGTCTCAGTATTCCACTTTTGGGGTTGTTTTTTGTTTTTTTTTTTTGGTACATCCTCATTCCTTTTTCTGGCTTTGCATGATAAAATTTGTGTCCTTTCAGGTAAAAACAATTTTCACTGCTCCTGTGACCAATCCTCACAACAAGAACCTTTCAGCTGACCCTGAAAATGCAGGTAACTCCAGGTTAAATTGGACAGGCTCTTATTTCTTGGCATTCCAGACAAAGTTTGCTCTGTCCAGCTGCCTGAAAGGCTTTGAGGGCTCCGAGTTCCAGGTCTAGCTTGGCCTGTTGGATTTTTTTCCACGGATGTTTTGACCTGTTTGGAAACCACAGCGCGTAAACGCAGAACGCTCAGTGCAGGAGATGAAAGAGCTGCTTACCTGGAATCGAGGAAAATCAGTTTTAAATCCAAGCTGGCTCTGAACATAAACATGTTGCTGTGCAGCTTGATCTCAGTGATTGCACTGGGAGGCAGAGATTGCCCCACGGCCACCAGCCCCACGATTTGGTAGCAGGAGTCGTACAGGGACATGTCCAGCATGTACTGGCGGATCTTCAAGTAGCCACTGCAGTGGATCACCTGCAAAAAAGGGAAAAACGCCCTCAGGATCTGATGGAAAAGCCCAAATCTGCTGCCCACTCGGTCTGAATGAGGTTATAAAGACACATCTTGTGTTTTTATCATTTATTCTGCCTGGGTCAGGGTCGGGGTTGAAAGTTCTCGAGACATATTTTGTGTTCAGACTCAGATGTTTCTTAGTTCTTATTGTTATTACAGTCTGAAAAGTCATGAGTTCTACAGCATTTCACTAAAAAGCTACAAAATGGCCCTGCATCTATCTCTACAAGGTCTTTTAAGGTAAAACTATCCAATTAAGAAATGACATCTAAATTATTTTTATTTTTAACTCAATAACCAACCACCCATGCCCGCAATGGGGACTTTTTTATCCAATGACACAAAACCACCCAAACCCATGGAGGAGAAGGTGAAGAAGAAGGAGCAGCCTCCACCCCAAAACCTCCCTCTTGCTTTCTGTCTATTCCTGTATTCTAAACCCTGAAACTCTGAGTTTCCCACCCTGTGATATCACACACTGCTATTCAAACTCCACACCTTTAATCTCAGTTTTATTCTTGAATTTTAGAAGCTTCTCCTTGGCCTCAGGTCAATGCAGTGTTTTCTCCTGGCAGCACAGAAAGTCTCAAATTCTCAGTATTCAGGATTCCAACAGACACACTCTCCCATAATATTAAATTCTGGGTTGTCTGTTGGTTGCAGTTAATTTGTAAATAGAGATTAAGACTCAGTAAATGCAGTTTTGTGTTTGCTGACAGCATGATTAATCCAGCATTGAAGCACCTCCTCTCTGGGGACTGCCTAATTGCTTTCTAATTAATACTTTAAGCTCCTCGATACAGATTTCCTGTAGATACAGCCAGAATTCTTGTTCATTGATTTAAAAAAAATCTGGAAGTTGTTTATTTTAAATGTCCATCTCTCTCCCACACACACTCAAAGATGAATAAAAACATTTACATTTTAACGAGTTATTATTCTGATCTAAATAAAGACACATCAAAAAAGGCACTTTAAAACCCCAGTGGGTATTGAAGTATCACAACAGCAATAAAAATTAACTGCTGTTTATGCAAATGCCCAAGAAATGAGTTTTAAGCTCTCTGCTCAAGTTCAGAGGGGTTGTTTTTCTTGACACTTGACCAAGCCCAAGGTCCTGAGCTCAGATTTCGGGATCCCTGTGCACAATTGCTGTTCACAGAGGTGATAATGACAGCGTTAGACTGTAAAAATTCAGTGTCAGCTAAAGGGGAGGGGGAAATGTAACCTGGGGACTATTCCAGGCCAGAAGATTTATTTCAGAAATAAATCTGGTGTTCAGAAATCATCAGTGCCCCTGCCAACTTTCTGGCCCAAGCAGCAGGAATATCACATCCCTTTGCTGAATTTCTCTGTTTGTTTGGCTTTTAACTGTGTCCTGTGGACAGGAATTAATTTTCTGTGTATTTAGTGCTCTAAACAGCCACCAAACATCACCTGGAAATTGGCTCCTCCTGCTTAACCTTCCTCCTCTCCAGTGATTTAATGTTCAGCCAAAGCACAGTCAGAGGATTTCCCAGCAGATCTCAATTCCCCCATCACTTGGTCCATGAGTTTTTCTGTGCTTCAGCTAATGAAGTGATCTCTTAAAAATTAAGTCCTGACTTTAAGCACAGTCAAATGGAATGAATTGAGGCCAACATCTCTCCAGGCAAGAGAATCCTTTGATTTTTCACTGTGCAAACCTTTAATAGTGAGGCAAAGAAAGTGATGCCTCGGTTTAACAGTGATAATTGGGAATTTAAAAACCCAAAACCCCCCAAAGCCACGTGGGGATGTCACAATGGAAGCTCTGCTCTTTTTTACCTGATTTCAGATTCAGCTTTGGGACAGAGGCGTTTTTGTGGGGAGCAGCTGAGCAAACAGGGCTGGGTGTAATGAGGAATTCTCAGTGCAGCCAGGTGCAAACAGAGCCAGGGCTGCAGCCTGGGCACATCCTGCAGGGAGCTCTGCTCCTCTCCTGTCAGGATCATTGGTTTGTCACAGTGACCCCGAGAAAAGTTCCACAGTCTGTTTTCCCAGCCCAGGGCTTAAAGAAGGAGTTGGAGCTCTTCATTTCTCGCTCTCAAGGTTGTTTATTTTATCTTATCTATAAAAAATTTTGTCCTGCCCTGCCGAGGTCAGCTCAGCAGGACAGTCCAGGCACTCTGCCTGCCCCCGGGGTGGTGTTGTGTCTTTATACTACAAACTACGTGTGCAATGTTTACAATTCCTTCCCAATGCCCATCACCTATGTTAGACAGTGAGCTTCTACTCTAAACCAATCTGTGAGTGCCAACATCACCACAGAACATGGAGGCCAAGAAGAAGAAGGAGAAAGGCTGGACACACCCAGATCCCTCCATCTTGCCTCCTGAACCCCCATACCAAAAACCCTAAAATTTACTTTTCCACCCTGTGATAACTTCACTAATATTCTACTTAAGCTGTTGTGGCTTGCTGATCTTCATACAAGGTTGGTAATTTGCTCCATGGGCCATAATCAAACTCACAGAGGCATTTTGGGCTCTGTGCCAGGGTCTCTGAGACCCCTGGCAGGGTCTGGGCTGCTCAGGACAGCCAGAGGGATGTGCTGGTCCCGACACTCTCCCAGGCTGGGCTTGTTGGGTTTTCAGCCACCCAGAATGAAATCCCCAGCAGAATGAATCCCCAGCAGAATGAAATCCCCAGCAGAATGAATCCCCAGCAGAATGAATCCCCAGCAGAATGAAATCCCCAGCAGAATGAATCCCCAGCAGAATGAAATCTCCAGCAGAATGAATCCCCAGCAGAATGGATCCCCAGCAGAATGAATCCCCAGCAGAATGAATCCCCAGCAGAATGAAATCTCCAGCAGAATGAAATCCCCAGCAGAATGAAATCTCCAGCAGAATGAATCCCCAGCAGAATGAAATCTCCAGCAGAATGGATCCCCAGCAGAATGGATCCCCAGCAGAATGAATCCCCAGCAGAATGAATCCCCAGCAGAATGAAATCCCCAGCAGAATGAATCCCCAGCAGAATGAATCCCCAGCAGAATGGATCCCCAGCAGAATGGATCCCCAGCAGAATGAATCCCCAGCAGAATGAATCCCCAGCAGAATGGATCCCCAGCAGAATGAATCTCCAGCAGAATGGATCCCCAGCAGAATGAATCCCCAGCAGAATGAAATCTCCAGCAGAATGAAATCCCCAGCAGAATGAAATCCCCAGCAGAATGAATCTCCAGCAGAATGAATCCCCAGCAGAATGAAATCTCCAGCAGAATGGATCCCCAGCAGAATGAATCCCCAGCAGAATGAATCCCCAGCAGAATGAATCCCCAGCAGAATGAAATCCCCAGCAGAATGAATCCCCAGCAGAATGGATCCCCAGCAGAATGAAATCTCCAGCAGAAGGAATCCCCAGCAGAATGAATCCCCAGCAGAATGAATCCCCAGCAGAATGGATCCCCAGCAGAATGAATCCCCAGCAGAATGGATCCCCAGCAGAATGAAATCTCCAGCAGAATGGATGGGAACGACCCTCCCTGATGGAGCAGAGTGAACCTGCGGCTCAAAGAGCAGCAAATGCACAGCTGGAAATGAAAACTGCACATCTGGACATCAAAACTACTGAAAATCTGAAAATAAAAACTACTGCACAGCTGAAATTAAAAACTACTGCACAGCTGAAAATAAAAACTACTGCACACCTGAAAATAAAATACTGCACATCTGAAAATAAAAACTGCCTGGACATCTGAAAATAAAATACTGCACATCTGAAAATAAAAACTACTGCACATCTGAAAATAAAATACTGCACATCTGAAAATAAAAACTACTGCACAGATGAAAATAAAATACTGCATATCTGGAAAGAAAATACTGCACATCTGAAAATAAAAACTGCCTGGACATCTGAAAATAAAATACTGCATATCTGAAAATAAAATACTGCACATCTGAAAAGAAAATACTGCACATCTGAAAATAAAAAACTGCCTGCAGTGTGAACATCAAAACTACTGAAAAACTACTGCACATCTGAAAATAAAAACTGCCTGTTAAGACGAAAATAAAAACTATTGCACCTATGAAAGTAAAAACTACTGCACATGTGAAAATAAAAACTGCCTGCAAGTCTGAACATCGAAAGTACTGCAAATCTGAAAAATAAAATCTACCTGTAAAAATGAAAATAAAAAGCACTGCACATCTGAAACTAAAAACGACTGCACATCTGAAAATAAAAACTGCTTGCATATCTGAAAATAAAAACTGCCTGTAAAGCTGAAAATTAAAACTACTGCACATCTGAAAATAAAAAGTATTGCAAATTTGGAAATAAAGTCTGCCTGTAAAGATGAAAATAAAAAGAACAGCAAATCTGAAAATCAAACCTACTGCACATCTGAAATTAAAAACTACCCGAACACCTGAAATTAAAAACTGCCTGTAAAGCTGAAAATTAAAACTACTGCACATCTGAAAATAAAATCTGCCTGCATATCTGAAAATAAAAAGTACTGTAAATATGAAAATAGAAATTACCTGAACATCTGAAATTAAAAACTGCCTGTAAAGATGAAAATTAAAACTACTGCACATCTGAAAATAAAAACTACAGCAAATCTGAAAAAAACCTGCCTCTAAAGGTGAAAATAAAAAGTATTGCACGTCTGAAAAGAAAAAGTACTGCAAGTCTGAAAATCAAAACTAAAAAAACTAAAATCAAAACTGCAAATCTGAAAATAAAAAGTACTGTAAATCCAAAAATTAAAACTGCCTGTAAAGATGAAAAGTAAAACTACTGCACATCTGAAATTAAAACCTGCCTATAAAGCTGAAAATTAAAACTACTGCAAGTCTGAACATCAAAACTACTGCAAATCTGAAAATAAAAATTGCCTGTAAAGATGGAAACAAAAAGTACTGCAAATCTGAAAATAAAACCTGCGTGCACATCTGAAAATAAAACCTATTGCACATCTGAAAATAAAAAGTACTGCAAATCTGAAAAGAAAAACGGCCTGAACATCTGAAAAAAAAATCTATGAAAAATCTGAAAATAAAATCTGCCTGCACCTATGAAAATAAAAACTCTTCAAATGACAGCTGTTATTCTACAACTTCAGTGTTTGCCGTGGCGTTGGATTTCGTGTCATAAATAAAAAACATCACACAAACTGTGAGGTTTATAAACAGATTTGGTGTCTAGTACAATTCCACCCTGAGGTGGAGTTGAGTTTTTGAGTGTTGAGGCCAAGGAGGTGCTGTGTGTGACTGGGTGGGATGTGGAAAATGCCCAAATTCCTGCTCTGGGCTCCTGCCTCACCTGGGGAATAAAACCAAACTGTGCTCTCCTGGCAGCCCCAGGGAATGCCCAGGGACCAAGGGGTGCCACCAAGATTAAATTGGAATTATTGAGGGCATTTTGGGGATCTTTTCTGATTCTTCTCATCACAAACTTTGCTCTCAGCTACACCTATATTGTGAGACTTTTGGGGGGTCTCAGGAAAGGACATGCCCTGGCAAACTATAAACACAGCACGAAAGGGATGGGACACCTGTGTCAGTGTCTGAGGGGTTTATTCAGCATCAGTCTCTGCACATTGTTACAACAATGGAGACAAGAGATGCAACCAACTCACTGAATCCAGCAGAATGCCAAAGAGACGTAGTGTTACAGCATATCATAAAGGCATTTCTATATCATAAAGCCATTTCCATATCATAAAGCCATTTCCATATCATAAAGCCATTTCCATATCATAAAGCCATTTCCATCTGCATTTCAGCCAATCACACAGAGTACAAGAATATTGACAATATTTCTATCCAATCACTTAAAGCACACGTAGCTTTGGTTAAAGCAATCGCGGCCTACATTCAAACACAACAGCTTGTTCATAAGAAACAAGGCACAGAGCTCTATTCAAACTTAACCTTCTAAAGATATACAGTAAGTAAACTTGTCACCACCTAAGGCAGCACCTAACATAGTTATTGTTCTATTTCTCATGTCTACATCACTGATTTTTCTGCTGCTTTAGCATCTCACTGTCTTTGCTGTCACTGAGGCCTATCTTTTTCTAACTTTCTCAAGACCCTCTAATTTTAAGGATTCCTGCACGTGGGGAATAAAACCAAACTGTGCTCTCCTGGCAGCCCCAGGGAATGCCCAGGGACCAAGGGGTGCCACCAAGATTAAATTGGAATTATTGAGGGCATTTTGGGGATCTTTTCTGATTCTTCTCATCACAAACTTTGCTCTCAGCTACACCTATATTGTGAGACTTTTGGGGGTCTCAGTAGCCAGCGTTGGCCCGGGACCTCTATCCCAGGAAAGGACAGAGCCCTGGTGTTGTCGGTGGTCACAGGGGTTTATTAGAGGATGGAAGAGTCAGGATCTTGATTCCATGATCAGAAGGCTTGATTTACTATATTATGATATATATAACATTATAATTACACTACATAGAGATAGAAAGGAAAAGAGCTTCTTCAGAAGCTGGCTAAGCTAAGAATGAGATAGAAAGAAAGAATAACAAAGGTCTGTGTCTCGGCAGAGAGGATAACAGCTCCACCATGAGTGGTCAGTGAATCCAAACATCCACAGGGGACCAATCACAGGTGGACCTGTTGCATTCCACAGCAGCAGATAATAATTGTTTACATTTGCTACCGAGCCTCTCAGCTCTAGAAGGAAAAATCCTACAGAAAGGATTTTTCACAAAGAATGTCTGCGACACCCCGGAGTCCAGCCCGCTTGGACCCAAAACCACGGGGAGCCTTGCAGCCAGCAGAGTGATAACAGCTCTGGATAGTGATAACAGCTCTGGGATCTCAGCTCTTTAGGGTTTAGCAGCTGCTAGGCTTGGCTTCCCCGGGCGTAGGCTCAGGCAGACGGAGAGAGGAGAAGAAGAACCGTCAGTTCCACTGGAGATGGTTTATTCAGGAGAGCGTGAAAGGCCCGGTGCAATTCTTCTTCCAACTTAATGGGCTACAGTAAACTACATGTATACCTTTGGCCAGGCTCCAAGCTGGACCAATGGACACAGGTTAAAGGGTTTACAAGTGACCAATAGAAGTGACCAGTTCCACTGGAGATGGTTTATTCAGGAGAGCGTGAAAGGTCCAGAGCAATTCTTCTTACAACTTAATGGGGTACAGTGAGCTACACATATACCTTTGGCCAGGCTCCAAACTGAA
>CM019902.1:114701281-114744806 GCA_009764595.1 Geothlypis trichas | reverse complement strand
TATTAATTAATAAGCACAAATAATTATTAATTAATAAGCACAAAATTAATAAGCACAAATATCTCTCTTTGAGTCCCAAAGGGAATTTACCTTCCAAAAAAATAATAAAAAATTCATGATGGCTGTGTATAAAGAACTCTCCCTTCAATTTAGAAATTTTCTGACATAAAAATCCCCAATTGAGCTGAGCAACCTCATCCTCTGCCAGCATCCAAAATGAATAAGCATGAATAATTATTAATTAATAAGCACAAAGTTAATAACCACAAATATCTCTCCTTGAGTCTCAAAGGGAATTTACCTTCCAAAAAAAAATAAAGAATTCGTGGTGGCTGTGTATAAAGAATTCTCCCTTCAATTCAGAGAATTTCTGACATAAAAATCCCCAACTGAGCTGAGCAACCTCTTCCTCTGCCAGCATCCAAAATGAATAAGCACTAATAATTATTAATTAATAAGCACAAAATTAATAAGCATGAATATCTCTCTTTGAGTCTCAAAGGGAATTTACCTTCCAAAAAAAATTAAAGAATTCATGGTGGCTGTATATAAATGATCTCACTTAATTTAGAGATTTTCTGACATAAAAATCCCAAATTGAGCTGAGCAACCTCATCCTCTGCCAGCATCCAAAATGAATAAGCACAAATTATTATTAATTAATAAGCACAAAATTAATAAGCACAAAATTAATAAACACAAATATCTCTCTTTGAGTCTCAAAGGGAATTTACCTTCCAAAAAAAATAAAGAATTCGTGGTGGCTGTGGATAAAGAATTCTCCCTTCAATTTAGAGATTTTCTGACATAAAAATCCCCAATTGAGCTGAGCAACCTCATCCTCTGCCAGCATCCAAAATGAATAAGCACTAATTATTAATTAATAAGCACAAAAATAATAAGCACAAATATCTCTCTTTGAGTCCCAAAGGGAATTTACCTTCCAAAAAAAATTAAGAATTCATGGTGGCTGTGTACAAATGATCTCACTTAATTTAGAGATTTTCTGACATAAAAATCCCCAATCAAGCTGAAATTAATAAGCACAAATAATTATTAATTAATAAGCACAAAATGAATAAGCACAAATATCTCTCTTTGAGTCTCAAAGAGAATTTACCTTCCAAAAAAAATAAAGAATTCATGGTGGCTGTTTATAAAGAATTCTCCCTTCAATTTAGAGATTTTCTGACATAAAAATCCCCAACTGAGCTGAGCAACCTCATCCTCTGCCAGCATCCAAAATGAAGAAGCACTAATAATTATTAATTAATAAGCACAAAATGAATAAGCACAAATATCTCTCTTTGAGTCCCAAAGGGAATTTACCTTCCAAAAAAAAATAAAGAATTCATGGTGGCTGTGGATAAAGAATTCTCCCTTCAATTTAGAGATTTTCTGACATAAAAATCCCCAATTGAGCTGAGCAACCTCATCCTCTGCCAGCATCCAAAATGAATAAGCACTAATAATTATTAATTAATAAGCACAAATAATTATTAATTAATAAGCACAAAATGAATAAGCACAAATATCTCTCTTTGAGTCCCAAAGGGAATTTACCTTCCAAAAAAAAATAAAGAATTCATGGTGGCTGTGTATAAATGATCTCACTTAATTTAGAGATTTTCTGACATAAAAATCCCCAATCAAGCTGAAATTAATAAGCACAAATAATTATTAATTAATAAGCACAAAATTAATAGGCACAAATATCTCACTTTGAGTCTCAAAGGGAATTTACCTCCAAAAAAAATAAAGAATTCATGGTGGCTGTGTATAAAGAATTCTCCCTTCAATTTAGAGATTTTCTGACATAAAAATCCCCAATCAAGCTGAAATTAATAAGCACAAATAATTATTAATTAATAAGCACAAACATCCCTCTCTGGGTGTGATAAAGTTTTGTCCTTGCAGTCTGCAAACCTCTACCAACTCAACCTTGGGGTCCAATCCTACAAATTGTCCTCGACAGGAAATTGGCTGGGAGGCAAAGATTGCCTGGCTGAGTAAAAAGTGAAATTTGGTTTGCTCTGAAATTATTTATTGGAGAAAAAAATAAATAATGTGATAAAACTCAGCCAGAACTGGGCATGATTTAGATATAAAACCTCTCATTTTGAGGGGTTCTGGATTTTTCAGTGCCAAATTTCAGGAATTTTTTCAAAAGTAGCTGATAATAAAAAATCTTTATTATCTCTACCCAGCACAGAAAGCTTTGATCAACACATGATATTTGAATATCACTGAATATTCCTACATTTAAAATATATTTGGAAGAGAAAAATAATTTTTACAGTGCAAAAGTAAAATAATCACCTGTTTTAATCTGTTAAAAGTCACTGAACTGGAAGAGAAGCAATAAAATCCTTCATGCACCTCTAGTGCCACCCCAAAATGAAAATATTCCAAATTATTCTGTGGCCTACTAATGACTCTGCAGCAATAATTGAAACCAGATTACTCTTTGCCAATTGAAGCATAAATTAAATTTTGTAGCAATATTACAATAGGAAATCATTTATTGCAGTTTTAGACCCAATTTTGCTTTGAACACTGTTGTCTTGCAATAGCTTTATCCTTAATTAATAATTGTTTTTTAATTTATCATTAATAGATTGGGCTGAATGCTGCTGTTACTGCAGCACATCCCAAAATTTCATGTACAGGGAAGCACACTGAAGCTGAAAATTCACATGGAAAATTTCAGTGAAATTTTCTAAGAACCATTAAAAATAAAAAAGATTTGCAGTAAATGTGGGTTTATTAAAATTTCAGCATTCGTCATTCAGAAATAACTGAGCTGTAAAATGAGACCTGCAGGTGGTCAGCACTGAATTTGGTATAAATTCAATTAATGCCACACAAAACTGGGAACAGCCAGGAGGAGGAGCAACAGCAAGGATTTCTACACGTGGGTCTGGATTTTAATAGAGAAATTAAATTATCATACAGATTGTTATACACAGCTAGATCAGCATTTCCAGGTGGGCTCGTGACTGAAACAGCTGAGAGGGCAGCAGCTGCTTGAAATAAAATAAAATAAAATAAAATAAAATAAAATAAAATAAAATAAAATAAAATAAAATAAAGTAAAATAAAATAAAATAAAAATAAAATTAAATATAAATATAAATATAAATATAAATATAAATATAAATATAAATATAAATATAAATACAAAATTAAAATTTAAATTAAAGCTTAAAATTAAAAATAAAGAAATAATTATAAATATATAATACATATATAACATATAATATACATGTTATATATTATATATAGTATATATCTAGTATATAATATATAATATTTTATTTTATTTTATTTCAAGTTGCTGCTGCCCTCTCAGCTGTTTAAGTCACAAGTATAGTGTATATATATACTACATATATATCACATATACTAAATATATGATATATAGTACATACTATATACTATAATATAATATAGTATATATTAAATATACTATATACTAAAATGTATTATATATATAGGATATTATATATTATATATTATATGTTATATGTTATATAGTATATATACTATATACTATATACTATATAGTACATAGTATATATTATAGTATATATATTATATATACTATATGTAATATATAAATATATAAAGAAAAATAAAATTAAATTAAAACTAAAACTTAAATATATATATGAGTAAATAAGTAAATTATATATATATAAATTGAGTTAAACGCAATTTTTAATTTTTTTTTTTATCCCTCCTGCTGGCACCCTCGCCCCAGCCACGACTTGCTAAATTCAGAAATCAGCAGAACTCCAGAGCAGATCATTGTGAACAGCGGGATTTTCGGTTGCTAAAGTCCCAGGAGATCCAATCCAGGTGTTGTCCCCTCCCAGGTGTCACCACCGGGGAACACCGGTCCCTCCCGGGGACATCCCCGGGGACTTTTAGGGCTGGGAGAGCTGGGCGTGCACAGAGGGGATGGGCGCCTCCTGTTTCTGCCCATATCGAAGGTGAAAAATAATGAAATAATTGGAATTGCAGTGGTTGGTGCCTCTGGTTTTCTGCTCTCCCAGCCCGATGAGATGAAGGCTTCAGCCAGGCTGCTGTGGTGGTGAGAGAGGAGGAGGAGGAGGAGGAGGAGGAGGAGGAGGAGGAGGAGGAGGAGGAGGAGGAGGAGGAGAAGGTGGAAGAAAAGGAGGAAAAGGAGGAGGAAAAGGAGGAGGAGAAGGAGGAGGAAAAGTAGGAAAAGAAGAAAAGAGGAGGAGGAGGAGGAGGAGGAGGAGGAAGAGGAGGAGGAGGAGGAGGAGGAGGAGGAGGGGGGGGGAGGAGGAAGAGGAAAAGGTGGAAGAAAAGGAGGAAAAGGTGGAAGAAAAGGAGGAAAAGGTGGAAGAAAAGGAGGAAAAGGTGGAAGAAAAGGAGGAAAAGGAGGAGGAAAAGGAGGAGGAGAAGGAGGAGGAAAAGTAGGAAAAAGAAGAAAAGGAGGAGGAGGAGGAGGAAAAGGAGGAAAAGGAGGTGAAGGAAAAGGAGGAGGAGAAGGAGGAGGAAAAGTAGGAAAAAGAAGAAAAGGAGGAGGAGGAAGAGGAGGAGGAGGAGGAGGAGGTGGCGGAGGAAAAGGAGGCGGAGGAAAAGGAGGAGGAGGAGGAGGAGAGGCAGCCCCTCATCCCCGGGTTTTCCATGCTCCCTACCTGAAGCAAGTGCGACCCGAGCTCCATGGCCACGTTATCCAAAGGGCCGATCCTGCTCGGCTGCCCCCAGGCGTCGCCCAGACCTACAAAAAACCCCAAGGGTTTGGTCAGAGCAGGCACCGGAGCCTGAGCTGTCCCCCTGCCCCTGCTCCCCTTCCTCCCGCGGTGGCAAAGACTGAGTCCCCTCTCCACACTGATTTTGGGGGGAATTGTTCTTTTTCTGGAGCGGAGCATCCTCGCGGATGCGCTTTCCCCGAATTTCCCGGAGGGAATTCCTGCAGGGACGCGGCCGCAGCCGCTCCCATCGCCCGCCGGGCCCGTCCCGTCCTGGCACCGTCCCTGTCCCTGTCCTTGTCCCTGTGTCCCTATCCTTGTCCCTGTTCCTGTCCCTGTCTCTGTCCCTGTCCCTGTCCCTGTCCCTGTCCCTGTCCCTGTCCTTGTTCCTGTCCCTGTCCCTGTCCCCGTCCTTGTCCCTGTCCCTGTCCCTGTGAGCGGCCACCTCCGAGGTGGCCAAGGAGGAGGAAAAGGATGAGAGGTTAAAGAGGAGCTCGATTGGAGATAAACGGCCCCGATTTCACCTGAGCACGGACGGGACCGACAGAGCTTCGTCCCCCGGCCCCATCTGATCCCACAGCCCGAACCTAAACCCGAGCCCACAGCCTGAGCCTAAACCCGAGCCCACAGCCCGAGCTCAAACCCGAGCCCAAACTCGAGTCCACAGCTCCCGGGCTCACAGCTCGGCTCCAAACCCGAGCCCAAACCCGAGCCCAAACCCAAACCCACAACTCGGCCCCAAACCCGAGCCCACAGCCCCACCCCAAACCTGACTCCACAGCCCGACCCCACACACGAGCCCAAATCCGACCCCAAACCCGACCCGAAACCCGAGCCCAAAGCCCGAGTTCAAACCCGAACCCACAGCCAACCCCAAATCCGAGCCCAAAACCGATCCCACAGCCTGACCTCACAGCCCAACCCCACACACGGGTCCAAATCCGACCCCAAACCCGACTCGAAACCCGAGCCCACAGCCTGAGTTCAAACCCGAGCCCACAGCCGACCCCAAACCCGATCCCACAGCCTGACCTCACAGCCCAACCCCTCACACGGGCCCAGATCCGACTCCAAACCCGAGCCCAAACGTGAGCCCAAACCCGATCTCACAGCTCAATCCCACAACCTGAGCCCAAACACGACCCCACAGCCTGACCTCAAACCCGCGCCCAAACCCGAGCCCAAACCCGACCCGAGCCCACAGCCCGAGCCCAAACCCGAGCCCAAACCCGAGCCCAAACCCGAGCCCAAACCCGAGCCTACAGCCCGAGCCCAAACCCGAGCCCACAGCCGAGCCCGGCCGGGACAGGGGACGGTTCCTGACGGAGCCGCCTTGGGGCGAGGAGGGGCGGCGGGGCTGGGGCTGGTGCTCTGCTTGGGTTGGTTTTTGGTTGATTTTGGCTTCCAGGGTAAAACGGAACCTTTCAGGAGCTCCCCGAGGAGCCGGGGCCACCACCCGGGGCAGAGGGGTCACTGTCCCCAAGGGATGGAGGGGAAGGGAAGGACGCGACCGCATCCGTTTGGTGCCTCGTTATTGGAGACAAGCAACAACCCTCGGCTTCGGGGAGGCCTCAAAACCCAAAAAGGGATTTTTTAGCCGGTAATCCTGGATGATTCGGGACTGCCAGCTTGGAATTCCGGCCCGTTTCGCGGATGCCCCGCTATGAAACCGAGCCCCGCGTTTTACCCCGGTGCCCTCCGGCCGCTCAGGGGTTTCCAAAGAAATCTCCCTTCTCCCGGCTGCGCCTCCGGAACGGGAGGGAAAACTGGCAGAAATTCCTGCCCTGAGCTGCAGCTCCGTGATTCCCGATCCGTTTGTGCTCTGGCCACTTAAACCCGGCCTGGGAATGATGGGAGGATTTCTCTCCACTCTTGGGGCATCCCTTGGGATGGGCAGGATCTCCCCATGGAGGAACGCGGTGTTTCCCCCGAGTTTTGGTTCCCTTCCCGTGTCCCGCTCCCGTCGGGAAAGCGTCGAGGAGCTTCCCATGCCGGGCAGGGGATACCGGGCTCCTGAGCCTGCCCTGACCCCTCCTTTTCGTTGTCCCAAGGCAGCAGCAGCACCCAAAAAGAGGGGTCTGCCTCCCACCCGTGTCCGTCCCTCCAAATCCCGGGAATTGCCCGCGTTTTCCCGAGGGGAAGGGAAGAACGCCTTCCCTGCTCTGAAAGAAGCGCTGGGAAATTTTTTCGAAACGAAAATTCGCCCTTTTCTCCGCCTTTCCCCAATTCTCGGTTTGGAAAAGCCTCCTAAACTTCCAGAGACACGGCAA
This sequence comes from Geothlypis trichas, assembly GCA_009764595.1. Classification (NCBI taxonomy): domain Eukaryota; kingdom Metazoa; phylum Chordata; class Aves; order Passeriformes; family Parulidae; genus Geothlypis; species Geothlypis trichas. The sequence continues at coordinate 114,737,812 of CM019902.1, read as the reverse complement.
AAATGTGCTTTTTGCTGAAAGGCTTTTTTGTTTCTCGGGAGAAAAACAAAGTTTGGGTATCACGGAGTTATCCTGGAGTTTCTTTCCCGAGACGGCAACAAATGCAAACTCCAGAGTCTGTCCCTGTACCGCGGGGCTTACCCTTATTTCGATTTACTCATTACAAATTTCGAAATATGAGACGGCAAACCTACAAAAAGAAGTGTAAAAACTGCCCTGAGCTCTTCCATTCCCAAAGATGAAACAGATTTATTCCTTGAGCTCTCACGAAACCCTTCAAGAACGAGCCGAGCCTCTGCCCCACCCATGCGAGACAATTCTCTCCGTGCTGTCCTTTCTCAGCATCCAAAAATCTGCACGAGTTTTGAGGTTCTTTCCTAGCCCGGAATAAAAAATGTCACTTGCTCGGATTCGCTCCCTCAGGAATTTTAAATTGGAGTCGGAATCGCGAAGGCGCATCAGACGTAAACACGTTCGGTGGATCAGCCTGGCATTCGTCTGAGCTTATTTTAAAGCCGGCGATTTTATCATTTAATCCGCCAGCAGATCGCTTTAAAGGTGAAAACGAAACGAATAAAACCTTACATTCGAATAAGGGACTAACGCCCATTAACTTCTCCTCCGAGAGATTTGCGAACGCGCGTTCCTGTGGATGTATGGATGCCATAGGCTGGGCCTGGCTGCTCCTGCCCGGCCGGGAAATAATTCCCAAATTCGCTCCCTGGCCTGGAGCGAGGCCAAAATCCCTGCGGATCCACAGCGAGCCTTTCTGCCCCGCTCCTTGGCTGGGATGGGAGGCGATCCCTGTCTGCGGATGTTCCCGGCTGTCCCACACGGGGTGATTTGGGTGGGGACATTTCCAGATGTCCCTTCGCAGCAGGAATTATCCCGAGAGAGAATTCCCAGCCAGCGGGCGGCTGGAGCATCCTCCCCGCAAACGCTGGGAGCACCCGTGGGGGTGGCCCGGCCCCAGCGCGGTTCTTTGGCCGTGCCAGAGGCTCCGGGATCAGTCAGATCCAGCGATCCGGGGGATTCGGGCAGCGGGGAGCCCGGAGAGCCGGGGCTGGGCTCAGCGGCAGAGCCGGAGAGCCGGGACTGGGCTCAGCGGCAGAGCCCGGAGAGCCGGGGCTGGGCTCAGCGGCAGAGCCCAGGGCCCCTGCGGGACGGTGTCCGGCCAGTCCCAGGCTCAACCTCCGCTTTTCTGGCACCCTGCCGCAGCAGACATGGGCGAGATGAGCCTCTCTCCTGCTTTTCCCGGTGTTCGGAGCGGTGTCTGTCCCTGCCTGGGCAGAGCAGGAGGGGATGCCGAGCAGGGCGAACCCGGCCCCGAGGGCTGCTGTGCCCGCCGGACCCCTCCGGGCACCGTGAGGCGGCTCCGGCTCGACAGCTCCGGCTCGGAGTCAGTGGGGATTTTAAACAAACACCCCAAAATTTCAGCTGCTTTTGCCGTTGAAAAACTGGGGGATTTTCATACAGACGCGCCCTGTGGCAAACACGCACAAAATCCCCCTCCGTCCCTTTTGACATCTCTGGCTGTTTTTCAAACTACCTCAGCACTCACTTTGTACCATTTGTACATTTCCCGCTTTCCAGGGAGCCAGCGGGGCGAGTGGAACTGTAATAAGATCTAGAAATATTTGGGAACAACTCCCACCTTTGCTCTCGGCATACAAAAGTCCGTCCGCACACACATTTGAAAGCCCGGTAGCTTTTCAGCTCGGGATTCTGCTAAAAGAATTACCCAGCCATGTATTACGTCCAGTATCGGGTTGCCCTGTAACTTGGACTATTTCCTTTGTGTCTGCTGGGCTGTTCCGCGGAGCGCAAGGTCCCGCAGCCTTCACAAGGAACGAGGACAAACCCTGGGGGCTCGCAGCCAATTCTGCTTTTTGGGGGTTTCCCCAGCGCGGTTGTGCCTCCCTCGGCGGGGAGAGCCTCGGGGACGTTCCCGAGGGGCGGCCCCGGAGCTCCAGCGAGTTTTGTGCTCCTGGTTGAGCTCCAGCGAGCTTTGTGCCCCTGGTTGAGCTCCAGCGAGTTTTGTGCCCCTGGTTGAGCTCCAGCGAGCTTTGTGCCCCTGGTTGAGCTCCGAGTTTCTGCTGTCATCCCGTGGGGAGGGGGCGAAGGCAGCGCTGACACCGAGCCCCTTTTGCAGCGGGACCGGGGGAATCTCAGCCCCGATGGCACCGCTGGGTCCGGAGCCAGCGGGGAACACCCGGGCCCGGCCAGGGGAACCTCTGAGAGGGAGGAAACCCCCGGGTCAGGCAGGTTTGGGAAGGAGCAGAGCCGGGTAGGGACGTGCGGGGCCGCCCGCTCCTCTCTGCGGGCTCAGCACCGGGAGGGCGGCCGAGGGTTGGGCGGTGGGAAGGACGGGCGGAAAGATCAAGAATTTTATTTATAAAAATAAAATGGTAAAAAAAATCAATAGGGTGAACCCTCCAGGAAAAAAATTAAAGAGAGAAAAAGTAGGGAAAAAAATACTCCAACAAATCTGCCTCCCAGGACACCCGCACAAACCCGGCTCTCCCCGCCGAGCCCAACCCACCAGGTCGCGTTCAGAGGCCCCAAAGCGGCCGTCCTACAGACAGGGAGGTCACGGGCAGACCCACGGCACTGACCCCCGCCCTTCCTCTCCCTCCTTCCCTCCCTCCTTCCCTCCCCTCCGGCCGAGAGAGACCGGAGCGACCCCGCCGCCCGTCCCCGCCCCGACCCCGCCGCCCGTCCCCGCACCCGCTCCCGCCGCCTGGGAACGGCCCCGGGAAAAGCCGAAAAAAAGCACTTTTGTTTTAGTAAGACCTTTAATGTCGCTGTCAGTGGTTAGTACAATAGGGGCTGGCCTTCCGAAAAGGGATTACCCACGCCTCGCGCTTTATTTATTTGTTTAATTCATTAACGAACCTTTTCCGAGCGCGTGTGGCCATCAGATGAAACGGCTGCGATTCGCCTTGATTTTCTTAAAATATACATTCGTGGCCAGGTTTAAATGGGGACCGAAGGCTGTGAATATTCCTAGTAATTTCTATTGTCTGCCTCTCGGAATAAGGAATGTCTGAGGTCTACCGCTCCGTCACTTTATTCAGATTATTTTGTATTGCGCACATTGTATTTTGGGTCACATATTAATTAGCTGGCTCCCATCCGGTTGAAACAACCATAAATGTCCAATTTCATAATCGGTTTTGGACACCGCGCCGGGTATGGGGGAGGGAGAGGGTGACGATTTCACCAGTCTGCCGTAACCGGGGGGCAGAGAATCGCAGTTTTTAAACGCGGCTCATTCTCGCCTCTCTCTCCTTCATTGACTCCTTTTCAAAATAAAAATAAAAAATAAAAAAAATACTGACAGTGGAGGCAGAAGACGACTCGTGGTGTATTTTTGTTCTACGGCAACAAAGCCGTGACAATAACAACAACAACAAAAAATCCCCGAAAACACGAGAGAAGACGGTGTTAGAGAGCGGGAGGCTGGAGGCTGCTGTGTCCTGACTTTAACTCCTGAATTCAAGGTCGCAGCGGTACCGCAGGGCACAATCTGGGATTTCGCAGCCCGAACTTGCCCCATTCCCGGGCGAAAGGAGCCGGGGTAAAAATCCCCTTTGGCTCTCTGGGCTCTGAGCGGGTTCTGCCCATCTTCGGGAAAATCCCGGCCGGGCTGAGCAGGAAACCTGTCCCAAACCCTGTCGGGATCAGTCACCTCGCTGAGGGGCTCAAACTTTTCCTAAACTATGTCTGGAAATCAGAGGGTGAGCCCTACACCGAGGTGTTTAGAAACACAACTCTCTCTCTCTCTCTCTCTCTCTCTTTCTCTCTTCCCCTCCAGCCCAGACGGAGCTGGAAGCCAGCTCTGCAGCCGAGCTGCGTTTCTGCCCGTGCTGGCCGCAGTTAGCCCGGGCCTAGCACGCGTCTGGGGGCGTCTCAGACCTGTCCCCCCCACCCTGGCACCGCTTTGAGCCTCAGAGGTGACGGCTGGGACAGCCCGGGTGCTGCTCCGTGCCCACCTTCATTTCACAACCCGAAACCCATCGGGTCCAGCCCTCGCCACGGGGCTCTGGCTGGCGCAGGATTTAGGCTGGGACGCCTCTCTGGGCTGTTTCCCTGCCCAGTAAAGCCAACTGGAAACCAGTAGCCGAGTGTGAGGAGAGGGGAGGGAGGACGGACAGAAGGACGGACGGATGGGGACCTCCCTTCCTCTCTTTCCACAGGCAAATCCCGAGGGAGAGGGAAGTTCGGGTGATGCGGGACTGTGTGGAAGAAATGCCCCCATTAAAAAAATCCTTCTGCAGCCGCCTCTGCCCGGCTCCCCCCTTTCTCCCTGCACCCTCCCAGGCTCTAAACGCAGGGCTCGGGGATCGGAGGAGGCAATTCCCCGCCGGCCTGTCATCCCTGGATGCAAAGCTTTGGTTTTAAATGTATTTCCAGCCGTACTTAAGACGATGAAAGATCAGGAATTCGCTGTATGCATTTAAACGTTGCCCTTAATAAGCAGAGTGTGCGGAAGCGCACGCCCGGCCTGTTTAGGGAAGACAGACACATAAAACACACCCGAGCCGTGGGTATAAACCTGCTCTCGGGGTCGGCTCGCTGCTCTTGAGGATCAGCAGGGCTGGAAAAGCCCGGGACGCATCCAGCAGCATCTCGAAACGTGCCGCTTTTCCTCCCTCCTAAATCAAAGGCGTTCGGGGGCACGTCGGCCAGTGATCCCCCCCCCGACACCACCGCCCCCCTCGAAATTACGACGCTCTGTTTCTCATGGGGGAAATTTCCCGGTGGGGAATAATGGCTGGAAAATGCGGCGGAGCAGCGCCTCGCTCCCCTCGCTCCGCTGGCTCGGGAGCCCTGGCTTCCCATAATAGCACGGCTGCTCTGTGCTCCCGAAATTTCTGAATTAAATGGCCACGACGGTAAGCTTTTACTCGGGTTGGGAGTTTGTTGTTGTTTTTTTTTCCCCCCGCCCTCCCCCTATTTTATTTTTTTGGTCGTGTTTTTCTTTTTAGCCTTTTAATAAAGCTCCTTAGAAACCGCGCTAAGAAGGAGAGCAGACCTTCCCCTGCGGAATTTGCTAATTCCTTCACCCTGCTCCTAGTCTGGAGAGGCACAAACAAATGACAAAGCGGGGCTGCTGGGCTTTATTCAGCCACCCTCAGGCACTGCCCAGCGCTTCGTTCCGCCGCTCGCATCAGCTCCGCGGCCGCACCGACAGCCCCCGGCCCCCAGGGGCGCTCGGGGGAAGGCAGGAGCCTCCCGAGGGGATCATTTCCCTTTGGGGGATGATTTCCCCCAAATCCTGAGAGGCTGGTGCCGGGCCTGGCTGCTGGTGCCCGAGAAGAGCCACGGAAGCCGCAGCCGGGCCGGGCCGGGCTGGGCTCGGGTTCTCCTTCCCCTCTTTCCCCCCTCTCTCCCCGGGAGAAGCCGCAGGGCCTCGCTGCGGAGCGGCCGCGCCTTCATTCCCAGCCTGCTTCCCTGGCTCCAGAGAACTCCAACCAAAACAAAATAATAATAACAACCACACAGTTTGGGTTTTTTTCCTTTCCCCCTGAGGCCGTGTCGGGACGGGAAGCGCCGTGCCCAGGGGCCACCCCCTCCTCCGGGGCTGCGCACACGAACCGAGCCCGCTCTCATCGGGACGGGACCCCCGAGCCGCCGGAGCTGAAGCGGCAGCCGAGGAGGAGGAGGAGGAGGGGGAGAAAGGGGGGATGAAGCGGCCGGTTCTGCCCCCCACCACCGCAGCCGGGCTTGGGGCAGACGGGCTCATTCCCAGCCCGCTTTTCCCTCAATCCCTTCTCGCTCGCTCACCGCGTTCTGAGACCCCTGCGGGCATCCCCTCCCTCCTGCCAGGGCGCTGATGGAGCCGTGCCCACCCCAGCACCCCCTGCCCCTCTCTGCCCGTCCCTCCCGTGCGGGATCCCGGAGTCCCGGGGCTGTTTTTACCTTCGGGGAAGACGGCTCGCATTTTCAGGTAGCTGGTGGTGAGGCGGATGATGGACGCCTTGTCCAGCTGCGAGGTGATGGCCGAGGGCAGGGGCAGGAGTTTGGCCAGTTCGTAGAATTCTCCATTTTCTTTTTCCCGTCTAGTCTTTGCCGCGTTCTTGGATTTTTCCTTCATCGCGACTGCTGCAAGGCGCAGATGTCACTGGCATATTAGACCCGGTTCTTCCGAATGGCAGGGGGCATGGATTTCGACTCCAGAGTTAGTATTTTCGTTTCAGGAAGGCAATTTACCCAATTCAAATAATTAATAATAATAATAATAAACGAAAGGGGGAAAAAAGACAAAAAGGGGAGGGCAAAATAAAGCTAAACCGACCAAAGAAAACCAAGACGAACAGAAATGGTGCGAGGAGGGGGAGGCGATCTCTGAGCTACAAGCAGGACAGGAAAGCCGCTCGGAGGAGGCAGTTCTGCTCTGACCCTGCGGCAGCGAGGGCTCCGAAAGCCAGGCTGAAAGACCCACGGCAAGCCCCGTCCTCTGCGTGCAGCTGGGAATCGGATCTTGATCTTCTCCTTAATGGGGAGCAAACCGCCGGGGTCCCCTTCACCGAACGATTTCTCCTACTCGATCCTGCCCCATCCAAAAATAATAATTAAAAAAAAAGAAAAAAAACAAAAATAGAGCGTCCGTGTAAGAAATCATTGAGCTAAGCAGGCTGAACCATTTTTGGACATTTTGTCCCTCAAGAGAAGAAGGAAAAAAAAAAAAAAAGGGGAGAAAACGAACGACGTAGAACGAAGTGCAAAACGAGCTGGTCCTGGAGATGCCGAGGACACGACGAGCTCCGCGCTGAACCGAAGTGGAAGCCGGTGGCTGCTGATGGCTGGAGGGCTCCGGGATCAGCGGCTCTCCTTCCCCTTCCCCTCGGCCTCTCCGCTCCGGCCGGGCTCCCGCGGCCCAAGGGCGCTGCTGCTGCTGCTCCGCCCGTGCCCGAGGGGCTCCGGCAGCGCCGGGGCTGCCGCGGGGGCTGCGGGGGCTGCGGGGCCGCTCCTGCCGCCGCGGCCGCTGCGCCCTGCTCCAAATGCGCTTCTCATGCGGAGTCAAATTAAAGGATCCGTTTTCCTCGGGACCTGTGCCACTTCAGCGTTGTCTCTTTCCAAACAAGTCCGAGCGCTGGCAGAGGCGCGGCATTGATTTTGTTGCTTTTATTTATTGGTTTGGTTGGGGTTTTTTTGTTGGGATTTTTTTTTCTTCTCCCCTTTTAAAGAAAAAGAATTTGAAGGATAGGAATCTTTACTCTCTGTAATTTTCTTTTTTTGGTTTCTTGTTTATTTGTCACGTATTTCAAGAGCGGAGCGGTGGCTCTTTGGCAGAGACATGCCTTTCAAAGGCAAGGGGAGGGTTTGCTACATTCACCTCCCGCAATTCGGCAAGGATCGAAGGTAAAATTCCCCTCCTCTCGGAAATCACAGCCGCCACGCTCCTCGTCTGAAAGCACCGATATCTCCGCTCTTTTTTTTTTTTTTTCTTTTCTTTCCTCGCCTTTTTTATTTATTTTTTTTCCCAGGGGCAGAAGGAGCTCTGAAGCGGACCTCTCGGTTAATTCTTTAGCAAAAGGCTGCAGAAAGCCAGGAGAGCCTCAAGAGGGGAGGGGATAATGTATCCGTGACGTGTCCGCCCGCGCAGCGCCCTCCGAGGGACCCAAAGCCAGCTCGGAGCCGCAATCAGCGCTTGCGGGGGGACGGGAGGCCGGCCCGGGGGGAGCCGGGGGCGGGGGGACAACCCCGGCCGAGCCCCTCGGCCCTCGCTGCCCTTCTCGGTGACCCCGAGGGGGCCTCGCCGCCCCAGCCGGGGCTCAGCTGCCCGCGGGAGGGGACACGGGGGGTGTGTGGGGCCGCGACACGCGTGGGGCCCTTTCCCAGCGCCGGGAAATCTCCCGAGAGCTTTATTGTGGATGTGGGTAAAGTAGCTGGACACACGCGGAGGTACTCGGGCAGACCCCAGCGCTCATTTATAGCATGTGTGTAACAGCCGTTTCACACGTTTATACACAAATAGATTCACACATTCCCCTCGCACACGCCGGGGAGGGGCCGAGCTCCGCTGCTCATCAGCCCCCGCCGGGCTCCGCTGAGCGGGGCTTAACCCCGGAGCTGCCGGAGCAGCGCTCGGGGGGAGATGGAGCAAATGAAGAAGATGCCGAGACCCCCGGGCCCCTTCCCCCGGAGAGCCCAGGGCCACCTGTGCAGAGCTTGTCACTAAAGCCATGCCTGTGTCCCTTGTCATGTCCCGAGCGAGGGAATTAAGCCGAGCCCAGGCAGGGTTTAACCCGACGGGAGTCCTTGAGCAGACTTTGGGGACACCAAGCCAGGCGTGTGTTCCTGTCCCACCCGCACGGGGACACAGCCCCAGCCCCCGGAGCCAGCCCGGCCACGCGTGGGGATTAAAGCAGTGAGGAGAGGAGAGGAAGGAGGGACAAGGAGGGACACGCAGGGACAAGGAGGGACAAGGAGGGACAAGGAGGGACAAGGAGGGACAAGGAGAGACAAGGAGGGACAAGGAGGGACAAGGAGGGACCGGCATCCCGAGGGGGATGGGGGACACAATGCCCCGCTCCTTCACGTTAATCCCCGCGGGAGGCTTGGCCGGAGGGCCAGCGCGTTTGCTGGAGCTCGCCCGGGCCTCTGTAATTAATTATCCCACGAGAGCAGCGAGAGCCCGGCCTGGCCACACCGAGGGAAAGGCCGAGCTCTTCAACCTGCCCGGGTCTCTGTAATTAATTATCCCGTGAGAGCAGCGAGAGCCCGGCCCGGTCACATCGAGGGAGAGGCCGAGCTCTGCAGCCTGCCCGGAACCCGGGATGGCGAGCGGGGACCCTGCGGCACCTCCGGCCGGAGATGTGGGCGAGCAGAGGGCGAGCGGAGCCCTGAAGGGTTCCAGGATTGCCCTAAATGGGCCCGAATCCATCAGGTCAGGTATCCTAACCCTAACCCATCCTCCTAACCCTAACCCATCCTCCTAACCCATCCTCCTAACCCATCCTCCTAATCCATCCCCTCCCGGTCAGGTACCGGCACCGCGCCCGGCCCTTGGCTGACGCTCTTGGGGACAGCGGTTTTGCAGGGAATGGGTGGGATTAAATTTGGATTTAGGCTCGCAGGTCAAGGAAAGCTGAGCGAAAGGCGAAATGCGCCGTGTGCCCCGTTTATCCCTCCCTCACTGCCCTTTTTACCCGCAAAATAGGGGAAAACAGCAGCTCCGTGCCCCTCTCTATGGGGACACCTCTGCTGGGCACGTTGGAGATGCCAGATTTACCCACAGCTGTATTTTTATTTTCATTTTAACTGGAGCGTGTTCCGGCTGGGACTTTTTGCCGAGCAAAACAAACGAAAATTAATTTAGGGGGAAAAAAACCTAAAAGCCAAAAAAACAACAACAACAAAAAAACCAAAACCGAAACACCAAAACCAGCCATCGAAAAGAAACTTCAGCTTTTCGGGGAAATTCTCAAAATTCAGTGCAACCTCTGCCCGCCGCCGAAACTGGATGTATGAGCAGAGGTAAAAAAAAAATACATATACATATATCGGGGAAAATATTTTATTTATATATAGATATATTTATTTTTTGCCGAAAATTAGCTGTATATCAAGGCAGGTCCTAAAGGGTCTGATTCAATGAGCTCCGTGAACGCTAACCCCGAAAAGGAATTTATGTGGGACATTTCTGTGTCCTGTGAACAAAATATAGGGATAAACTACCGGGTGGCAAAGGAAAGCGTGAGGGGAGCGTGTTGTGTTTCCAAAAATTTGCGGTGGTTTGGAGGAAGGGCAGATTTGCGAATGTTTTCAAGAGAATCCCGACAGAAAAAGAGAAAATCACGGGGCTGCAAGGGTGGCCCAAATCTATCGAGGTGCATTCGCTGTGTGCAGCTCGGTGAGCCCGAGGTGGCTGCAGGGACTTCCCTGCCACCCTTTTCCTAAAAAACTCCTCGTCGGGACGAAAATAAATCAGGAGAATAAATAAAACAATTTATTACTTAAATATTCAGCTCATGTTTTCATGGATACCTTGTTGCAGAATCCGACACCGGGCGCGCACAAACCCCACTATTATTTAACATTTTCTCTTTGCTTGGAGGGGAAAACCCTGCAATAGGGAAAGAGTTTCTTTCCCAGGTGAGCTGTAACAGAGGAACATTTCCAACTTTTATTCCTTTTTTTTTTTTTTTAAATTTCTTTGCCAGGGTTTTTTCAACTGGGACGGAAACAGAGAGGAAAATGAGAGGTGAGAACAACCTCGTCCACCCCAAACCAAACTCTTTTCCCCCATCCACCCCAAAATAAATTCTTTTGGCATCTCCCTGTCTCGGGTGGGTGCCCCGTGTCTGGGTGGCCATGGGGACAAGCTCCAACACCTTTTTTGGGGCAATTCTGCATCTTTCAGGCGTGGGGGCGGCACCCCCGGCACCGCTCCCTTCCCATCCCTGCCCTTCCCAAGATCCCAAGGAATTCCCAGGGCCGCTCCAGCCGCTGTTTCCAGGGACAGGCAGCAGGATGGGGGTTGCCATCCTCTGAAAGTGTCCCTAAAAGTGCCACAAAAAGCGCCGCGATTTTGGTCTTGGTGGAGTTTTCCTGCTTTATTTTATTTTTTGTTTCCCCTCGCTGGAGGTTGGGGGAGGAAATCGTGGCTGCGGAGCCGAGCAGCACAGAGCGGGGCTTAACTTTAGTCTGATGTGCTTAGCTGAAGTATTAACTGTGAGAAATCCCACCGAGTTCCACAGGAAAGAAAACAGCGTCGGATATTTGAACATTTCCACCCTGCGCCATCAGCACCGCTCCCGGCCCGAGGAGCAGCAGCGCTGATCGTCCCCGGAGGAATCCCCCGGATTTTATTTTTATTTTTTGCCCTGTAACTACCGCTCCCAAGTGTGGCTGTGCACACACAGCCGCTCACACACGCAAATCCTACAAATGCTAATAAAACAGATTCCTCGGGATTTGTTTAACTTGCCCCGGCACCGCCATCCCGTGTTGATATCCAGTGGGGTTACTGCTGGATTACCGGTGAAGTGGAAGATTTTGGGATCCACCTTCCAGGGTGCCATCAACCTTCAGACAAGGTGGGAGCCATAAACATCGGCAGCAGGATGGATTCGAGCTGAATACTTGAAAGGGGGAAAAAAGGAAGTGGAATCTCGGGGCTGGAATGATGAAACTATGCAGAGTGGAGGCCTCCGGCTGCCGGGGATCGTTTTCAGCTCCTTTCTGGAAGCTGTATCGCTGCCATTGTCCAACCTTTGCCGGCCACATGGGACACGTTTGGCAATAGGACAGAAAATTATTTCTACTGGGCATGAACTGGAAATATCCAGCTGGGGCATGGATCCCATTTCTAATCAGGGTGGAGGGAAGGAAATCTCCAGGCTCTTTCTTGTCGCTCAGACAGCATTTGTTGGGGGGTTTGTCAAAAGCTCCTATCCAGAAAAAATACGGCTGTTTAAAAATGAAATAAAGGTTGTGGGGTCTTTCTTTTCACCCTTCGAACTTGTAAATGTGGGGGTTTTCTGTGCTGTCCTTGCTGTGGAAGGGGGTGCAGGCTGTGTGTGCTGTGCAGTGACAACGCAGGCGTGCAGCTCTGCAGGAGCTGTCACACTTGATGGACTGATCCAAATGGATGATATTTGCAAAAAATATGCCCAAGTTAAAAACTCTCAGCGCTCATGTTCGGGTCAGGTTTTCAATTTCAGTTTTCTAAGGAGAATAAAGTTGTTTTGTTAAGGTCAACTTCATTTTTTTTCTTTTCCCCCCTCCACAACCGGAGCTGGAATTCGATGAATTTTCCGAAAGTATTTTCATAGGGCTCTGATAATTGGTATTAATTATGACACCCAAAGTTTCGTGACCAAACATTTGCTGCTGCTAATACAAGCTGCAAACCATATTTCTTTAAAGTATGGGAGATAGTTTAAAAGGCAAAAGCTGGGAATAGGAGAGGGAGTGTATCAATCAGGGAGAGGAAGCTTCTTGGCTGGAGAAACTGGAAAAAACCTAGTGGGAAAAGCACACACTGGATCATTTTTACTCTATCTGTCTGAAATCCTTTGAACATTCTAAAAAGTCAATGTGAGTATTTTTATTTACTTTTTCAAAGTTCTGCTCAGAGATTTGTTTTCTCAGTGGTCCTTGGCTTATATGAGCAGTGTGACTAATCTAGTGGAGATGAATAATGGATCTGTGAGGAATAGAGGAATTCTGATTCAAAAACATTTCTCTTTTTTTTTTGGTGGTATTTTATGCTGCTTGGCATTCAATACATTATATAATGACTGTCAGGAGGACTTTGGTAAAACTTGATGGTAAAGTTTATAAATACTTTAGTCATGATTTAGAAATGATGTATGGAAAATGTTATTTATGCATAATGCTCTTTATGCCTAATTATGTGATGTTTTACTCTGTTCTGAGCACAGTCATAAGCAAATGAATGTGCTGTCATTAACAACGGCACCTTTGATTTCTAAATAGGTTTTTTACCATGGACAGACAGAGAAATTTAAGTAAAGAATGAGCTTTTCACGAGGGGCTGGAGCACGAGGGGCAGGGAGGGGATGGAGAGGGAAAGCAGAAATTCTGGCCAAGGTCGTTTTTGGGAACTCAGGACCTCAGCCCTGCAAATGGACCTGGAGCAGCCAAATCTCCAAGGCAGGAGCTGAAAGCAGCGTGGAATTCCCAGAGTGCAGCCTCAACGAGGCAGGAGAAACACTGGGAATAGAGGGAAGGGAAAGGGGAATAGGGAAAGGGAAAGGGAAAGGGGAAAAGGGAAAGGAAAGGGGAAAGGAAAAGGGGAAAAGGGAAAGGGGAAAGGGGAAGGGAAAGGGCAAGGGGAAAGGGGAAAGGGGAAAGGAAAGGGGAAAAAGGGAAAGGGAAAGGGAAAGGGGAAAGAGGAAAGGGGAAAGGGGAAAGGAAAGGGGAGAAAGGGAAAAGGGGAAAAGGAAAAGGAGAAAGGGAAAGGGGGAAGGGAAAGGGGAAGGGAAGTGGGAAAGGAAAAGGGAAAGGGAAAGAGAAAGGGAAAGGGAAAGGCTGAAAGGGAAAGAGAAAGGGAAAGGGAAAGGGAAAGGGAAAGGGAGGGGAAAGGGGAAAGGAGAAAAGAAAAGAAAGGGGAAAGGAAAAAAAAAGGGGAAAGGTAAAAAAGGGGAAAGGAAAGGAAAAGTTTCCTTGCTGGTGCCATCAGGCTGATTGGGAAGGTCTGGTACGGGAAAAGTGAAAATTCACCCATAGAGGATACTTGTGCTTTTCCTTGTTATTGTTTCCAGCTTTTCTTGCCTTCTTTCTTTAGTCAGGGTTGCCTTCTTTCTTTATCATCAACGTTTCCATGTTTTATGATGGAGTTTGGGATCAGTTCAATCTTACCTAAACCAAGATGACCCAAGTTCAGTCTCTGCCACCATTGGAAAAACACCCAGAAGATGCTGCCCCCTAAAATGACCTGTTTGGCCTTTGGATGTTATCCTGAAATTTGAACCTCAGACCCCAAGGACTCAGTGAGGAACACACGGTGCAAATGCTGAAAGCTTCTCCCTCTCCACTTCCAACTCATTTTACTCACAAAACCAGTCAGACAATGAATATCCAGGCTCAGCTCCCTCCCTTGTCCCAAGAGGTTCAACCACGGCCTCTCATGGTGGGTGGGTCCTGCCTGGGTGCTGGACACCCCCAAAGCCACTCTGCCACCAAAGTGGCCACCAAAGCCACTCTGCCACCAAAGCCACTCTGCCACCAAAGCGGCCACCAAAACCACTCTGCCACCAAAGTGGCCACCAAAGCCACTCTGCCACCAAAGCCACTCTGCCACCAAAGTGGCCACCAAAGCCACTCTGCCACCCAAGCCACTCTGCCACCAAAGTGGCCACCAAAGTCACTCTGCCACCAAAGCCACTCTGCCACCAAAGTGGCCACCAAAGCCACTCTGCCACCAAAGCCACTCTGCCACCAAAGTGGCCACCAAAGCCACTCTGCCACCAAAGCCACTCTGCCACCAAAGCCACTCTGCCACCAAAGTGGCCACCAAAGCCACTCTGCCACCAAAGTGGCCACCAAAACCACTCTGCCACCAAAGCCACTCTGCCACCAAAGCGGCCACCAAAACCACTCTGCCACCAAAGTGGCCACCAAAGCCACTCTGCCACCAAAGCAGCCACCAAAGCCACTGTGTCACCAAAGTGGCCACCAAAGCCACTCTGCCACCAAAGCCACTCTGTCACCAAAGCCACTCTGCCACCAAAGTGGCCACCAAAACCACTCTGCCACCAAAGCCACTCTGTCACCAAAGCCACTCTGCCACCAAAGTGGCCACCAAAGCCACTCTGCCACCAAAGCCACTGTGTCACCCCCCTCATCTGGACATGGCAGAGGAAATATCATGGAAGGCTCCTGGGTTGAGGCAAGGACAGGGAGAACACTCAGGAATTGCTGTCACAGGCAAAGCAGACTTGACTTTGGGAAAAATTAATGTATTTCCAGTCAAACCAGAGTAGGATAATGTGAAATAAAAAGTCGGTAGTAAAAAATATCTCTCCCCCACCCTTCTCTTCTTCCTGGGCTCAAAATGCTCTCGATTTTCTCCAGCGGCTCAGGGGAGCTCCTGATGGAGCTTTTCCCATGGGGTCAGTGCTTCAGGAATTGCTCCCTTTATCCATGGGGTCAGTCCTGCAGGAACTGCCCCTGTGTGGATGCCTTTTATCCCTTTTCCATGGGAAATGATCAAATCATTCCTGCAGGATTTGATCCCTTTTCCCATCGGGGTCAGTCCTGTAGGAGCTCATCCAGTGTGGGTTCCCCTCCTTCATGGGGTCAGGCCTTCAGGAACTGCTCCCTTTTCCATAGGGTCAGGCCTTCAGGAACTGCTCCCTTTTCCATAGGGTCAGTTCTGCAGGAATTTCTCCCTTTTCCCACGGGGTCAGTCCTTCAGGAACTGCTTCAACTTCCATGGGGTCAGTTCTGCAGGAACTGCTCCCTTTTCCATAGGGTCAGGCCTTCAGGAACTGCTCCCTTTTCCATGGGGTCAGTCCTTCAGGAACTGCTTCAACTTCCATGGGGTCAGTTCTGCAGGAATTTCTCCCTTTTCCATAGGGTCAGTTCTGCAGGAATGGATCCCTTTTCCCATGGGGTCAGTCCTTCAGGAATTTCTCCCTTTCTCCATGAGGTCAGTCCTGTAGGAACTCCTCCAGTGTGGGTCCTTTCCATGGGGTCAGTCCCTAAGGAACTGCTCCCTTTTCCCATGGGGTCAGTCCTTCAGGAAGAGTTCCAACTTCCATGGGGTCATTCCTGCAGGAATTGATCTCTTTTCCCATGGGGTCATTCCTGCAGGAATTGTTCCCTTTTCCAATGGGGTCAATCCTCAGGAATTGATCTCTTTTTCCCATGGGTCAATCCTTCAGGAATTGATCTCTCTTTCCATGAGTCAGTCCTTCAGGAGCTCCTCCAGTGTGGATTCCTTTATCCATGGGCTCAGTCCTTCAGGAACTGCTCTAGTTTCTGATCCTTTTCCCATGGGGTCAATCCTCAGGAACTGATCTCTTTTCCCATGGGGTCATTCCTGCAGGAATTGCTCCCTTTTCCCATGGGTCAGTCCTCAGGAATTGATCTCTCTTTCCATGAGTCAGTCCTTCAGGAGCTCCTCCAGTGTGGATTCCTTTATCCATGGGCTCAGTCCTTCAGGAGCTGCTCTAGTTTCTGATCCTTTTCCCATGGGTCAGTCTCTCAGGAACTGCTCCCTTTTCCATAGGGTCATTCCTTCAGGGATTGCTCCAGGGGGATGCTTTTCCCATGGCGTCAGTCCTGCAGGAACAGCTCCTTCTATCCATGGGATCAATCCTTCAGGAACTGCTTCAGGTGGATCCCTTTCCATGGGGTCAGTCCTTCAGGAACTGCTCCAATTTCCATGGAGTCAGTCCTATAGGAATTCCTCCAGTGTGGGTCCTTTCCATGGGGTCAGTCCTTCAGGAACTCCTCCAGGTGGATCCCTTTTCCATGGGGTCATTCCTTCAGGAATTTCTCCCTTTTCCATGGGGTCATTCCTTCAGGAATTTCTCCCTTTTCCATGGGGTCATTCCTTCAGGAATTTCTCCCTTTCCCATGGGGTCAGTCCCTCAGGAATTTCTCCCTTTTCCATGGGGTCATTCCTGCAGGAACTGATCCTTTTATCCATGGGGTCAGTCCTGCAGGAATTGCTCCAGGTGGATCCCTTTCCATGGGGTCATTCCTTCAGGAATTTCTCCCTTTTCTATGGGGTCATTCCTTCAAGAATTTCTCCCTTTTCCATGGGGTCATTCCTTCAGGAACTGCTCCAACTTCCACGGGGTCAGCCCTTCAGGAACTGCTCCCTTTTCCATGCGATCATTCCTTCAGGAATTTTTCCCTTTTCCATGGAGTCAGTTCCTCAGGAATTGATCCAACTTCCATGGGATCAGTCCCTCAGGAATTTCTTCCTTTTCCATGGAGTCAGTTCCTCAGGAATTCCTCCCTTTCCCATGGGATCAGTCCTTCAGGAACTGCTCCAACTTCCATGGGATAAGTCCTGTAGGAATTTCTCCTTTTCCCATGGGATCAGTCCTGCAGGAATTTCTCCCTTTCCCATGGGATAAGTCCTGCAGGAATTTCTCCCTTTTCCATGGGGTCAGTTCCTCAGGAATTTCTCCTTTTCCCATGGGGCCACTCCTGCAGGAGCTGCTCCATCCTGGGGCTCCTGTGGGGTCCTGTTCCATTGTGGGCTCCTCTCTCCACATTTTTTGTGGAAAAGATGGAGATTTAAGTTTGAAATCCCTCAAAGACAACTGAACTTTCCCCTCAGATCATCAATTTGAGGTCACTCACAGGAAAATGAGGGAAAATGGTGTTCTGATCCAGACTTAGAGCTTGAACTCTGTTTAATTTTTGCTTTTTCTCTTAAAATCACAAACTTAAACAAAAAAATCCCAAACAAACAAAAAACCGAACAAAAAACACCCCAAAATACCAAAAAAACCCTCAAAAACTCAAAACCCAATAAAAAGGAAAATTCCAGCTGGGGAATGTCAGGATGAGGAAGATTTTATCTCTGAGGTAGGAAAAAGGCTCTAAGAACCAACCCAGTACCTTTAAAATCTCCCTGTGACCTCCTCCTGCTCACTTATTTTCTTCATTCTCCTTGGAAAAGTCCAATCCCAGAGTAATTTATAACTTTGGAAATGATGCTGTGATTGGGATTATTTGCAAGGAAGTTCAAAACTTGGTTTTATGTCTTCAAAGTAATTTTTAAAATATTTTTCTACGTATACAAAAGCCTCTAAACTCAACCAAACAAAACCCAAAATAAACAAGCAAACAACCAATCAGGAGAAGATTTCATCCTGCTGTAGACAAATATATGGAATTATCCCTCTGTTTTCTTGTACTACTCACCAGAAATTTCCAAAAATTCCTGGAATCATCTGTTCTCATGCTGAGCTCTCCATAAAACCAACCTCAGCTAAATAAGATCCTTGGCTTTGAGTCTCCCAGTACATTCATTTTCTGAGGGAAGGAATCAGGAGATTCCCTGCACCAACACAATCTGGTCCAAATTCCTGTCTCCAAACCCTCCTTTTGTCACCTGAGAGGCTCCAGAAATTATCTTATTTCTCCTCCTGCCAAAAGACAAATTCTGAATGTGTTTTTTTCCTTTTTTCCTCCCTTTTGAACCCAGAACCTTCTCTATATTTATTTTTTCCCCCAGCTTTCTCTGCTGTGGGGTTTTTCCAGCACTGGGGAGGTGCCATTAACATATCTTGGGAAATGTTCCTGCAGTGGGGATTGGCAGAGAAATGTTTGCCCTGAATAGATTGGGAGTCTTGGGCAGTGCAAATACAGTGGGATTGATTCCACCGATGCCTCTGACCCTCAAAAAATGCAGCATGGCCTGGAGAGTTCAAAAAACCCCTCAGAATCAGCTAAATTTGTGTAATTAATATGAAGAAATATTCTCCCAACTGCTTTGCCCACCATCACTGGGGAAATTTGGCTTCTAAACCCCTAAATATGGGATTTCAGGTCAGCAGAGCAGGCTTGGAACTGAGATTTACAAAAGCAGAGCGAGGGGAAATAGGAGCATGAAAAACACAGGGAATATAATTTATCATGGATTCCTGGGAGGATCAGCTGCAGAGCTGAAGGGAATTCAGGAGCAGATAAAGCTGACAGATCAATCTCAGGCAAATCTGAGATGAGAGCCCAGCGTGGCTGGAGGAGGAAAATGGATGTGGTGATGAGAGGGGCTGGGGGAGGAGGGCAGCTCTGCACCAATCCAACCCCGTTTCCAATAAAAACTGGGATCTTTGGGGATTACCCAGCCAGGAACTACAACTCCCCTGAGATTTGCCTGGACACCAAGAAAACCTCACAGGTCTGATGCTGCAAACAGGGGTTCTGTGAAGAGGCCAAGCTCCTCATGAATCACCGCCGTGGTCTGCAGTGTTTTCACTCCTTTCCAGGTGATGTAATGTTTGAAAATCGATTTTCTCCTCCATAATCCCAGCCAGGATGGGGAAATTGTGGATTCAGGAGCAATCCTGGAATGCTTTGGGTTGGAGTCTGTTGGATTGAGCCTTTTTCTGACCCAGAGATGGAGCAACTGAGAGGAGTTTTAAAAACTTTTATTCTATTTTCAGTGTCATGAGAAGGGTGAGACAATACAGATGTTATAATTCACAATCAGAAGCTAATTATTTCCTAATTACAGTACACTATAAATGTTTTTTGGCCTATCAGCTTTAGCCACACCATGCTGTAAATGCCATAAAACCAAATAGCTAAAATGACCCCTTGTGGGTCCCACTACAATTCACCTTTCACAGTTCTGTTTCTCCAAACTATCCAGTCTTATTTACAAGGCCACCTTTGAAACTTGTTTCCAGCTCCATTTCTCTCTCAGCAATGTCTGTCCTGCTCCAGGGCATTTCTCAGTCAGCATTTCTCATCTCAAGGTTTGCACACAGATGCACAAACTGTGTGAGCCTTCTGCCAGGCTTGGAGAATTCCCTACAAATCCATTTCCCACAGGAGGGGACCTTAAAGGTCGTCCAGTTCCACCTTCCAGCAGCCCAGGGTGCTCAGAGCTCCATCAGCTTTGATTCCCTAATGGGGAATGTTGGAGTCCTGCACGCTGAGAATTTTAAACTTTCTGTGCTGAAGGGAACAGACCCACGAGAAAATACTGTATTTGACCTGAGGCCAAGGAGAAGGGTTCCAAAATGGAATGACAGAACTGGGATTGTGGGTGTGGAGTTTGAATAGCAGTGTGTGATATCACAGGGTGGGAAACTCAGAGTTTGAGGGTTTAGAATACAGGAATAGACAGAAAGCAAGAGGGAGGTTTTAGGGTGGAGGCTGCTCCTTCTTCACTTTCTTGTTCTTGTTCTTGTTCTTGTTCTTGTTCTTGTTCTTGTTCTTGTTCTTCTTCTTCTTCTTCTTCTTCTTCTTCTTCTTCTTCTTCTTCTTCTCCTCCTTCTCCTTCTCCTTCTCCTCCTCCTCCTCCTCCTCCTCCTCCTTCACCTTCTCCTCCGTGGGTTTGGGTGGTTTTGTGTCATTGGTTAAAAAAGTCCCCATTGCAGGCATGGGTGGTTGGGTATTGGATTAAAAGTGAAAATAATTGAGGTGTCATTTGTTAATTGGACAGTTTATCCTTCAAAGGCCTTGGAGAGAAAGATGGTTAGCCAGTTTTGTACCTTATTAGTAGAATGCTGTAGAAGCCATGACTTGTAATATAGATAAGAAATAACAAACATTTGAGTCTGAACATGAAATGCTGTCCTGATTGCTTCAATCCCAACCTTGACAGAGGCAGAGGTAGAAAAAGAAGCTGAAGAATTACCTGCAGGTAAGTGGTTTAATAATTTCTCAGCTTCAGCCCCTGGGACACACAGGTTGTCTCCAGAGCCACAACTGAGTGAAAATTGAGTCTCACACTGAGTGAAACTGTGGATTCAGGAGCAATCCTAGAATGCTTTGGGTTGGAGTGGACCTTAAAGGTCATCCAGATCCACCTTCCACCAGCCCAGGTTGCTCAGAATTCCATAAATTTTGATTCCCCACTGGATAAGTGGTTTAATAATTTCTCAGGTTCAGACCCTGGGACACACAGGTTCACAACTGAGTGAAATCATCAGACCTGATGTTGAAATAAATAAAAAGGAGAATTTCAACCCTTTCCTCCCATGGAAAGGGAGCAGTTCCCAAATTTCAACCTCAATTTACTGCTGGACCAGTAAATGAAAAGGGAACATTCAGGCTCCTGGTGTGTGCACATCCATTTCCTCAATGCAGGACTTTTGATAACTTCATTTTAACGACAAGCCAAGCAAAAGGACTCTCAACCCTCCACTCTAAATTTCCTGGGTTTTGACAGATTAAATCAAATCCTTAAGGCCATTTTTATCACAGTTTTTTTTCTCTCTGTGCCAGGGTGTGATTTATGCTCCCTTTTTATTGCACGAGCCTTTGTCTCGGCGCTGTTTGATTCACTCCACTAACAGCCCTCAGCTGATTTTATTTTAGGAGCTGCAAATTTTTGCACACCAAGCCAGACAAATGCAGCACGGGGGTGAATTAAATGGTGGAATTCAGTGAGAAAAAAAAAAAGCAAATTACTGAGAGAGAAAGCAAGATTTTAAGTGCTGATCCAAAGCAGCACTGCATGTAAACAATGGCTCCTTGGTGTTTACTGTACATTATCTGCCTAAATCCAAGGATTACTGTTTCCCCTGGAGCAGCCACTGGCTGGAGGTTCTCAGTAGTAGCTGTTATTAGTAGCAATGACATATTAATTGAACTTCACTGCTTCCAGGTGTGTGGCACACTCCGGGGTCACCCAGAGCACTCGGGTTTCACGTGGATTCAATTACGGCAGCGTTATGAAGGAATGCGACATGTCATGCATTAAAATGTCAATTACCACTTTTTATGGGATGTAGGGGTGGGGGGAAAAAAAAAATCAACCCATCAGATTTTTTCCAGCATCTTTTCTGTCTGCTTGGGTGCTCCAAGCAGCCTGAGGAGTCTGTGTTCATCTCCCAGCTCATCTGTGCAACGTGAAGAGACAGAGAAATGTCTTTAAAAATGTCTTGGTAAATTCCTTTAAAAAACGTCTTGGTAAATTCCTTTAAAAAACATCTTGGTAAATTCCTTTAGTGGCTTGGGTGGATCGTTGGGTGGGATGAGTGCCACAGAACCAAGGGACATTTAAAGGTCATCAGGTCCCCACTGCAGTGAGCAGGGACATCTTCAACCCCATCAGGTGCTCAGAGTTCCCTTCAACCTGACCTTGAAATTTTTAATTCCAGGGAATTATTTAGGATCCCTGTTGGAACCCTAAATAATTCCAGGGAATTCATCCTAAATAATTGGATGAATAGAGTGCTGGAACCCAGGGCACAGGGAAGATTTCTCTGCTTGTTTTGAAAAGTTCTGACCCCCAGGAGAACACTGCTTTTAACCTGACCCCCAGGAGAACACTGCTTTTAACCTGACCCCCAGGAGAACACTGCTTTTAACCTTCATCCATGGAGAAACCTTCCAAACCTTTGGGATGGATTGGAATCTGTGAATTAGACAGTGGTAGAGTTCATCACAGGGTGAAAAACCCAAGAGTTTTGGGTTTTTGGTGTGGAGGTGGATGGGAGACAAGATGGAGGATTTTGGGCCTTGTCTGATTTCCTTCTTGTTCTTCATCTGCTCCATCTTCTGCAGCGTTGGTGGCACAGAGGGATTGGTGAGAAAGAACCACAATGCAGATGTTGTGTGAACAGAAAAATAATTAGTTATTGGTAGAAAGGTAGAAATAAAATACATTCTAAGAGTTAATTGCACAAAAAAGGCTTTAAAAGGCCTTGAACCTGCGTGTCTGGTGACTTTTGGTGCCTTTCTCTTCATGCTCTCAGTCTGGTGTGCAGACAGCACGCTGAGCTTTTGATAAGGGAAAAACAAACAACAACCTGAAGACCAAAAACCAGAAGTCCCATTGGTCTCTCAATTCTGAAATTTTTAGGGGTCTCAGGGAGGTTTCCCACAGATCCCTTCAGGATCTCTGCTCTGAGGGACTCCAGGCCACGGGCACAGAATCTCTGGGTGTTTTCAGACACAAAGCACCCAACTCTGCCCTCTGCCCAGGCCATCACTGCCAGAACACATCCTGCTGTGTTTCACAGACTCTCCAGCAATTTTTCCAGCAAATTTTGCAGGGATTGAAAATTTGCAGTGTAATTGTTCATCCCACACTTTCCCTGGGCAGGCCATCATTTCCAGAACACATCCTGCTGTGTTTCACAGGCTTCTCCAGCCATTTTTCCTACAAATTTTGCAGGGATTGAAATTTTGCAGTGTAATTGTTCATCCCACACTTTCCCTGGGCAGGCCATCATTTCCAGAACACATCCTGCTGTGTTTCACAGGCTTCTCCAGCAATTCTTCCAGCAAATTTTGCAGGGATTGAAATTTTGCAGTGTAATTGTTCATCCCACAAATTCCCTGGGCAGGCCATTATTTCCAGAACACATCCTGCTGTGTTTCACAGGCTTCTCCAGCAATTTTTCCTACAAATTTTGCAGGGATTGAAATTTTGCAGTGTAATTGTTCATCCCACACTTTCCCTGGGCAGGCCATCATTTCCAGAACACATCCTGCTGTGTTTCACAGGCTTCTCCAGCAATTTTTCCTACAAATTTTGCAGGGATTGAAATTTTGCAGTGTAATTGTTCATCCCACACTTTCCCTGGGCAGGCCATCACTGCCAGAACACATCCCGTTGTGTTTCACAGGCTTCTCCAGCAATTTTTCCAGCAAATTTTGCAGGGATTGAAATTTTGCAGTGTAATTGTTCAGCCCACACATTCCCTGGGAAATGTTCCTCTCCAAAGAGAAATTCCCTCTGCTCTCAAGGTGTTTGGTTTGTTGCTGCTGCCCCTTTAGACCTGCTACTTTTGTCCCTTTAAATCACTTAAAATCCAATTTTTGGATCGGATGGGAAGTGGAAAACTTCCGAAGAAAATTTTAGCTAAAGGAGATGGAATTTGAAAAATTTGCAATATTTTTATGATGGAGCATTTTCACATCTCTAATTGTGCTCCATGAAATCTCAATGCTCACTCTCTTTGCTGGCAAACTGTTTTTAAGTTCTCCTGGAAAATTCTTTGTTGGCTGTGAAGCTGGGCTGGGGGTGAATGATTGCCAGGCCACGTGGGCCAGGCCATGGTCAGCTGAATATTTATCAGCATTGCTTTTTCTGGTGTGGTTGCTTTAATTTTAATTTTAATTTTAATTTTAATTTTAATTTCTATTTTTATTTTAATTTCTATTTTTATTTTTTATTTTCACTATTTAAATTTCTATTTTATTTTTATTTTATTATTATTATTATTTTAATTTTAATTTTAATTTTTTTTTTTTTTTTATTTTTATTTTATTATTTTCATTTTTATAATTATTTTTAAATTTATTTTTTTATTTATTTGTATTATTTTTATTTATTAATTTTTTAGTTCCATGGACATGGGGAGCTGACAAGAAAAGGAACTTGTGCACTGCTTGTGAGTACACTGGACCAGACTCTTCCATCAATAACATCCCAAAAAACCACTTTAACTGTTTCTATCCAGATATTCCAAATTGGATTTTCTGTGCAAGTTTGGAAAAGAACAGGTCTAAAGTGCTCCTGCATTCTTTCATTGTGTTTTGTACCCCATCAAATTCCAATTCAATACATTTGCCTGTGATTTCTGAAGTTCTTACTGTGAGATCAAGCAAGGAATAAACCAACTTTCACCACTGAATTTGATCAATTTCCAGTAATTTGAGGCCTTGAAAGTGGAATTTAATCCAAATCCCACAAAGTAAAACACAGACAAGTCACAGGGGTGTGGCACCCCAAGGCCTGGAGATCCAGAGATATTTTTAAGAAAGAGAAAATTGTGATGATCCTTTCCCATTCTAAAATCTACAAAATTGTCCTGGATCATGCAGGAAGATATTTATAACATTTTTCAGACCCCTTTTTAAGCCATAATCACATCCAGTCCTTATTTTCTATTAGGGAAATACATAAATACATTATCTATCTGTCTATCTATCTATCTATCTATCTATCTATCTATCTATCTATCATCTATCTAATATAAACATAAACATAAATATAGGTAAAATATAAATAAATATATAAATATATCTATATATCTATCTATATATTTGTATTTTATATATTTAAAATATATTAAATAAATATTATATTATATTATATTATATTATATTATATTATATTATATTATATTATATTATATTATATTATATTATATTATATTATATTATATTATATATATAAATTTTATTTATTTTATATATATTTATATTTTATATATTTAAAATATATGAAATATATATAAATACATATTATATTATATAGATTTTATTTTATATATTTAAAATATATAAAATAAATATATATTATATATAAAAATATATGTTATATTATATAGATTTTATTTTATATATACATATTATATATATATAAACAAGTTAACTAAATACATCTTGCCAATTTTAAGGGGAAAAAGAAGCTTCCAAGAGCCCCCAAAACATGCAACAGTTCTTCAAGTCCCTGAGTGTCAGAAGAAATTTTATTTTCATGATTTCTTCAAAAGAGTGCAGATGCCTGAAGGATTGTGTAAATATTTCCTGTTGTGAGCAGCCCTTCAAAGCCTGAAGGATAAACACATTTTCACAAGATATAAAAATATCTCCGCTCGTGCAGAACCCTGAGTTGCACATCATTACTTTGGAAACAGCATCAAATGGCTCTTTCTGATCTTTGTGTTTGGGAAAAAACCCAAAGCCCAGCAAATTCGACATCACACAGCACTTAAAAACTGAAAGTGCAAAATATGGACTGTGAGCGTGTTTTATTTATAAATACACGCTCAGAAATGCAGAATGGGCGCTTTATTTTCAAACCCAAGGCACAAGGGGACATTGTTTTTCAGCAGACACTCCAAGCAGCTCTCTGGCAAGATTAATCCTGAAAATGCCCAATAATAAAGATAATTTGAAGGGCACCATTGAGAGGGGGGCAGCTCTGAGGGAGCCTCTGTTTGCGGGGAGTTCTTTGATGAAATTATTTATTTATTGCTGACACGGAGGAGTTCTTTGATGAAATTATTTATTTATTGCTGACACAGAGGATGATCCTTGGGGGTCCCTTGCAGCTTGGCTGGCTCTGGGATTCTGTGCAAGATAAGATGCCCAACCCGGCTGTTATCTCTGCTCACACACGCGCAGGATGGTTCGGGGCAGCCGCGTTCAAAGGATGAGTCTGGACTCTTCAATATTTTGGTCTTCAAAATGTTTATTATTTTTTATCTCACAGAGATTTTCCTCTCTGCCAGCCAGGATCTGACCAGCGAAGCAGCCAAGGGCACTCTGACCACCCTCGGGGCAGTCGTGTCCTTTTATAACAAAAACTACAGACATCATATTTATCTTTTATCCCCAATACCTTTCACCCTTGTTAACAAGTGCACCTTCACCACAAATCAGTCCCCAAGTGCCAACATCACCACAGAAGATGGAAGACAAGAAGAAGAAAGAAGCATGAGACAGGCCCCGATTCCTCCATCTTGTCTCCATAACCCCCCTGTACCAAAATCCCCAAATCCATATTTCACCCTGTGAATGTGTGATCCCCAATACCTTTCACCCTTATTAACAAGTGCACCTTCACCACAAACCAATCCCCAAGTGCCAACACCACCACAGGAGATGGAAGACAAGAAGGAGAAAGAAGAAGCATGAGACAGGCCCTGATTCCTCCATCTTGTCTCCATAACCCCCCTGTACAGAGATATAACCCCCCTGTACCAAAATCCTAAAATCCATATTTCACCCTGTGAATGTGTGATCCCCAATACCTTTCACCCTTGTTAACAAGTGCACCTTCACCACAAACCAATCTCCAAGAGCCAACATCACCACAGAAGATGGAAGACAAGAAGGAGAAAGAAGAAGCCTGAGACAGGCCCTGATTCCTCCATCTTGTCTCCATAACCCCCCTGTACCAAAATCCCCAAATCCATATTTCACCCTGTGAATGTGTGATCCCCAATACCTTTCACCCTTATTGACAAGTGCACCTTCACCACAAACCAATCCCCAAGTGCCAACATCACCACAGAAGATGGAAGACAAGAAGGAGAAAGAAGAAGCACGAGACAGGCCCTGATTCCTCCATCTTGTCTCCATAACCCCCCTGTACCAAAATCCCAAAATCCAAATTTCACCCTGAGAATGTGTGATCCCCAATACCTTTCACCCTTATTGACAAGTGCACCTTCACCACAAACCAATCTCCAAGAGCCAACATCACCACAGAAGATGGAAGACAAGAAGAAGAAAGAAGCATGAGACACGCCCCGATTCCTCCATCTTGTCTCCATAACCCCCCTGTACCAAAATCCCCAAATCCATATTTCACCCTGTGAATGTGTGATCCCTCCACCACTCAAACTGTGCTCATTCTCATGTCCTCACACACACCCTCAGAAGGGTCACAGTCCAGCCACCAAGAATGCCTGGCAACATTCCAGGAGCTCCGAGCCCCCCATGGGTTTTCTCGGTGATTCTGGATGTTAGGAGCAAAATTCTGAGCTCCCACAATAAGACACATCCCCTGGGGGTAGGAGAAGGCAGAGAAACATCTGGAAGAAAGAATTTCCCTCTTATTTTAGGTGTTTCTCCAGGTTGAGGAAGAGTGTGGGCATCATGTTCTGATGCTTTGTGAGGGCTGACCCGGAGCAGAGGCTGGACAGAGCTGAAGTGTCAGGACCCAGCACATCCCTCTGGCTGTCCTGAGACCCAAGACCCTTCCAGGGGGCTCAGAGACCCTGGCACAGAGCCCAAAATGCCTCTGTGGGTTTGATTATGGCCCATGGAGCAAATTACCAACCTTCTATGAAGATCAGCAAGCCACAACAGTTTAGGTAGAATGATAGTGAAGTTATCATGGAGTGGAAAAGTAGATTTTGGGGTTTCTGGAATGGGGGTTCAGGAGGCAAGATGGAAGAATCTGGTCATGCCCAGTCTTTCTCCTTCTTCTTCTTGGCCTCCATCTTCTGCTGTGATGGTGGCACTTTTAGATTAGTTTAGAGTAGAAGCTCACTGTCTAACATAGGTAATTGTAAAAAAGTAATTGTAAATATTGTACAGGTAGTTTTTAGTATGAAGACATAACACCACCCCAGGGGCAGGCAGAGTGCCTGGACTGTCCTGCTGGACGGACCTTGGCAGGGCAGGAGAAAAATTTTTATAGATAAGAAACAATAAACAACCTTGAGCCCGAGAAATGAAGAGCCCTGACTCCTTCTTCAAGTGCCAGGCTGGGAAAACAGACTTTTGAGCTCTTCTTGGGGTCATTCTGAGCAGCTAGAGATCCCAACCCTAAAGAACAAAGCAGGGATTTATTCAAAGCATCTCCTCCATGGACCCACCTTGGGCAGCACCAGAGCCCAGCCAGGGCTGCACCCAAGATGAACCAAAATGGCCCCAAAATGCACGGCCGGGCACGGGCTCTGTCCCTGGGATCAGTTCTGCTCCATTTGCATCTTGCAGTTCATTGTCCCATCCCAGCTTTAGCCCAGGCAGTCCCACCCTGCTTGTTTTTCTCTCTGCAGCCCACGGGGTTTGTGCTCCTGGGCTGAGATTTGGATCATTTGTCCTTGGTGCCCAGCTGGAGCAGGAATTGTTTTGTGTCCCTGCTCTGTGCACAGAGCTCACCATCCCAGAATGTGAAGCTCAGACCCACACACTGAAGCAGCACAGAATCTGAAAAATAGAAAAGCTCAAACCTGAGGCATCACTCAGAGCACCTCACCTGGGATTTTCCTTGAGATTCCCTCTTTCTTTCCAGGGATGAGCCTCCCCCTCCCCATCTCCTTCCACCGGGGAAGTTTTTCTGCTCCATTACATTTCCATTCCGTGCCCGTGTTTTGGGAGAAGACCATCCATCCATTAAGTTGGGATGAGAAATGCTAATGTATTTTGGAGTCTGTTGACTGAGGCCTCAGTGCAGGCAGAGAAAATCCTAATTTTCAGTGGTCTCCCCACTGCTGGGACTGTGAGATGATTAAAATGAAGCGCAGGTCCCAGGCCCTGCCTGAATCAAAGTTTAAACGAGATTGGAAATGCTTGCTTGACTTTACATCACATTAACATTAGCAATTTCCTGGCCATTGTTTTTCTTTCCCCACAGTGGTGACTTTTCCAAAATAGATCCCTCATCTGACTGTAAAGGTAAATGAAAATCAGGCCCATTAAATTTACTGTCTGTAAAGCACTAATGCCTAACAAACAGTATCTTTACATTTAGATGGCATTTTTATCCTGAGGAATCTCAAATCACTCCATAAAAACCCTGACCTTGATCCTAAAGTCATTTCCATATACGAGCAACTTTTATATTGAATTTTGAACAGGACTGCACAAAAAATGTATCATTACTTACAGGCATATTGAATTTCTTAATATAGAAATGCCTCTCTGAGAAATTATTATTAATTACACACTTTAGACATAAAAATTGAGATGTTGAATAAAGGACTCAACCAGATTTCATGCTCTTTATCACACACCAAATAATATTTCTGGTCTGCATCTTAATATATAAGTGCCTCTCTGAGAAATTATTATTAATTACACACTTTATACATAAAAATTGAGATGTTAAATAAAGGACTCAAGCAGATTTCATGCTCTTTATCACACACCAAATAATATTTCTGGTCTGCATCCTCCCAGCTGTTGCCTCCCTCCTTTTTTAAAGGAATGCAAGCAATTCCAGGATTTATTGGCAAGTGTCACAGGAAAAGTGTTAATGAAAATCAGAGCTCAAGTCACATAAACGAGGCATCATTTGGGGGTTTTTCCACGTTTGAGTCTCAAATTCTGGAAATGCCAGAATGAAAGGCACTCAGCACGTGATGACATCTGGCTGCTTGGCCAAATTTCATCGTCCTCTAATGTTGGCTAATCTGATGAAAAGGTGAAGTTGAATAAATCCAAAGCAATATCACTCACAGCTCTAACTCCTGGAAACCCTCCCTGACTGCAGGTTCTGCTCAGGATATCCAGACAAGGAATTCTGATTTAGGAACCAGCTTCTCTCAGGATGCCCTAAAAAAAATTAAAAAATTATTACTACTACTATTATTATTATTAATAATAATTATAATAATAATAGTAATAGTAGTAGTAGTAGTAAAAATGCTTCTTCTTTTTCTTCTTTTTTTCTTCTTCTTTTTCTTCTTCTTCTTCTTCTTCTTCTTCTTCTTCTTCTTCTTCTTCTTCTTCTTTTTCCTCTTCTTCTTCTTCTTCTTCTTTTTCTTCTTCTTCTTCTTCTTCCTCTTCCTCCTCTTATTCTTATTCTTATTCTTATTCTTATTCTTATTCTTATTCTTATCCTTGTTCTTATTCTTATTCTTATTCTTATTCTTATTCTTCTTATATTTTTGCAACATTTTTTGAAGTTCACCCTCTTGGTTGTAACTCTTGCCTTAGACATAAATTACAAAAAACCCACTTTTTTTCCCCCTAATTCTATCTTTTTTTCTAATTCTAATTTTAATTTCTGTGCTCTAGGAGCACAAGATTTGAAGGGATCTCTTGTATCAGAAGGCTGAGCCTTTTTTCTTGCAGATATTCACATTTTTAGGCTTTTCCCTGCAGCCAGGGTTTTTAGGTTTTTAGGTTTTTAGCCCATTTTCAATGCCCCAATCCTACAGCCAGTAAATGCCTCTCACCTTCCAGGCATTTAGGAAAATCCTTACATGCCAGGCTCAGAGGGAATTGCCTTGTAGGCAGCTATTTAAATCAATTTTTAACAGAATAATTGAAGAAAAACTGATTTTTCTATATCAGGGTCCTTTTGAATGAACAAATCTCCCAGCAGGAGCTGAAATCCTGCTCAGGCTGTGCCACACTCGATGCTCTCACAAGGAGAGTCCTGAGTTCATAATTTTTAAACAAGATATAAAAGTCAGATTCCTCTCTCTTATTTTTTTCATTCATCTTGACCCTTGACAAGCCTCTGCTGGGTTTAGTGTAGGGTTTGCTGTTTTCCTAACAGAATAATTGAAGAAAAACTGATTTTTCTATATCAGGGTCCTTTTGAATGAACAAATCTCCCACCAGGAGCTGAAATCCTGCTCAGGCTGTGCCACACTCGATGTTCTCACAAGGAGAGTCCTGAGTTCATAGGCAGCAATTTAAATCAATTTTTAACAGAATCATTGAAGAAAAACTGATTTTTCTATATCAGGAATATAGAAAATAATATTTTTTGAATGAACAAATCTTCCACCAGGAGCTGAAATCCTGCTCAGGCTGTGCCACACTCGATGTTCTCACAAGGAGAGTCCTGAGTTCATAGGCAGCTATTTAAATCAATTTTTAACAGAATAATTGAAGAAAAACTGATTTTTCTATATCAGGGTCCTTTTGAATGAACAAATCTCCCACCAGGAGCTGAAATCAGGCTGTGCAATACTTGAGGTTCTCACAAGGAGAGTCCTGAGTTCATAATTTTGAAACAAGATATAAAAGATTCTTCTCTCTTATTTTTTTCATTCATCTTGAGCCCTGACAAACCTCTGCTGGGTTTAGTGTAGGATTTGCTGTTTTCCTAACAGAATAATTGAAGAAAAACTGATTTTTCTATATCAGAGTCCTTTTGAATTAAGAAATCTCCCACCAGGAGCTGAAATCCTGCTCAGGCTGTGCCACACTCGAAGTTCTCACAAGGAGAGTCCTGAGTTCATAATTTTTAAACAAGATATAAAAGTCAGATTCCTCTCTCTTATTTTTTTCATTCATCTTGACCCCTGACAAGCCTCTGCTGGGTTTAGTGTAGGATTTGCTGTTTTCCTAACAGAATAATTGAGGAAAAACTGATTTTTCTGTATCAGAGTCCTTTTGAATGAACAAATCTCCCAGCAGGAGCTGAAATCCTGCTCAGGCTGTGCCACACTCGAAGTTCACACAAGGAGAGTCCTGAGTTCATAGGCAGCTATTTAAATCAATTTTTAACAGAATAATTGAAGAAAAACTGATTTTTCTATATCAGGAATATAGAAAATAATATTTTTTGAATTAAGAAATCTCCCACCAGGAGCTGAAATCCTGCTCAGGCTGTGCCACACTCGATGCTCTCACAAGGAGAGTCCTGAGCTCATAGGCAGCTATTTAAATCAATTTTTAACAGAATCATTGAAGAAAAACTGATTTTTCTATATCAGGGTCCTTTTGAATGAACAAATCTCCCACCAGGAGCTGAAATCAGGCTGTGCCATACTTGAAGTTCTCACAAGGAGAGTCCTGAGTTCATAGGCAGCTATTTAAATCAATTTTTAACAGAATCATTGAAGAAAAACTGATTTTTCTGTATCAGAGTCCTTTTGAATGAACAAATCTCCCACCAGGAGCTGAAATCCTGCTCAGGCTGTGCCACACTCGATGCTCTCACAAGGAGAGTCCTGAGTTCATAATTTTTAAACAAGATATAAAAGTCAGATTCCTCTCTCTTATTTTTTTCATTCATCTTCACCCTTGACAAGCCTCTGCTGGGTTTAGTGTAGGATTTGCTGTTTTCCTAACAGAATAATTGAAGAAAAACTGATTTTTCTGTATCAGAGTCCTTTTGAATGAACAAATCTCCCACCAGGAGCTGAAATCAGGCTGTGCCACACTCGATGCTCTCACAAGGAGAGTCCTGAGTTCATAGGCAGCTATTTAAATCAATTTTTAACAGAATCATTGAAGAAAAACTGATTTTTCTATATCAGGGTCCTTTTGAATGAACAAATCTCTCACCAGGAGCTGAAATCCTGCTCAGGCTGTGCCACACTCGAAGTTCTCACAAGGAGAGTCCTGAGTTCATAATTTTTAAGCAAGATATAAAAGTCAGATTCCTCTCTCTTATTTTTTTCATTCATCTTGACCCTTGACAAGCCTCTGCTGGGTTTAGTGTAGGATTTGCTGTTTTCCTAGCAGAATAATTGAAGAAAACCTGATTTTTCTACATCAGAGTCCTTTTGAATGAACAAATCTCTCACCAGGAGCTGAAATCCTGCTCAGGCTGTGCCACACTCGATGCTCTCACAAGGAGAGTCCTGAGTTCATAATTTTTAAACAAGATATAAAATTCAGATTCCTCTCTCTTATTTTTTTCATTCATCTTGACCCCTGACAAGCCTCAGCTGGGCTCAGGGTGGGATTTGCTGTTTTCCTAACAGAATAATTGAAGAAAAACTGATTTTTCTGTATCAGAGTCCCTTTGAATGAACAAATCTCCCACCAGGAGCTGAAATCCTGCTCAGGCTGTGCCACACTCGATGCTCTCACAAGGAGAGTCCTGAGTTCATAATTTTTAAACAAGATATAAAAGTCAGATTCCTCTCTCTTATTTTTTTCATTCATCTTGACCCTTGACAAGCCTCTGCTGGGTTTAGTGTAGGATTTGCTGTTTTCCTAACAGAATAATTGAAGAAAAACTGATTTTTCTATATCCTTTTGAATGAACAAATCTCCCACCAGGAGCTGAAATCCTGCTCAGGCTGTGCCACACTCGATGCTCTCACAAGGAGAGTCCTGAGTTCATAATTTTTAAAGCAGATATAAAAGTCAGATTCTTCTCTCTTATTTTTTTCATTCATCTTGACCCTTGACAAGCCTCAGCTGGGCTCAGGGTGGGATTTGCTGTTTTCCTCTTGTTGCTCCTGCTGGGAAAGATCCCGAGATGAGAAAAATTCACCTTTGGAATACAAATCCCTTTCCCTCCCTCTCCTTCCCTGCATCAGTCAGGATTTTGTCCAGTGCCACACATTCCCCCCAAAAATGTTGACAGCATCAAATGTTTTTGTTTTCTGGAAATTCAGTGGAATAGAAACTGAACAGCAAGGGAATTCAGAATTTTATTTTAGTAAGCTGGGAAAAAATTTGATTTTATTCAACAGAAAGATTTGATGTTATTGCATCTTCTCTCTTTGCTGCAGAAACAAAATAATTTGGCAGAATGTTCCAGATAAAATGTCCTTTCATTTTCCTCCTGCTCCCCACAGAAAATCCACTTGTGTATCTGGAGGGCCCTGCCTGTATTCACAAGTGCTGGATAAATGCTGATTATTCTCCTCAAGCCCTTCTCATTATTCTGTTTAAGTCCTGATCACTCAGATGAGATAAAAATCAGCTTTATTTCTTATTCTGAGAAAAGCTGACATCAGGATCAATAAATCCTGACAGAAGCCATTAACATTTTAATGAGTTACTCAATAATATTCTAAAGATGTGCTGGCAAGTCAAGCCTCCTCTGATTAAGGACAAATTTCTTAGACTACTGTAAATATCTATTTCAAGGCCCAGAATGCAAAGCTGTCACTTATCAATCAAGAAAAAAGGGCAAAAGTCAGGGCTGAAGGAACTGGGGAAGGGCTGCCCACTTTTATTGTGATTACTGTCCATGATGGAACTCTTTAAGATCTGAACCAAACACAGCCAAATATTCATTTTGGGGTCATAAAACTGAAGGTGCACCCATGGAGTTCTTCTACAGCATCCAGGAATCCCAAAAAGTTGGATGTGGTTGAGTGGAAAAATAAATAAATATAGAAAATCAGGTGAACAGGGGGGAAAAATGGGTCTGTGCAAAGCCTGCTGAGCCTCAGGGTGAAATGTTCTTGTCCAAGGGTGAGTTTTGCCCTTCAATTGCACAAAAAAAAAATCAAAAAATCAGGATTTGACAGGGTGTTCTAAGCTGCAATAAATTCACTGTCAGGATCACGCTATTGAGCATAATGTCAATAATTTCCAGCAAAATCCTGCCTGGGATTCCATTCCTGCAGAATATTGACCTGAGAGCATTTTAATAAACAAATATGAACCTCTGGACACCGAGCCAGGGGTGACTTTTGTGGGAAAGTCAATCCAAGGGAATCCAAAATTGGGCACAGGAAAAAGGAGCAGCAATCAGGAATTGGGGATAGCAGAGTAGGGCAAAAAATCCCATTATGAGCATAATGTCAATAATTTCCAGCAAAATCCTGCCTGACCTGAGAGCATTTTAATAAACAAATATGAACTTCTGGACACTGAGCCAGGGGTGACTTTTGTGGGAAGGGAATCCAAAATTGGGTGCAGGAAAAAGGAGCAGCAATCAGGAATTGGGGACAGCAGGGTAGGGCAAAAAAATCCCATTATGAGCATAATGTCAATAATTTCCAGCAGATTCCAGCCTTGCAGAATATTGACCTGAGAGCATTTTAATAAACAAATATGAACCTCTGGACACCGAGCCAGGGGTGACTTTTGTGGGAAGGGAATCCAAAACTGGGTACAGGAAAAAGGAGCAGCAATCAGGAATTGGGGATAGCAGAGTAGGGCAAAAAAATCCCATTGTGAGCATAATGTCAATAATTTCCAGCAAAATCCTGCCTGACCTGAGAGCATTTTAATAAACAAATATGAACCTCTGGACACCGAGCCAGGGGTGACTTTTGTGGGAAAGTCAATCCAAGGGAATCCAAAATTGGGTACAGGAAAAAGGAGCAGCAATCAGGAATTGGGGACAGCAGGGTAGGGCAAAAAAATCCCATTGTGAGCATAATGTCAATAATTTCCAGCAAAATCCTGCCTGGGATTCCATTCCTGCAGAATATTGACCTGAGAGCATTTTAATAAACAAATATGAACCTCTGGACACCGAGCCAGGGGTGACTTTTGTGGGAAGGGAATCCAAAATTGGGCACAGGAAAAAGGAGCAGCAATCAGGAATTGGGGACAGCTGGGTGGGGCAAAAAAATCCCATTGTGAGCATAATGTCAATAATTTCCAGCAAAATCCTGCCTTGCAGAATATTGACCTGAGAGCATTTTAATAAACAAATATGAACATTTGGACACCGAGCCAGAGGTGACTTTTGTGGGAGAGTCAATCCAAGGGAATCCAAAATTGGGCACAGGAAAAGGAGCAGCAATCAGGAATTGGGGACAGCTGGGTGGGGCAAAAAAATCCCATTATGAGCATAATGTCAATTATTTCCAGCAAAATCCTGCCTGGGATTCCATTCCTGCAGAATATTGACCTGAGAGCATTTTAATAAACAAATATGAACCTCTGGACACCGAGCCAGGGGTGACTTTTGTGGGAAGGGAATCCAAAATTGGGCACAGGAAAAAGGAGCAGCAATCAGGAATTGGGGACAGCTGGGTGGGGCAAAAAAATCCCATTGTGAGCTTAATGTCAATAATTTCCAGCAAAATCCTGCCTGGGATTCCAGCCTTGCAGAATATTGACCTGAGAGCATTTTAATAAACAAATATGAACCTCTGGACACCGAGCCAGGGGTGACTTTTGTGGGAGAGTCAATGCAAGGGAATCCAAAATTGGGCACAGGAAAAAGGAGCAGCAATCAGGAATTGGGGACAGCAGAGTAGGGCAAAAAATCCCATTATGAGCATAATGTCAATAATTTCCAGCAAAATCCTGCCTGACCTGAGAGCATTTTAATAAACAAATATGAACCTCTGGACACTGAGCCAGGGGTGACTTTTGTGGGAGAGTCAATCCAAGGGAATCCAAAATTGGGCACAGGAAAAAGGAGCAGCAATCAGGAATTGGGGACAGCTGGGTGGGGTAAAAAAATCCCATTATGAGCATAATGTCAATAATTTCCAGCAAAACCCTGTCTGGGATTCCATTCCTGCAGAATACTGACCTGAGAGCATTTTAACAAACAAATATGAACCTCTGGACACCGAGCCAGGGGTGACTTTTGTGGGAAGGGAATCCAAAATTGGGCACAGGAAAAAGGAGCAGCAATCAGGAATTGGGGATAGCAGAGTAGGGCAAAAAATCCCATTATGAGCATAATGTCAATAATTTCCAGCAAAACCCTGCCTGACCTGAGAGCATTTTAATAAACAAATATGAACCTCTGGACACCGAGCCAGGGGTGACTTTTGTGGGAAGGGAATCCAAAATTGGGCGCAGGAAAAAGGAGCAGCAATCAGGAATTGGGGACAGCTGGGTGGGGCAAAAAATCCCATTATGAGCATAATGTCAATAATTTCCAGCAAAATCCTGCCTGGATTCCTGAGAGCATTTTAATAAACAAATATGAACATTTGGACACTGAGCCAGGGGTGACTTTTGTGGGAAGGGAATCCAAAATTGGGTGCAGGAAAAAGGAGCAGCAATCAGGAATTGGGGACAGCTGGGTGGGGTAAAAAATCCCATTATGAGCATAATGTCAATAATTTCCAGCAAAATCCTGCCTGGATTCCTGAGAGCATTTTAATAAACAAATATGAACCTCTGGACACCGAGCCAGGGGTGACTTTTGTGGGAGAGTCAATCCAAGGGAATCCAAAACTGGGCACAGGAAAAAGGAGCAGCAATCAGGAATTGGGGACAGCTGGGTAGGGCAAAAAATCCCATTGTGAGCATAATGTCAATAATTTCCAGCAAAATCCTGCCTGACCTGAGAGCATTTTAATAAACAAATAT
>CM019902.1:114591281-114696281 GCA_009764595.1 Geothlypis trichas | reverse complement strand
TTTTATTTCATTTATTAATTTAAATCAATATATTTTATTTTAAATTTATACTATTTAATATTTATTTAATTAATAATAATTTACTTAATTTAAATTAATTCATTAATTTAAAAACCGATCTGTTTAATTTTTTAAAATCTTGGTCAGGCATCGCTCACAAATAAAGTCAGCAATAATTTAACCTGCAGATGTGATTTTTTAATCACTATTTTGTCTGATTGCCAAGATATTTTCCAGTATTTTGTGTTGCACTCTGATTTTAATTTATTAATTATTATTAATAAAAAAATTAATAATTTTATTTAATTGATTAATTTAAATCAATATATTTTATTTTAAATTTATACTATTTAATATTTATTTAATTAATAATAATTTATTTAATTTTAAATTAATTTAATAATTAAAAACCGATCTGTTTAATTTTTTAAAATCTTGGTCAGGCATTGCTCATAAATAAAGTATATAAAATTTATATAAAAGTATATAAAATTTATATTGCTATAAAATATAGCAATAATTTAACGTACAGATGTGATTTTTTAATCACTATTTTGTCTGATTGCCAAGATATTTTCCAGCATTTTGTGTTGCACTCTGATTTTAATTTATTAATTATTATTAATAAAAAATTAATAATTTTATTTAATTTAACGTACAGATGTGATTTTTTAATCAGTATTTTGTCTGATTGCCAAGATATTTTCCAGTATTTTGTGTTGCACTCTGATTTTAATTTATTAATTATTATTAATAAAAAATCAATAATTTTATTTATTTTATTAATTTAAATCAATATATTTTATTTTAAATTTATACTATTTAATATTTATATAATTAATAATAATTTACTTAATTTAAATTATTTCATTAATTTAAAAACTAATTTGTTTAATTTTTTTAAAATCTTGGTCATCGCTCATAAATAAAGTATATAAAATTTATATAAAAGTATATAAAATTTATATTGCTATAAAATATAGCAATAATTTAACGTACAGATGTGATTTTTTAATTAATATTTTGTCTGATTGCCAAGATATTTTCCAGTATTTTGTGTTGCAGTCTGTGCTGAAGATTTGCTGGGGAAGTAGAATTTTCTGTGGAGATTTATTCTGTTTTTCTGGTGAAGTTCATCCACGGGTGGGAAATCTGCTCATGGAGAGCCTGAAAATGATCAGGGTTTGCAAAGAAAAGTTTGAATTAATGGGAGAAGAAAATATGGAAATAATATCTAGGGGAAAATAGGAATAAGCAAAATAATATCTGAAATAAAATACAAGAAATAATATAGAATTATATATTTAATACAATATATTAAATAGAAATTAAATATAGGAATTAAATATATTAAATATACTAAATATAAAATTAAATATATATAGAATATATTTTGTATATTAAAAAGAAAATGAAAATTTATTTAAAATATTCACTTAATATATATTTAATATAATAGATTAATTAATATAATACAGATAATATAGTAAATATAATAAACATAATAAATATAATATAATATAATATAATATAATATAATATAATATAATATAATATAATATAATATAATATAATGTAATGTAATATAATATAATATAGCATAATATAATATAATATAATATAATATAATATAATATAATATAATATAATATAATATAATAATATAATATAATATAATATAATATAATATAATATAATATAATATAATATAATATAATATAACATAATATTATATAATATAATATAATTAATAAAATGTTATATTATATTATATTATATTATATTATATTATATTAGTATTATTATAGTATAATAATATTATATTATAACAAGGATATATTATTATTTTATGGTATACAATTTTATTATAATTATATATACATTATAATAGAATACATTCAATATAATAATATAGTTATAATAATTCTATATATTTAATATAGAATTCTATGCATAAAATATTAATTCTATATTATAATATATATATTATAACACATATATAATTATGTATTATATATATATAATTATATATAATTATATATAATGATTATATATATATGTATTATATATGTATTATATGTATTATATATGTATTATATGTATATATATGTATTATCTGTACTATAATATATATAATTATATATAATTATATATATTATAATTCTAATAATAATAAGCATAACAAAGTAAGTTAAATATTTCAGAGCTTTTAATTAATGTACTTTAATGTGTAAATTACTCAATTTCTCAATTTTTAGATTATTTTTTTAACTATTTCACTAACTAGCACGGTGGGTTGAGCATTGGTTAATTACCAAAGCTCTTAATTCTTGTTGGGATTAGGGGAAAAGCAGAGCAGGTTTAGAACTTTACCAGGGGATGGAGCAATGATCTCTTTATTAAATCTGGGTTTGTGTGTGTGACCCAGCAAACAGAACCCAGCAGTGGCTCTGTCACTATTTTGTTTATTAACGATTTTACTAATTTTTAGATTATTTTTTAGCTAATTCACTAACTAGATGGTGGGTTCAGTGTTTGTAATTACCAATACTGTTAATTCTTGTTGTGAGCTGGGATTAGGGGAAAGGCAAAGCAGGTTTAGAAGTTTAAGAGGGGATGAAGAGAAATGATCTCTTTATTAAATCTGGGTTTTTGTGTGTGTGACCCAGCAAACAGAACCCAGCAGTGGCTCTGTCACTGGTTTGCTAATTAGATATTTTACTAATTTTTAGATTTTTTTTTTAGCTAATTCACTAACTAGATGGTGGGTTCAGTGTTTGTAATTACCAATACTCTTAATTCTTGTTGTGAGCTGGGATTAGGGGAAAAGCAGAGCAGCTTTAGAACTTTACCAGGGGATGGAGAAATGATCTCTTTATTAAATCTGGGTTTTGTGTGTGTGTGACCCAGCAAACAGAGCCCAGCAGTGGCTCTGTCACTCTTTTGTTAATTAGCAATTTTACTAATTTTTAGATTGTTTTTTAGCTAATTCACTAACTAGCACGGTGGGTTGAGCATTGGTTAATTACCAATACTCTTAATTCTTGTTGTGGGCTGGGATTAGGGGAAAAGCAGAGCAGGTTTAGAACTTTAACAGGGATGGAGAAATGATCTCTTTATTAAATCTGGGTTTGTGTGTGTGACCCAGCAAACAGAACCCAGCAGTGGCTCTGTCACTGTCACTGTGGCTTTGGTTTGTTAATTAGCAATTTTACTAATTTTTAGATTATTTTTTAGCTATTTCACTAACTAGATGGTGGGTTCAGTGTTTGTAATTACCAAAGCTCTTAATTCTTGTTGTGGGCTGGGATTAGGGGAAAAGCAGAGCAGGTTTAGAACTTTAAGAGGGGATAGAGAGCAATGATCTCTTTATTAAATCTGGGTTTGTGTGTGTGACCCAGCAAACAGAACCCAGCAGTGGCTCTGTCACTGGTTTGTTAATTAGCGATTTTACTAATTTTTAGATTCTTTTTTTAGCTATTTCACTAACTAGCACAGTGGGTTGAGCGTTGGTTAATTACCAAAGTTCTTAATTCTTGTTGTGAGCTGGGATTAGGGGAAAAGCAGAGCAGGTTTAGAACTTAACCAGGGGATGGAGAAATGATCTCTTTATTAAATCTGGGTTTTTGTGTGTGTGACCCAGCAAACAGAACCCAGCAGTGGCTCTGTCACTGTCACTGTGACTTTGGTTTGCTAATTAGCAATTTTACTAATTTTTAGATTATTTTTTAGCTATTTCACTAACTAGATGGTGGGTTCAGTGTTTGTAATTACCAATGCTCTTAATTCTTGTTGTGAGCTGGGATTAGGGGAAAGGCAGAGCAGGTTTAGAACTTTACCAGGGGATGGAGAAATGATCTCTTTATTAAATCTGGGTTTGTGTGTGTGACCCAGCAAACAGAACCCAGCAGTGGCTCTGTCACTATTTTGTTAATTAACGATTTTACTAATTTTTAGATTATTTTTTAACTATTTCACTAACTAGCACAGTGGGTTGAGCGTTGGTTAATTACCACAGCTCTTAATTCTTGTTGTGAG
Source organism: Geothlypis trichas (assembly GCA_009764595.1). Taxonomy (NCBI): domain Eukaryota; kingdom Metazoa; phylum Chordata; class Aves; order Passeriformes; family Parulidae; genus Geothlypis; species Geothlypis trichas. The sequence continues at coordinate 114,692,243 of CM019902.1, read as the reverse complement.
CTGGGATTAGCAGAAAGGCAGAGCAGGTTTAGAACTTTACCAGGGGATGGAGAAATGATCTCTTTATTAAATCTGGGTTTGTGTGTGTGACCCAGCAAACAGAACCCAGCAGTGGCTCTGTCACTATTTTGTTAATTAACGATTTTACTAATTTTTAGATTATTTTTTAGCTAATTCACTAACTAGCACGGTGGGTTGAGCGTTGGTTAATTACCAAAGCAATTAATTCTTGTTGGGATTAGGGGAAAAGCAGAGCAGGTTTAGAACTTTAAGAGGGGATGGAGAGAAATGATCTCTTTATTAAATCTGGGTTTTTGTGTGTGTGACCCAGCAAACAGAACCCAGCAGTGGCTCTGTCACTGTCACTGTGGCTTTGGTTTGCTAATTAGCAATTTTACTAATTTTTAGATTATTTTTTAGCTATTTCACTAACTAGATGGTGGGTTCAGTGTTTGTAATTACCAAAGCTCTTAATTCTTGTTGTGAGCTGGGATTAGGGGAAAAGCAGAGCAGGTTTAGAACTTTACCAGGGGATGGAGAAATGATCTCTTTATTAAATCTGGGTTTGTGTGTGTGACCCAGCAAACAGAACCCAGCAGTGGCTCTGTCACTGGTTTGCTAATTAGATATTTTACTAATATTTAGATTATTTTTTAGCTAATTCACTAACTAGCACGGTGGGTTCAGTGTTTGTAATTACCAATACTGTTAATTCTTGTTGTGAGCTGGGATTAGGGGAAAAGCAGAGCAGGTTTAGAACTTTACAGGGGATGGAGAAATGATCTCTTTATTAAATCTGGGTTTGTGTGTGTGTGACCCAGCAAACAGAACCCAGCAGTGGCTCTGTCACTGTCACTGGTTTGCTAATTAGATATTTTACTACTTTTTAGATTATTTTTTTAACTATTTCACTAACTAGATGGTGGATTCAGCGTTGGTTAATTACCAAAGCAATTAATTCTTGTTGGGATTAGCAGAAAAGCAGAGCAGGTTTAGAACTTTACCAGGGGATGGAGAAATGATCTCTTTATTAAATCTGGGTTTTTGTGTGTGACCCAGCAAACAGAGCCCAGCAGTGGCTCTGTCACTGTCACTGTGGTTTGCTAATTAGAATATTTTACTAATTTTTAGATTCTTTTTTTAGCTATTTCACTAACTAGCACAGTGGGTTGAGCGTTGGTTCATTACCAAAGCTCTTAATTCTTGTTGTGAGCTGGGATTAGGGGAAAAGCAGAGCAGGTTTAGAACTTAGGGATGAAGAGCAATGATCTCTTTATTAAATCTGGGTTTGTGTGTGTGACCCAGCAAACAGAACCCAGCAGTGGCTCTGTCACTGGTTTGTTAATTAGCAATTTTACTAATTTTTAGATTATTTTTTAGCTAATTCACTAACTAGATGGTGGGTTCAGTGTTTGTAATTACCAAAGCTCTTAATTCTTGTTGTGAGCTGGGATTAGGGGAAAAGCAGAGCAGGTTTAGAACTTTACCAGGGATGGAGAAATGATCTCTTTATTAAATCTGGGCGGTGCTGGCACAACCTGGGGCTCACAAGGGGCTGGGCTGGGGCACAAAGGGCCTTTGTGGGCACTGCTGCCTCCTGCTCTTTTCCAGCCAGGGTGACAAAAGGGCCGGGTGACCTCTGGCTGTGTCCCTGAAAGGAACAACAGCCCGGGTTAAGAGCCCAAAGCCCCCAAAAGGAGCCCAAAGCTGCTCTTTAAAGCTTTTTTCACTCCAAATTCACAGGGCTGGACCTGAGCCACGAGGGAAAACAGAAATAAACATGTAAAAACCATCTAAAGCATCTAAAACCCATCTAAAGCATCTAAAACCCATCCAAAGGGACACCTTCAGAAGTTTTTTAGATATTTTAGATGTTGGACATCCAGGTTAGACTCAGTTTTAATGTTGTCACTTCACCCTAGAAGCACAGAGAGGAATAAAATCTCCTGTGCCCCCACAGATTTGGAGGTTCCCATGAAAGTTGTGTTTTTCAAAAACAGCTCGTTCTCTTCTGCAGAACTTCCAAAAGGTTTGAATCAAAATCTTCCCCTCAAAATTTGGAAGTTCTCTCAGTCACATAGGTCTGATTTTAAGGTTTTTTAAGAAATAATTGGAAATAAATCACAAATTCCTGCTAAGGCTAACAGGCCTGTGTAAATGAATTAAAAGCTGTGAAATATTTAACAGATTATTATGCTTATTCTTATTTTCCCCCCATGATTTATTTCCATGTTATCTTCTCCCATTCATTCAAAATTTTCTTTGCAAGTCCTGCTTTCTTTATCTCTGCTTATTGACATGCTTTTTTTAATTATTATTTTTTTTTAATTCCCTCTAACTGACTCCTTCAGTGTTGGATAGGTTGGATCACATCCAGACACTGCTCACACCCAATCCCTGATGATATTTTCCTGCTGGGATATTTTCCTGATTTTGGGAAGGAATTGCTCCTGGCAGTGCCCAAGGCCAGGTTGGACACTGGGGCTGGAGCAGCCTGGGACAGTGGGAGGTGCACTGCCATGGCAGGGGTGGAACAAAATGATCTTTCAGTTCCCTCCCAACACAAACCATTCCAGGATTCCATAATTCTGTCATTTTTTGCCTTTCCACAGCCCCATCCTCTGGGAGATTGTCCTGGATTGTAAGATAAGAGTGTGCTCTCCATCTGTCAGAGCTGGGGCAGTTCTCTCTGTCCATGGGGCAGTTTTTCCTTTCTCTCTCCCACAGCCAATCCTCCCTCCAGGAGATCTCTGCTGTTCATGGGTCATTAATTATTAATTATCTGCTGTCCATGGGCACTGAGTGTCCCTGCAGGGCTGATCCAATTCCCCCATCCCATGGGGAGATGCTGTGCCCAGGGCAGGAGCCAAGCATTCCTACCTGGATCCAAGCTGAGCCTGGCACAGCACAGCAGCCTTTGCCCCCTGCATGGCCAGAGGAGCAGCTTTCTGCTGCCCTGCATGGCCAGAGGGAGCCCAGGCCCATCTGCAGCAGCCCTGGAGCTGCAGAGGAAAACTCCCCCCTTGTGCAGGATCCCTGCTGCAGCAGAACCACAGCTGGCACTGCAGGAGGGCTGAGCCCCCATGGCATGGGGCTGGGACACCACCCTGGCACACAGGGGACAGGGCATGGTCTGACTCTGACAGTGGTTTGTTTTCTTTTTTTGTACTATTACAATTGTATTTTCAATTTTCCTAGTAAAGAACTCTTATTCTACCCCCATATCTTTGCCTGAGAGTCCCTTAATTTCAAATTATAATAATTCAGAGGAGGGGGTTTACATTTTCCATTCCAAGGAAGGCTCCTGCCTTCCTTAGCCCACACCTGGCTTTTCAAACCAAGACACAAACCCACAAACCCATCTGCTACTGGAACCCTCCAGAACCTCTCCCCTCTGCTCTCAACAACACCACAGAGATTCTGTGCCCTGTTCTGGGAATTATGAGACATTTTGTGCCCTGGCAGGGTCCTGGTCCATGTTCCATCCTCTCCTACCCCCCTCCTGTGGCACAGAAATGGCTGAGAGGTTTTGGCAAGAGGAAATGGATTTTTACAGAGTCCCAGGTGTAATTTGATGTCTTCAGGTTGGTGCAGCAAATTGATTCTCTGTTCAATTACTGGGGCTGGACATTGCCTCAGGACACGGATCCAAGTGAGCATCTCTCGTGTTTTTCTGCGTCCAATATTTTTGGTTTCCCAAAACTGCATTTATTTTGTGCCTTGGCATCTCTGACTTCATCACTGCATGGTCATGCTGAGTTTCTGTGCTCATCTGGAAGTCCCTGATCCAGTTTCTAATTTGTGTTTCAGATCTGTGAAAAGAACTCACATCTGAGTCTTCTCTACTCCATTTCCCATTCCTTTGGTTTCTTACAAAATTTCCAGAAGGATCCTTTACACTACCTTAAACCAATTTCCTGGGAGATTGGCCCGATGAATTTTCTGACCACACAAATAATAGAATTATAGAATTATAGAATGGTTTGGGAGCCCATCCAGTGCCACCCCTGCCATGGCAGGGACACCTTCCACTGTCCCCAGGCTGCTCCAGCCCCAGTGTCCAGCCTGGCCTTGGGCACTGCCAGGGATCCAGGGGCTCCACAGCTGCTCTGGGAATTCCATCCCAGCCCCTGCCCACCCTCTCATTGTTTTGTTTGTATTTTGCTGTTTTTCCTTTCCCTTGGTTCTGAGTTCTTCCATTCCACTCCTCTTTCCTCAAGTTTCCTTCTGTGGGAGCCAGTTCCTCCCCAGCCCCCAGGGAAAGTTTCCTCCCTAACAGCTTTTTTTTGACCTTAAAATAAACTCATTCAAGAGAAAATGGACAAAACTGTGTCCCTCGAGTTTTCTGGACAGCTGATTTCCCTCTCTGCCCCAGAGGATGTTTGGTGTCCATCTCTGCTCTTTCCTCAGGGCAGTACCTGCTGTCACCCTGGGCTCCTGCTGGAGACTGGCAGTGATGAGTTCCAGAACTTTATGGGTTCAAACTGAAAGGAGGGAAATTTAGGTTGGATATTGGGAATGAGGAATTGTTCCCTGGCAGGGTGGGCAGGGCTGGGATGGAATTCCATCCCTGGATCCCTGGCAGTGCCCAAGGCCAGGCTGGACACTGGGGCTGGAGCAGCCTGGGACAGTGGGAGGTGTCCCTGCCCAGAGAATTTGAAAAATCCCAATTCTCCATCTGAGTCTGGCTCTCAGTAGCACTGGAGAACAAAACTTCCAAAGCTTCTCTGCTGAGACTGAAGTGATTCAAACCACCCTTTGTAAAGAAGCCAAACCAGATGTGACCACTGGGACAAAGTCTGGTAGCCAGCAGCAGGAATTTGCCCATGGAAAGGGAGCTCAGGCCTTGGCAGGGGCTGCCCAGGGAGCTTTGCAGTGCCCATCCCTGCAGGTGTCCCCTGCAGGTGGCACTGAGTGCTCTGGGCTGGGGACAAGGTGCCCACGGGGCACAGCTGGCACTGCATGGGCTGGCAGGGCTGTGCCAGCACCAGGGATTCTGTAAGGAGCTGGGAAGGGGCTGGAGAATCCCTGAGGAGCTGGGAAGGGGCTGGAGAATCCCTGAGGAGCTGGGAAGGGGCTGGAGAATCCCTGAGGAGCTGGGAAGGGGCTGGAGAATCCCTGAGGAGCTGGGCAGGGGCTGAGGCTGCAGCAAAGGAGGCTCAGGGGGCCCTTGTGGCTCTGCACAAGTCCCTGCCAGGAGGGCACAGCCGGGGGGGTCGGGCTGTGCTCCCAGGGAACAGGGACAGGAGCAGAGGGAACGGCCTCAGGCTGGGCCAGGGCAGGCTCAGCTTGGCCAGCAGCAGGAATTTGCCCATGGAAAGGGAGCTCAGCCCTTGGCAGGGGCTGCCCAGGGAGCTTTGCAGTGCCCATCCCTGCAGGTGTCCCCTGCAGGTGGCACTGAGTGCTCTGGGCTGGGGACAAGGTGCCCATGGGGCACAGCTGGCACTGCATGGGCTGGCAGGGCTGTGCCAGCACCAGGGATTTGGGATTCTGGAATTTTTAAATTCCTGAAATCCAGCAGCACTCCAGCTGCTTGGACTGATGAGATGATTCCCCTCTCAGAAGCTCATTTGAGTACAAACCAAATAAATAAATAAATGCTCTCAGGCCCCAGGGAATGGCTGTCACAGCTTTAGGGTGACAGCAGCTCACAAAATCCCTGTGACTTTCGCTGTCTCCACTTTGAGGAAAGGCCTCAGTGCCCTGGAATTCCATTTCCCCTTCTCTGGCTGCTGCTTTCTCTCCTTGCCCCTCTCCAGAAGGGCTTTTTTGCTGGTTTTTAATGAAATAGCTGAACAAACAGCAAGCTTGAAGCTTGGAGGCAACGGGCTGGGGGTTACTAAGCAGCCTTTGTAAAGAGTGGGCACTGCTCAAACCCCCTCCTCCTTTAGCTCCTGGCTGCTGCCTCACTACAGCCCCTGTTGCACAGAAATTCTGAACTAAAACACAGCAAACTTCACATTTATTCCCCCACATTATGTATTTTTTTTTATCACAGCATTTATTTTATCACCCCACAAAATCACGGTGATGACTCTAAAATGAAAAGACCCCAGTGTGCACTATCCCCCCCCAAAAAAATCTAACAAAAACATTAAATACATCTCAGGAAATAAAATTTATAGTGCAGGAAAGCTTTAGTGACTTCATTGCTCAGATTACCAGCTGGATATCAGTTTCATCAGCAGCAACCTTCAATTTCCTGTTGTGCTTATCACAGAATGACTGTTTTCTTTTTTTAATGTTTGCACAGCCCATAAGGCAACAGCTACATTAAGAATAACATTAAATACAGGGGTTTTGGGTTTTTTATGATGGATTAAATGCCATGGTTGTTCTATGATATTTTAAGACATAATAATGTAAGAAAAATCAGGAACTGAATGTATATAAAACACAAATAGTGCTTGTATGTTTTCTTTTTTAGCTTTGGAAGAAGGATGATTCATGGCACTGGGTGCTTTAGGATTCTTGATTTAGGTGCTGATTTGTGCCTTGGAAATGGCACAAATTTTGTGCCATTTGGAACAAAAACTTGGAAATTTGCTCCTTCTCACTGACTAGTAAGTGCCACCAGTCCATAATAATGTGATATATTCACATGGCAGTTCATAATAATGTGATATATTCCTACAGAAACTTGTTTGCCTCTTCTGTCCCTTACCTGTGTGAATCAGAAACTGTCAATTCTTTGTGCTTAAAAACTTCCCTGTTCATCTTTAAAAAATCACCCAGTTCCACCCCTTGCATTGGGCAGGGACCTTCCTTATCCAAGGTTGCTTCAAGCAAAAATGAATTTTTCATTTGGAAAAAAACCCTGTACAGATATGCTGAGATGCAAAGCCAGTATTAATGAACAAAATAAATTCAGCTCCATGACCATATTAAGAAGCCATAAAAATGCTGTAGGTCTATAAATAGAGGAGCCCACAGCAAATTTCTCCTGTCCTCCTGCAAGCATCAGAATCTGCTGGTTGAAAAGTAAATATTAGCTGACATTCAAACTAAAGCAATAATTACCTGTGCCAGTAATTGTTTCCTATTTGCAAGACCTGACTCGTTGGCTACTGAAGCACTTAAAATGCAGTTGTGAGGTTATTTTTTCTTTTTTTTTTCCATGGAGAACAATGCAGCAGCATTCAGACAAAATTCACCTTTGTAGGTGAAATTCAGTTCACAAATCCACTTCACACAAAACTTCCACATTGGCAGTTTGGGAACTCAGACTCCTCTTTTTGGCATTTAAATTCAGCCAGCCAGGATTAAGAAATTTTGAGCAGAAGTCCAATAAACATCTTTCCTTTCCTTTCCTTTCCTTTCCTTTCCTTTCCTTTCCTTTCCTTTCCTTTCCTTTCCTTTCCTTTCCTTTCCTTTCCTTTCCTTTCCTTTCCTTTCCTTTCCTTTCCTTTCCTTTCCTTTCCTTTCCTTTCCTTTCCTTTCCTTTCCTTTCCTTTCCTTTCCTTTCCTTTCCTTTCCTTGAAATTTCCTTGAAATTTCCTTGAAATTTCCTTGAAATTTCCCCTTTTCCTTCCCCCTTTTATTTCCCCCTTTTCTTTCCCCATTTCCTTTCCCCATTTCCTTCCCCCTTTCCTTTCCCCCTTTCTCACAAATTTCACACCAACAGTTGCTCTATTTCCAATATCACTGTGACTTATAAACATTTCATTTATCTCACTGAAACAATGTTTAATTTATGGAATAAACGCCTCCAAACACCTTTTTAAATTGTGTATTGTCAATATGGATCTAAATACGTGCATATGGACAGGTAATAAATTGTTTGGAGTAACAAAAGCTGACCCTGACTAGGAGTTCTTAAAAGATTTTCCCATGAAGGAAATTGAAAAAATCCAGGGACAGCAAGATGCTCTCAGCTTTTCTGGGTGTTTCTCTTGTTTTAGCAATTAGGATAATAATAATAACAATAACAATAACAATAATAATAATAATAATAATAATTAGTAGTAGTAATTCTTCAGATGGTATGGTAACTTTACATTTCTGACACTCTCAACAAAAAATATTGCTAAAAATCACAGTTTGGAATGGTTTTGCCTCTTCTCTCTGCCTGCTGAGCAAGCTCCTGAGGCTGAGTGGGTTTTCATCTTCATTAAGAGGAAGATTAACACTAAAGAGTAAAAAACTTGCAATCCCAGCTTGGGCCTCACTTCTTTTTTCTTCTGTTTTACTCTTTTACTAAGTGGTACCTGTTTAACTCTAGATAATTTGGTTTATCTGAAATTTTGGTGGGTTTGGAGTATCCAGTGTTAATGCTCAGCCAGAGGGGATGAAAAGCAGAACCCACAACGATTCCAGGGCCACAGAACTCGTGCTCAGTGCAGGGCACTGATGGGAGAATCTTCTTTTCAAGCAGTGCTGTAACACCCTCAGAAATTCACCCTCCACCTATGAGTCAAAGAAAAATAAAATTCTTTTCCCCTCTGGTGTTTCAGTGCCCAGGTTTTCCTGTGAATTTTCCAGCTCTGAGTGGAGGAGGAGATGCCAAAGTGACCAGGAAATACCAAATACCTCCCAAGAATTTTTCTGCCTGTTCAAACAGCTTGAAACTGGATCAAAGCATCCAAATGCTGCTTGTGGTACCCACATTTATCCAGCAGCACTTGGATAATTCAGATTCTGCCCCAGAACCCCAGGATTAAGGCTGGAAAAGACCTCCAGGATCTCAGCTGTGCCTGATTCCCACCTTGTCCCCAGAGCACTCAGTGCCACCTCCAGGAATTCCTTGGGCACCTCCAGGGATGGAGACTCCAAACCTCCCTGGGCAGCTCTTCCCAAGGCCTGCTTGGGAAATGCAGGAAATCTGGAATACACAGGAGAACTTGCCAGGGAGGTTGAACACCAGCAGGAATTTCCCCATGGAAAGGGTTGGGAAATGATGGAAGGAGCTGCCTAGGGAGGTTTGGAGTGTCCATCCCTGGAGATGTCCTGGAGGTGACACCTTTCCGTGAGGAAACTCCTCCTGGTGTCCAACCTGGTACATCTGAAGGTTTTTTTCCTCTTTTTTTTGAAGAGCATCCATGCCTTGCCTTGGTTCCTTTCCTCCTTCAGCCCCAGGCTCTTGATGAGAACCCAAAAACATCCACAGATAACCTGGAAAAAACCCCAATTCCCATGATTTGGTGCTCAGACACCCACCTGCTCCCATGGGGAAATTCCTCCTGGTGTCCCACCCTTCCTTGGCACATCTGCAGGTGTTTTCCTCTCTTCCTGAAGAGGATCCATGTCCTGCCTTGATTTCTCTCCTCCTCCAACCCTCTTTTGGTGGGAACCCAACAACACCCTCAAATTACATGGAAAAAACCCCAATTCCCATGATTTTGGTGTTCAGACACCCACATGCTCCCATGAGGAAATTCCTCCTGGTGTCCAACCCTTCCTTGGCACATCTGAAGGATTTTTCCTCTTGTTTTGTAGAGCATCTATGCTTTGCCTTGGTTCCTTTCCTCCTCCAGCCCCAGGCTCTTGGTGGGAACCCAACAACACCCTCAGATAACCTGTAAAAAAACCCCAATTCCCATGATTTCATGCTCAAACATCCATGTGCTCCCGTGGGGAAATTCCTTCTGATATCCAACCTGAGCATTCCCTGGTACATCTGGAGGTTTTTTCCTCTCGATTTGAAGAGCATCCATGCCTTGCCTTGGATCCTCTCCTCCTCCAGCCCCAGGCTCTTGGTAGGAACCCAAAAAACATCCACAGATAAAACATCCATGGAAAACCCCAATTCCCATGATTTTGTGCTCAGACACTCCCATGACGAAATTCCTCCTGGTGCCCAACCCGAGCATTCCCTGGCACATCTGGATGTTTTCCCCCTTGTTTTCAAGAACATCCATGTCTTGCCTTGGATCCTCTCCTCTTCAAGCCCTCTTTTGGTGGGAACCCAACAACATCCACAGATTACCTGGAAAAACCCCAATTCCCGTGATTTCATGCTCAAACACCCACGTGCTCCTATGAGGAAATTCCTCCTGGTGTCCAACCTGAGCATTCCCTGGCACATCTGAAGATTTTTTCTTCTTGTTTTGAAGAACATCCATGCCTTGCCTTGGTTCCTCTCCTCCTCAAGCCCTCTTTTGGTGGGAATCAAACAGCACCCTCAGATCACCTGGAAAAAAACCCCCAATTCCTGTGATTTCATGCTCAAGCACCCACGTGCTCCCATGATGAAATTTCTCCTCATGTCCAGCCTGAGCCTCCCCTGGCACATCTGGAGATTTTTTTCCTCTTTTTTTGAAGAGCATCCATGCCTTGCCTTGGTTCCTTTCCTCCTCCAGCCCCAGGCTCTTGGTAGGAACCCAAAAACATCCACAGATAACCTGGAAAAACCCCAATTCCCATGATTTGGTGCTCAGACACTCCCATGAGGAAATTCCTCCTTGTGTCCAACCCGAGCATTCCCTGGCACATCTGGATGGTTTTCCCCTTGTTTTCAAGAGCATCCATGTCTTCCCTTGGATCCTCTCCTCCTCCAGCCTTCTTTTGGTGGGAACCCAACAGCACCCTCAGATCACCTGGAAAAAAACCCCCAATTCCTGTGATTTCATGCTCAAACACCCACATGCTCCTATGAGGAAATTCCTCCTGGTGTCCAACCTGAGCATTCCCTGGCACATCTGCAGATTTTTTCTTCTTGTTTTGAAGAACATCCATGCCTTGCCTTGGTTCCTCTCCTCCTCAAGCCCTCTTTTGGTGGGAATCCAACAGCACCCTCAGATCACCTGGAAAAAAACCCCCAATTCCTGTGATTTCATGCTCAAACACCCACGTGCTCTCATGACGAAATTTCTCCTCGTGTCCAGCCTGAGCCTCCCCTGGCACATCTGGAGATTTTTTTCCTCTTTTTTTGAAGAACATCCGTGCCTTGCCTTGGTTCCTTTCCTCCTCCAGCCCCAGGCTCTTGGTAGGAACCCAAAAACATCCACAGATTACCTGGAAAAACCCCAATTCCCATGATTTGGTGCTCAAACACTCCCATGAGGAAATTCCTCCTTGTGTCCAACCCGAGCATTCCCTGGCACATCTGGATGGTTTCCCCCTTGTTTTCAAGAGCATCCACCTCTTGCCTTGGATCCTCTCCTCTTCAAGCCCTCTTTTGATGGGAACCCAACAGCTGAACCTTCAGATTACCTTGGAAAAAACCCCAATTCCCATCATTTTGGTGCTCAGACACCCACGTGCTCTGATGAGGAAATTCCTCCTGGTGTCCAACCCTTCCTTGGCACATCTGGAGGTTTTTTCCCTCTCGATTTGAAGAGCATCTGTGCCTTGCCTTGGTTCCTCTCCTACTCCAGCCCCAGGGTCTTGCTAGGAACCCAAAAACATCCACAGATTACCTGGAAAAACACCAATTCCCATGATTTCATTCTCAGACATCCACCTGCTCCCATGGGGAAATTCCTCCTGGTGTCCAACCTGGTACATCTGAAGGTTTTTTCCTCTTTTTTTGAAGAGCATCCATGCCTTGCCTTGGTTCCTCTCCTCCTCTAACCCCAGGCTCTTGGTAGGTACCCAAAACCATCCAAAGATAACCTGGAAAAAAACCCAATTCCCATGATTTGGTGCTCAGACACCCACCTGCTCCCATGGGGAAATTCCTCCTGGTGTCCCACCCTTCCTTGGCACTTCTGCAGGTGTTTTCCTCTCTTCCTGAAGAGGATCCATGCCCTGCCTTGATTTCTCTCCTCCTCCAACCCTCTTTTGGTGGGAACCCAACAACACCCTCAAATTACATGGAAAAAACCCCAATTCCCATGATTTTGGTGTTCAGACACCCACATGCTCCCATGAGGAAATTTCTCCTGGTGTCCAACCCTTCCTTGGCACATCTGAAGGATTTTTTCCTCTTGTTTTGAAGAGCATCCATGCCTTGCCTTGGTTCCTTTCCTCCTCCAGCCCCAGGTTCTTGGTGGGAACCCAACAACACCCTCAGATAACCTGGAAAAAAAACCAATTCCCATGATTTGGTCCTCAGACACCCACCTGCTCCCATGGGGAAATTCCTTCTGATATCCAACCTGAGCATCCCCTGGCACATCTGGAGGTTTTTTCTTCTTGTTTTGAAGAGCATCCATGTCTTGCCTTGGATCCTCTCCTCCTCCAGCCCTTTTTAAGTGGGAACCCAAAAACATCCACAGATTACCTGGAAAAACCCCAATTCCCATGATTTCATGCTCAGACACCCACGTGCTCCTGAGGATCTCCACCCCAGCCCAGCCCCTGGTGCTCCTGGGCTGTATTTTATTTCAACAGGTGCCTCGGGAGCAGAGCAGCAATTCAGGCAGCACTCACCTCCCATCAGGGCACACGTCTGCAGCCCTGCAGCTGCTTATGCCCAGCCACATTTGTCCTGCTCACCACACATCCTGATATATTCGTGCTGCTCTCTGCAGATCCAGTTTCTGGGAGGACTTAGTGCTGCAGGAATTCCAGACAAAGGCTTCTTTACAGCAGCCCCATCCATCCATTGTGTCCTGGATTTCACTCACACGTCCCGAAATGAGGCTGGGGGGAAACGCTCCTGCCTTTTTGGGAATTCCCCTGGGAGAGAGGGGGAAAAAAACCTCTGAGTTTCACGTGTCAGCCCTCCAAAGGAACCCCATGGGATTCCCACTGCCTTCCAGCCCCTCTCAGCTCTAAATCTCCCCATTAAAAGTGGGAATATTTCTACGCCGAGGCAGGGAGCAGGGAGTGCTGCTCCTGGAGGGAAAAATTTGCCGTGGTTCAGGGAGTGCTCCATGTTTTGGAGACTGTCATGACAGGCAGGGATTAGATTTTACATGAGTGGTGATGAGGATTCCTCTGCTGACATGTGGGGGCCGTGTGTTTCCTTGCCAAGAGGGCCGAGCCACGTAATCCATCTTCCTCCTGAGCAAAGAGCCCAGCGGCCACAGAGACTCCCTGTGCGTGCACAGCGGCACAAATGGAGCACAGATAGATCCTGCATCCAAGCAATTTTTATTTCTGGATTTCTCCCCGTTCATTATTTGGAATTTCTTACCTTGGGTAGGTGTATAAACAGGCTGGGTTGGGATATATAAAAATATATAAATATATATATAAATAAAATATATAAAAATACATATATAATATATTCTATATAATTATAATATATAAATATATATAATATAAATATACATATTTATATATATTTATATTAAATAGATATATATTTATTTTTATATTTAATTTCAAAAGCTCTCATCGCTTCTTATTTACTCTGGGTTATAAGCAGGGCATGTTTCCATATAATATATAATGTATAATATATAATATATACTATACAATATATAATGTATACTATATAATACATAATATATAATATATAATATATAATATAAAATATATAATATATAATATATAATATATAATATACACTATATACAAATATATATAATAATAAATAATTGTAGATTTGCTATAATAAATCCAAAATTAAAAAAAAAATCCTACTTTTCATAGCTCACCTTCCCACTTTTTGTGGGGGACAGAGCACCCAGAGAAGCATGGGAGGAGCTGCAACACCAAATTCCCCACCAAAAATTGGTTATCAGCAATATGGTTATGGATTATCAGCAATATTGGTTATCAACACCTGGTTATCAGGTTATGAGCACATTATCAACACCTGGTTATCAGGTTTATGGTGAATATCTCCTTTTACTTTATGGTGAATATCTCATTTTATCCCCACCAAAAATTGGTTATCAGCAATATGGGTATGGATTATCAGCAGTATTGGTTATCAACACTTGGTTATCAGGTTATGAGCATATTATCAACACCTGGTTATCAGGTTTATGGTGAATATCTCCTTTTAGTTCATGGTGAATATCTCATTTTATCCCCATCAAAAATTGGTTATCAGCAATATGGTTATGGATTATCAGCAGTATTGGTTATCAACACTTGGTTATCAGGTTATGAACACAAGTTTATGGTGAATATCTCCTTTTACTTTATGGTGAATATCTCATTTTATCCCCATCAAAAAATTGGTTATCAGCAATATGGTTATGGATTATCAGCAGTATTGGTTATCAGCACCTGGTTATCAGGTTATAAGCAGGTTATAAGTGAAATTCACCATAAACTAAAAGGAGATAATCTCCTTTTATCCCCATCAAAAATTGGTTATCAGCAATATGGTTATGGATTATCAGCAGTATTGGTTATCAGCAATATGGTTATTGATTATCAGCAGCATTGGTTATCAGCAATATGGTTATTGATTATCAGCAGTATTGGTTATCAGCAATATGGTTATTGATTATCAGCAGTATTGGTTATCAGCAATATGGTTATTGATTATCAGCAGCATTGGTTATCAGCAATATGGTTATTGATTATCAGCAGCATTGGTTATCAGCAATATGGTTATGGATTACCAGCAGTATTGGTTATCAGCACCTGGTTATCAGGTTTATGGTGAATAACTCCTTTTAGGAGTCTCATTTAGGGAGCAGTGAAAATGCAGAAGTGAAATTTCTCTCTTCTCTGTTAGATCTGGTGTATCACATTACTGTTGATATTTTAAAAGGATTTCTTTCAAGGAAGCTGCTGGCAGAATTTTGTTTTTGTAGAGTGCAGACTGAGTGGACTCGACATCTTTTTATTTTAAATCAGTGCCAATTTTTTTTAACTGATCAGCCCTTATTATTTTAACTAATTACACATGAAGCTGGCAGGCAGCTAAAAACCCCTGGTAAGTGTGTTTCCACTTCTGTCAGAGTCACAAGGTGGAATATTTTGGAATATTTTGGAATATTTTGGAATCTTCCCCCAAGCCATGCAAGCCATGATGGCATTTTCAGTCTGGGCAGCACATAATTATGCTCATTAGCAATTTCTGTGCTCCCCTCACTTTTTTTTTTGCCCTCTCAAATAAAATAAAAACACACCTAGAAATTCATGCCAAGCAATAAAACCTTGAGATTAGCAGGCTTTAAAAATGGTATCTGCCATTTCAGCACAGCAATTTTTGATTTTTGGGTTTGAGTAAGATGACCAGTGATAAAACAAGTACAATAAATTGAATATTTTCATGATGTTTCCAGTAAATCTCACCAGGCAAGAAGATTTCCAGCATATCTGTAGCAGTTGGAGGTCTGAATAAACAGATTTAATTTATTAAATTCACTCTTTTTAGCTGAGCATGGCCCAGTGCTTGTGCTGCAAATGCAGGAGAAGCTTTTAAACAATTTTGTAATCTTCAGTTTTGGGTTGGTTTTCAGATGAAACCAAAACTCAACCCCCAGAAACTCAGCTCTTTTTTTGTTTTATGGCAGTTTCCACCCCAGGTAATGATTTAACTCAGGCTTCCTTAAACCTTAGGCTGTGGTGGCCTAAAATTTGCTAAACTGAGCTCAAAAGTGGGGCTCAGCAACAGAAGCAACCAGAGTCAGGAAGCAGCCTTGTAAGGCACTATAAATTAAATAATCCCCGTTTGAGAGATTGAAAATGAATATATTTATTTTAATATTAATACTAATAGCAATACTAATATAAATAATAATATTAATTTTATATATATATAACATACAATACAGAAATTATAACATGTAATATATAGTGTAAAGTATATAAAATTTAATAAATATATAATATACAATATACAGTATGCAATATATAATATATAATATACAATATGTAATATTCAATATATAATGTATAATGTATAATATGGAATATATATTATATATGATTTTTGATGTACATATGTACATTACATATGTAATAGTACATATTCTATATTCTATATTCTAGATAAATATTTTATATATGTTACAAATACATTATTTAATATTAATATGAATATTATGATATTTTAAAAATCATTATTTAAAAATAATAGGAAATAAAATGACAGAATAAACTTCTGTCATTACCAAGGACAGAGAGCTGTAACAGGAGAAGGAATGAACTCCGCCTGGAAAACGCAGGGAATCTGGAATACACAGCAGAACTTGCCAGGGAGGCTCAGGCTGGACACCAGCAGGAATTTCCTCATGGAAAGGGTTGGGAAATATTGGCAGAGGCTGCCCAGGGAGCTTTGCAGTGCCCATCCCTGCAGGTGTCCCCTGGAGGTGGCACTGAGTGCTCTGGGCTGGGGACAAGGTGCCCCATAGGGCACAGCTTGGCCTTGATGACCTTGGAGATCTTTTCCAACCTCAATAATTCTGGGATTCTGTGATATTTCCCAAGACAACAAGGCCGTGTTTTGGGATCATGCATGGATCATGCTTTCCTCCAGCTCTGGCCACCAGATTTGTGAGGAGTCAGATCCATTTCAAGTGAAAGCATCCAAAAGGGGAGATTTGTAACCATGAGGACACTGGGAACAGGGGATTTGGGGCATTGAAGGATCCCCAGCAGTGCTGAGCAGCCAGAGCAGCCACAGCCATGAATTCCCATTATGGGAACAGGGATTCCTGCAGGGAACCTTCCAGATTCTCCACAGGGAAATGGGAATTTCTCCATCATGCAGCAAACTCTGGTTAATTGTTGGAACCCTGGGTGCTGAGAATTGCAGACTTTCTGTGCTGCCAGGCACTGACCCCCAGGAGAACACTGCACTGACCTGAGGGCCTGGAGAAGCTTCCAGAATGGAATGACAGAACTGGGATTGTGGGAGTGGAGTTTGAAATGAAGTGTGTGATATCACAGGGTGGGAAACTCAGAGTTTGAGGGTTTAGAATACAGGAAAAGACAGAAAGCAAGAGGGAGGTTTTAGGGTGGAGGCTGCTCCTTCTTCTTGTTCTTGTTCCTCTTGTTCTTCTTCTTGTTCTTGTTGTTGTTGTTGTTCTTCTTCTTCTTCTCCTCCTCCTCCTCCTCTTCCTCCTTCTCCTTCTCCTCCCTGGGTTTGGGTGGTTTTGTGTCATTGGATAAAAAAATCCCCATTGTGGGCATGGGTGGTTGGGTATTGGGTTAAAAGTGAAAATAATTGAGGTGTCATTTCTTAATTGGACAGTTTATCCTTCAAAGGCCTTGTAGAGAGAGGAGGATGGGGCTCCATTTTTAATTTGTTAAAGTGCTGTAGAACTCAGGGTTTGTGAGACTGTGACAGAGATAAGAGCTGATAAACATCTGAGTCCCAACAAGAAATACCCTCTCACACATTTCATCCCGATCCTGGTGAAAAGAAGTTAAAACTCAACAGTTGATCACTGTGGGGAATGGCTCCAGGCAGGGTTTTTTGGAAGATCCCCTCTGCTCAGAGGGATGAACTGGAGCAGCTCTGCCATTTCTTGCTGTGATGGCCTCAGGAGCAAGAGAGACACGTATGAGACACTTTGTGGGACACTCAGGCAGAAAAGGGAGGGAAAGGTTCCTTGGGATGCTGAAGATTTCCCCTGGGATGAGTTTGGGAGCTGAGCTTTGCCTTTGGGCAAGCTGGATGCCAATAAATCTCTGCCTGGTGCAGCTGCTGTCACAAGAGGAGAAAAGATTCTTTTCAGGGGATATTTAGGATACTAATAAAAATAGGGGAGATAACCCTTTAGGGTTATAAAATAGGGATATCTCCCCATTTTACAGGAAAAATGGACTTTTGGAGGTGAAGTGACAGAGATCAGAAACCTAAAATCTGCTGCCATTGCCTCAGGGCATGAGGCACTGTAAGGATTCACCTTGTGCAATCCAAAATCAGAGTTTATCCAGGCCAGGGCCCTGAGCTGGGCTTTGATGGAACAATAAGGATTCACCTCGTGCAATCCAAAATCAGAGTTTATCCAGGCCAGGGCCCTGAGCTGGGCTTTGATGGAACAATAAGGATTCACCTCGTGCAATCCAAAATCAGAGTTTATCCAGGCCAGGGCCCTGAGCTGGGCTTGAGGCACTGTGAGGATTCACCTCGTGCAATCCAAAATCAGAGTTTATCCAGGCCAGGGCCCTGAGCTGGGCTTTGATGGCACAATAAGGATTTACCTCGTGCAATCCAAAATCAGAGTTTATCCAGGCCAGGTCCCGAGCTGGGCTTTGATGGCACTGTAAGGATTCACCTCGTGCAATCCAAAATCAGAGTTTATCCAGGCCAGGGCCCTGAGCTGGGCTTTGATGGCACAATAAGGATTTACCTCGTGCAATCCAAAATCAGAGTTTATCCAGGCCAGGGCCCTGAGCTGGGCTTTGATGGCACTGTGAGGATTCACCTCATGCAATCCAAAATCAGAATTTATCCAGGCCAGGACCCTGAGCTGGGCTTTGATGGCACTGTAAGGATTTACCTCGTGCAATCCAAAATCAGAGTTTATCCAGGCCAGGGCGTTGAGCTGGACTTGAGGCACTGTGAGGATTTACCTCGTGCAATCCAAAATCAGAATTTATCCAGGCCAGGGCCCTGAGCTGGGCTTTGATGGCACTGTAAGGATTCACCTCGTGCAATCCAAAATCAGAGATTATCCAGGCCAGGATCCTGAGCTGGGCTTTGATGGCACTGTGAGGATTTACCTCGTGCAATCCAAAATCAGAGTTTATCCAGGCCAAGGCCCTGAGCTGGGCTTTGATGGCACTGTGAGGATTCACCTCGTGCAATCCAAAATCAGAGTTTATCCAGGCCAGGGCCCTGAGCTGGGCTTGAGGCACTGTGAGGATTTACCTCGTGCAATCCAAAATCAGAATTTATCCAGGCCAGGGCCCTGAGCTGGGCTTGAGGCACTGTGAGGATTTACCTTGTGCAATCCAAAATCAGAGTTTATCCAGGCCAGGGCCCTAAGCTGGGCTTTGATGGCACTGTGAGGATTTACCTCATGCAATCCAAAATCAGAATTTATCCAGGCCAAGACCCTGAGCTGGGCTTGAGGCACTGTGAGGATTTACCTCGTGCAATCCAAAATCAGAGTTTATCCAGGCCAGGGCCCTGAGCTGGGCTTTGATGGCACTGTGAGGATTTACCTCGTGCAATCCAAAATCAGAGTTTATCCAGGCCAGGACCGTGAGCTGGGCTTTGATGGCACTGTGAGGATTTACCTCGTGCAATCCAAAATCAGAATTTATCCAGGCCAGGGCCCTGAGCTGGGCTTTGATGGCACTGTGAGGATTTACCTCGTGCAATCCAAACTCAGAATTTATCCAGGCCAGGGCCCTGAGCTGGGCTTTGATGGCACTGTGAGGATTTACCTCGTGCAATCCAAAATCAGAATTTATCCAGGCCAGGGCCCCAGGCTGGGCTTGAGGCACTGTGAGGATTCACCTCATGCAATCCAAAATCAGAGTTTATCCAGGCCAGGGCCCTTAGCTGGGCTTTGATGGCACTGTGAGGATTCACCTCGTGCAATCCAAACTCAGAATTTATCCAGGCCAGGGCCCTGAGCTACGCTTGAGGCACTGTGAGGATTTACCTTGTGCAATCCAAAATCAGAATTTATCCAGGCCAGGGCCCTGAGCTACGCTTGAGGCACTGTGAGGATTTACCTCGTGCAATCCAAAATCAGAATTTATCCTGGCCAGGGCCCTGAGCTACGCTTGAGGCACTGTGAGGATTCACCTTGTGCAATCCAAAATCAGAATTTATCCTGGCCAGGGCCCTGAGCTGGGCTTTGATGGGACTGTGAGGATTTACCTCGTGCAATCCAAAATCAGAATTTATCCAGGCCAGGACCCTGAGTTGGGCTTTGATGGCACTGTGAGGATTCACCTCGTGCAATCCAAAATCAGAATTTATCCAGGCCAGGGCCCTGAGCTGGGCTTGAGGCACTGTGAGGATTTACCTCGTGCAATCCAAAATCAGAGTTTATCCAGGTCAAGACCCTGAGCTGGGCTTTGATGGCACTGTGAGGATTCACCTCGTGCAATCCAAAATCAGAGTTTATCCAGGCCAGGGCCCTGAGCTACGCTTGAGGCACTGTGAGGATTCACCTTGTGCAATCCAAAATCAGAATTTATCCTGGCCAGGGCCCTGAGCTACGCTTGAGGCACTGTGAGGATTCACCTTGTGCAATCCAAAATCAGAATTTATCCTGGCCAGGGCCCTGAGCTGGGCTTTGATGGGACTGTGAGGATTTACCTCGTGCAATCCAAAATCAGAATTTATCCAGGCCAGGACCCTGAGTTGGGCTTTGATGGCGCTGTGAGGATTTACCTCGTGCAATCCAAAATCAGAATTTATCCAGGCCAGGGCCCCGAGCTGGGCTTTGATGGCACTGTGAGGATTTACCTCGTGCAATCTAAAATCAGAGTTTATCCAGGCCAGGGCCCTGAGCTGGGCTTGAGGCACTGTGAGGATTTACCTCGTGCAATCCAAAATCAGAGTTTATCCAGGCCAGGGCCCTGAGCTAGGCTTTGATGCCACTTCCAGCTCAGGATATTCCATGATTTTATGGGATTAACAGCACCAGACCCAGCGGAGAGCAAGCACTGCTGGCCACAGCAGCAATGATTAGCAGAAGATTGTTAATTGAAGATGATTGATAGAAATTGGTCACTTTTTTCTTGAGGGGAAGCAACAAAGGAGATAAAATATGTTAGGAAAACCCAAAATGTTTCTCTTCCTCCCACTCAGCCCTGGGGAAACTGAGGCACAGAGGGCTCAGTTTGCTCCACACCCCCTGCAGGAGCTGGTATCCAAAATTTGGGTGCAGTTCCTATGAAATAATTTCATTTTCCTGCTCCACTGGAGCTGCTGCTGGAATTCTGAGGCCCCACTGCCAAAGCACCTACCTCAATGTGTTTTTTTTCATCCACTCATTCATATTTCACTCCTGATTTTCAGTAGGAACCACAGTGTTAGAATTTCAAATATTAAAATTTTAAATTTTTTATAGTAATAAAATTTAGTTCTTAAAAAAACCACAATGTTTAACTAAAAATGATAAAAAACCTTCTAAAATTCATTAATAACATTAAGGTTACAAATATATAGTTAATTAAAAAGATATCACATTAAAAATAAAATATTTAAAAGGTAACATTATAAAAGATAACAATATGTAAAAAATAAAAGAAAAACTTAAAGACAGTAACTAATTTTTTCTTTATTTTTTGTAAGTGTAAGTAATATTTTATAATTAAACAAAAAGTCTGCATTGGGGACATTAAATAATCAATTATTACATTAAAATATGAACTATTTACTAAATAAAATAACAATTTAAATATTATTTCTTAATTAAATAATATAACTTTAAAAAACTTAATAATAAAAAATAGTTGACTATTTTATAGCTTATTTAAAAAAAACCTACAAAACTCACAACTAATATTATAAATTAAAAAAATAAACACCTAAATCTAAACACAAGCTATCATCTCAAAAACTTCAATCCCAACCTTAACAAAAATAAAAATAAAATTAAAAAAAAACCCAAAATCAACACCACAACTCCTCCAGCTTCCTTTTGACACTGCAATAACAAAAATTTTGCTCATCACTTTCTCCCAGTGGGAATACCTGGTGCAGAGCTTGGAAAGTCCACGTGCAGGAAATATTCTGCTATAGATATAAATAAAAATATAAACCTATAATAATATATATAATATTAATATTAAATAAATAAATAAATAAATAAATAAATAAATACCTAAATTTAAACGCAAGTGATCATCTCAGAGACTTCAATCCCAAACTTAACAAAAATAAAAATTCTCCCGGGGCATATCTGGTGCAGAGCTTGGATAACCCAGGTGCTGCTGGGAATATTCTGCTGTAGATATAAATTCAAAATAAAAAGTTTTATTTATATATATATATATATAAATAAAAAATTAATAATATAAACAAATAAATAATAAACACCTAAATTTAAACACAAGCTATCATCTCGAAGACTTCAATCTCAACCTTAACAAAAATAAAAATTCTCCCAGGAAATATCTGGTGCAGATCTTGGATAATCCAGGTGCTGCTGGAAATTCCCTCCTGGAGCTGCCGCACTCAGCACTGACATTCACATCTGTGCCAGGCTGGGCAGACTGCAGCTGATGGGTGAAAAAAGAACAATTTTGATTTTTATTTCATCTCCTCTGTCTCCAATCCCACTTCCCTGTCCTACAGCAGGAGAGGAGAGAGGTTTAGGATGGCTGCTGTGCTAAAAAGGAGGTGTCCAGAAAAGGAAGATTTTTTCAACTCTATTGTAAATACTCGGGCACCCCCGATGAAGGGAAGAATCATGAGTCTGACTCCATGTTCTCAGAAGGTTAATTTATTATTTTATGATAATATATTATATTAAAGAATGCTATACTAAACTATACTAAAGAATACAGCAAGGATACTTAGAGAATGCTAAAAAGATAATAATGAAAACTCTCTC
Source organism: Geothlypis trichas (assembly GCA_009764595.1). NCBI lineage: Eukaryota > Metazoa > Chordata > Aves > Passeriformes > Parulidae > Geothlypis > Geothlypis trichas. Next base: position 114,669,975 of record CM019902.1, on the reverse strand, counting down.
TAAAGTCCTGGCACAGGTTGGCCCTGATTGGCCAAAGAGTGAAAACAACTCACAGCAGAATCCAATGGAACAATCACCTGTGGGTGAACAATCTCCAAACACATCCACATGAGAACAACACAGGAGAAGCAAATGAGATCAGAATTGTTTTCCTTTTTCTCTGAGGCTTCTCAGCTTCCCAGGAGCAAACTCCTGGTGAGGGGATTTTTCATGGGATGTGAATGTGGCACCCGTGGCTCCAGTGCAGGTGCCCAGGTTGGTGCTGAGGGGTTGAAATCTGGGTTGGTTTGTGAGGGCTGCACAATCCAGGGAAACTCTGATCCCAGAGCAGAGCTGAGAGTTGGATCAGATCCATCCCCAGCACCAGGGTGGGTTTATGGGATATTTGGGGGGTATTGTATTTGTGGGGTGCCCTGATGAAGGGAGGAATGATGAACCTGACTCCATGTTCTCAGAAGGCTGATTTATTATTTTATGATACTGTTTATATTAAAGAATACTATACTAAACTATGCTAAAGAATACAGAAAGGATACAGACAGAAGGTTAAAAAGATAATAATGAAAACTCGTGACTCTCTCCAGAGTCTGACACAGGTTGGCCCTGATTGGCCAAAGAGTGAAAACAACTCACAGCAGAATCCAATGGAACAATCAGCTGTGGGTGAACAATCTCCAAACACATTCCACATGAGCACAACACAGGAGAAGCAAATGAGATCAGAATTGTTTTCCTTTTCTCTGAGGCTTCTCAGCTTCCCAGGAGAGAAATCCTGGTGAGGGGATTTTTCATGGGATGTGAATGTGGCACCCGTGGCTCCAGTGCAGGTGCCCAGGCTGGTGCTGAGGGGTTGAAATCTGGGTTGGTTTGTGAGGGCTGCACAATCCAGGGAAACTCTGATCCCAGAGCAGAGCTGAGAGTTGGATCAGATCCATCCCCAGCACCAGGGTGGGATTTATGGGATATTTGGGGGGTATTGTATTTGTGGGGTGCCCTGATGAAGGGAGGAATGATGAATGTGACTCCATGTTCTCAGAAGGCTGATTGATTATTTTATGATACTATATTATATTAAAGAATACTATACTAACTATACTAAAGAATACAGAAAGGATACTTACAGAATGCTAAAAAGATAATAATGAAAACTCCTGACTCTCTCCAGAGTCTGACACAGCTTGGCCCCAGTTGGCCAATGAGTAAAAATTAGCAGAATCCAATGGAACAATCACCTGTGGGTAAACAATCTCCAAACACATTCCAAAGGAGCCAAACACAGGAGAAGCAAATGAGATAATTATTGTTTTCCTTTTCTCTGAGGCCTCTCTCTACCTTTCAGCTTCCCAGGAGGAGAACCTGGGTGAAGGATTTTTTTTTCAGACAATGGGAATGCCCCACACCTCCAAATATTTGCTGGTTTGTCCACCAAGAGTGAGAAAAAATGCCAGGATGTGCTGGGAGCAGCCCCGTGCTGCAGGGGAAGGTAAATGGGATAAGGATCCTGTGGAGCTCAACGAGTCTTTTGTGATTTGCAATGCCCTATGAAAGAAATGCCTTCAATTACCCCAGAAGTATGTTAATAGCTGACTAATGCACAAGCTGGCAGGAGTCACTGTTGCCTGAGCACGGCTCATTAATCTTACCATTCATTTAAAAAAACCCTCCAAACTTTTTAATAAACAATTTTTATTTCAGAAGCAACCAAGAGTGGGCTGCGCTCCCTGCCAGGCAAGAGAGCTGCCTGTGAAAATAAAACACAACAAAACACTTATTTACATTTTTGCTTTGCATGTCGAGCTGTCTTTATTCCATCACCAGCTTTGGAAATGCACCCAGGACTTTCCACCTCTGTAAACTCTCAGGGCTAATTTTTTACTCTTTCTTTCCACCTTCCTGAGCTGAAAACATCTTGCTGCTAAAAGCCAGAGTGAGGTGGGCACAGTGGGGGAAGTAGAAAAGAGAGGGAAGAATTTCTTGGTGACAGCTGGACAAGCCCCTGAGTGCTGGCCCAAATTCAGGCCCACCTGAGGTGGTGTTCCCACAGCAGAAAGTTTCTCTGCCTCCCAGGAAATACTGAGTTTTGGGAAACACAATCCTGGCACCATTTTTCCTGCTGGGGTAATTCCCTTTTGCCTTTTGCTCGTGGTTGTAGAATGAGAAATTTTAATAGAATGAGAATTTTAATGGAAGAGACAACTCTGACCAGTTTTACTTTTTGGGATCCCATCACTGGTGAATCCCATTCATTTTTGGGATCCCTTATTCAATGAGGGTGAAAATGAGAGATAAATTCCATTATCACTTGCAGCTCCAGCAGCAGGCCTGCCTTTGCTGCTGCTCTGTCAGTAAACACTGGGGCAGAACAACTCAACATCAGATACAAAATCCTGAAAAATCCATGGCAGAGCCTCTGCTCAGGGCTCTCCCTGGCATTTCACATCCCAGGGCACACACAGGCTAACTTTTCTGAGTAAATGCTCCTCCAGCTTTCCTACAATATTTTTATTTGCCTTTCAAAACAAGGCAGGCCTCAGGATTTATTAATGCAGCAATTAGTATGCCTCCTAGGAAATATTGAATTTTGGAAAAAGAATCCTGGCACTTTTTTCCTGCTAGGGTAGCTCCCTTTTGCCTTTTGCTCATGGTTGTAGAATGAGAAATTTTAACGGAATGAGAATTTTAATGGAAGAGACAACTCTGCCCAGTTTTATTTTTTGGGATCCCATCACTGGTGAATCCCATCCATTTTTGGGATCCCGTACTCAATGAGGGTGAAAATGGGAGATAAATTCCATTATCACTTGAGAGATAAATTCCATTATCACTTGAGAGATAAATTCCATTATCACTTGCAGCTCCAGCAGCAGGCCTGCCTTTGCTGCTGCTCTGTCAGTAAACACTGGGCAGAACAACTCAACATCAGATACAAAATCCTGAAAAATCCATGGCAGAGCCTCTGCTCAGGGCTCTCCCTGGCATTTCACATCCCAGGGCACACACAGGCTAACTTTTCTGAGTAAATGCTCCTCCAGCTTTCCTACAATATTTTTATTTGCCTTTCAAAACAAGGCAGGCCTCAGGATTTATTAATGCAGCAATTAGTATGCCTCCTAGGAAATACTGAATTTTGGAAAAAGAATCCTGGCACTTTTTTCCTGCTAGGGTAACTCCCTTTTGCCTTTTGCTCATGGTTGTAGAATGAGAAATTTTAACGGAATGAGAATTTTAATGGAAGAGACAACTCTGCCCAGTTTTATTTTTTGGGATCCCATCACTGATGAATCCCATTCATTTTTGGGATCCCTCATTCAATGAGGGTGAAAATGAGAGATAAATTCCATTATCACTTGAGAGATAAATTCCATTATCACTTGAGAGATAAATTCCATTATCACTTGCAGCTCCAGCAGCAGGCCTGGCTTTGCTGCTGCTCTGTCAGTAAACACTGGGGCAGAACAACTCAACATCAGATACAAAATCCTGAAAAATCCACGGCAGAGCCTCTGCTCAGGGCTCTCCCTGGCATTTCACATCCCAGGGCACACACAGGCTAACTTTTCTGAGTAAATGCTCCTCCAGCTTTCCTACAATATTTTTATTTGCCTTTCAAAACAAGGCAGGCCTCAGGATTTATTAATGCAGCAATTAGTATGCTGATCATGCCCAGCATGCTTCAATCTTTATTGGCTGCACGCAGCAGAGAAAGTTTTGGTTTTATTAAAGCTGAGCCTGCTCCTTGCTGCTGTTTAGTGTGTGTTACAAAGCTGAGCTCAGCCCTGGGTGTAATGTAACCCACATGTTGGGCTGCTTGCTCCAGTGACTTACAGAAATATTTCAGGTAGCAAGTATTTTCTTAGTGCTCTGTTGGAAAAAAAAAATTATGGCAGGCACACAATGTTTGCATTATGTGGTGCTTTTCTGGGACAGAAATTCTGCCCCCAAGCCCCCTGTGAGCCATCCTGAGCTGTCAGGAGCACCAAATAATGCCTCAGACTGCTGGGAATCCTCGTGTTCCTGTGGGCTTGGGGTGAGAGGGACAATGGGGGAAATTAACTTCAATCGCCTTCAATGTGAATAAATAAATAAATTGCTCACACACTGCATCCATAAAGCAGAACCTGCACTGGGGTTGCAGGTTTTCCTCTCCTGAAGGAAGGGGAAAGCTCAGCTGGGTTTTATTTTCCCCCAGCAAGTGCCAGGGGCTGTGGGGGTTCTGGCAGGCCCACACTGATCTTTGTGGGATGTGTTTGGTGGGGTGGAGAATCCTCCCAAAACCCTTGGTGAGAGCCCCTGAAGGCAGCACCATGCTGCCCACAGCACCCAGCTGCTGGCTGCACCCTCCATGGCAAAGAGAAAAGCCAGGAGGGTGGGATTGTCCAAAAATAATTGTGATAGGTGATGCAGAGGTGGTTAAAAATGAAAATTCCCAAATCACACAAAGAAGAGGTGATTTGCCAGGTTGGTTTCAGATTTAACCTGCAGTGATTCCTACAATTAATCTGATTTTTAGAGCTGCTCTAAAGACACTCCTAACAACATGGTTTGCACTTTGGAACATTCAGTTTTAGTTCCATTTGTCAGATTTTGGATCCAGGTGACATCTCCAGCATGGATTCCCATTTCATCCCAGGCTGTCACCTCCTGTAAAAGGGGAAAAGGAAATGCCTGGCACAAAAACCTGACACAACAATTGGGCATCCTGATAAATATCTTCAATTTCTGGGTCAGGATCTGCCCAAATCTCTGTCCCAGCCCTCTGGAGTGCAGGATTTGGGCCTGAGGGCAGAATTCTGCATTTGCAAAGCAGGGACAGCAGGGACAGCAAATCCCACCAGCAAAAGGATCCTGAAACCCAACAGAGAAACCCCACCAGTCACTCTGGAGCCAAAATTCTATCTTTAAAGATATTGTATTTATTCTGTTATCCCAAAAAAACCTGGCAAAGATGTTCTTGGAGGAGGGAAATAAAAGGCAACCCTCGAAGCCAACCAGCAAATTTCTGCTCCATCAGCTGAACCCATTTGAAAGTCAACACACTCGGGGCTTTGTTGGAGCTAATTCCAGCACTTAGGATTTAAAGTGTGAATCCCCCTCCCTCGCCCATAAACACACACATTTAAATGTGCTCGTTTGAGTGTTTCAAGTCCTCTCAAATTCCATGGCATCCACGGAAAAAAAAAAAAAAAGCCAGCCTAAAGTCAACAAAGCCCACAATGATGCTGTAAAAAGAGGTGCTACTGGGAATTCATTTCTGTTTTCTGTGTTATGTCCAGCAGTGTTTGCACAATTTCCAGCCCTGAAGACACAGTCTCAAAGTGGAATTGGGTTAATCTTATTTCTTAATTATCAGAAGCAGAAATGCAGTTTCTCAGAGTTAGTGGAGCTCAAATCAGGCTGCAGAGATCACCAAAAAAAGCTCTAGAAGAGCTAAATTTGATGCCAAAGAAGCGTTTTGGGGTTTTAAGCTCACGTTTTTCTCCAAATTCACAATGACTGAAATCCAGAGAGTGGCTGCAGACAGCACAAACCCAGAGCTGCTAAAACCAGGGTTTGGCTGCCAAATGGAGCAGGATTTTACCTGGGTGCTGCATCTGCTCCTGCCTCAACCCCTTCCCTCCAACCCACCAGACTTATTTCAGTCTCTATTTCATATCTGTGCTGCACCTGGGCCAGTTACCCACCTTTTTTCCCTCCTAGAAAGCACATGAATAACCTCTGCTACTAAAGAATAAATAATTCATGGGTCAGGGCTGCTTTCCCACCCTCTTTCCCACCTTCCCATGGAGCAGCAGAGCCCTGAACGGCTCCAAACTTCCCAAAAGCTGCAGAGGGTGAATCCAGATAAACCTGAGCTCCTCCAAAACACATCCCAAACCTGAGCTCCTCCAAAACACATCCCAAACCTGATCTGAAAGCTCTGCCTGGCTGCTCCAGGTCTCCAGGGTGGCTGCACAGGGAAAAAATGCCTCAAATCCTGCAGGGAGGATCCCTGGGGGCAGCAGCCAGGGGTGCCAGGGATGAGCTGGAATCTGAAATTCAGGGAACTCTCAGAACTCTGGGCCTGGAAGCCAAAGCTTAGAATGAAACCCAGGATTTGATCTGAGACCTTGGGAAAGGCTCCCAAACTGAGGGGCTGGGAGGGAGAATGGGGATTTGTGGGTTAAAGCAGAGACAGGTTCAGCTAAAGAAAGGAAAGTTTAGAGCTTTCATCCTTCCAGAGGATGAAGAACAGAATAATTTTGGTAAACTGAGGCACAAAATATCAGATTATGAGGAGCTGGAAGGGATCTGGTAGAATCTGAAATGCAGGGAACTCTCAGAACTCTGGGCCTGGAAGCCAAAGCTTAGAATGAAACCCAGGATTTGATCTGAGACCTTGGGAAAGGCTCCCAAACTGAGGGGCTGGGAGGGAGAATGGGGATTTGTGGGTTAAAGCAGAGACAGGTTAAGCTAGGGAAAGGAAAGTTTAGAGCTTTCATCCTTCCAGAGGATGAAAACCAGAATAATTTTGGTAAACTGAGGCACAAAATATCAGATCATGAGGAGCTGGAAGGGATCTGGTGGAATCTGAAATGCAGGGAACTCTCAGAACTCTGGGCCTGGAAGCCAAAGCTTAGAATGAAACCCAGGATTTGATCTGAGACCTTGGGAAAGGTTCCCAAACTGAGGGGCTGGGAGGGAGAATGGGGATTTGTGGGTTAAAGCAGAGACAGGTTAAGTGGAGGAAAATTTAGAGTTTTAAAATTTAAGATATAGAAAAAATAAAAGTATTAAAAATATTAGATATGGCAGTCAGTTTAGTTGAGATGTTGGGGCTGGGTTGGATGGTCTTGAAGGTCTCTTCCAGCCCTGGGATTCTGTGAATTCTGTGAAAAGGAGTTACAGAAGTAAACAAGGAGTTCAGAATGCAGCACTGCAGGTTTGTGTGTCAGAACACGACTGGCTAAGAAAACTCACACTGTAACGTGGGTCCATAAAACAAAATATTTAAGGACTGGGTCAAAAACATAAATATCCTTGTTGGCAGTGTTTTATTGGTCAATAATTCCTTAAAAAGTCTTGCAGCTGAGGGTCTTGTGACTTTCTGAACCATGCTGTAACAATGTGAGCTAAACTCACCCTTCCTGCCTATGCAGAAAATAAGAAAATAAAACCCATAATCAAAAACCAAATCAGAGGTCCCATCTCTAACTCACTCGAAACTTCAAAAATCCCCTGAGGAATCAGGGGGAATTCCCCTCAGGAATCCTCCCTGAGGGGCTGAGCTGAAGGAGGGGGTCCAGCAGGGGTGGGTAGGATGTGGCTGAGTTCAAAAGATGATGAATCTTCAAATTGTGGAGCTGCTGCTGCCAGGATTTGCTGTGGAGGACCAGCTCCTGTGTGAGGAGGACACCTAGCAGGGTCAGGACCTGCCTGAAGAGACAGAGATAACGGGGGAATCCCTGGGGAAGAAAGAAACAAGAAAAAGGAAGAAAAGGAACCCAGAATTCCCTTGAGGATGGTGAAATGGTGGAACCAAGACTTGTGATTGCACCACTGAATGGATTCTGTGCTTCTTTTTGTGCCAGGGTCAGGATGAAATGTGTGAGAGGGTATTTCTTGTTGGGGCTCAGGTGTTTATCAGTTCTTATCTCTGTCACAGCCTCACAAACCCTGAGTTCTGCAGCACTTCACTCCAACAAACTAAAAATGGAGCCCTGTCTCTCTCTCTCCAAGGCATTTGAAGGATAAACTGCCCAATTAAGAAATGACACCTCAATTATTTTCACTTTTAACCCAATAACCAACCACCCGTGCCCGCAATGGGGACTTTTTATCCAATGACACAAAACCACCCAAACCCATGGAGGAGGAGGAGAAGGAGAAGGAGACGAAGAAGAAGAAGAACAAGAAGAAGAAGAAGAACAAGAAGAAGAACAAGAAGAAGAACAAGAACAAGAAGAAGAAGAAGAACAAGAACAAGAAGAAAAACAAGAACAAGAAGAAAAACAAGAACAAGAAGAAAAACAAGAACAAGAAGAACAAGAAGAAGAAGGAGCAGCCTCCACCCCAAAACCTCCCTCTTGCTTTCTCTCTATTCCTGTATTCCAAACCATGAAACTCTGAGTTTCCCACCCTGTGCTATCACACACTGCTATTCCAACTCCACACCTTTAATCTCAGTTTTATTCTTGAATTCTGGAAGCTTCTCCAGGCCCTCAGGTCAGTGCAGTGTTCTCCTGGGGGTCAGTGCCTGGCAGCACAGAAATTCTGCAATTCTCAGCACCCAGGGTTCCACCAGACTTGGAACTGCCCCTGCTGCTGGCCCTATAATGCAGGTTATGGGATTCTTTCTGGTTTCTGATTTCTGGTTCCTTTCTGATTTCTTTTCTGATTCTCTGGGGACTCTGACAAGCACAGGCACTGATTTATGAGGAAAACAACCCCCCTGACTTTATCCCCCCACATCACTAACATTCCCTCTCTGCCTGTCCTTTCCTTTCCTCCTTTCCTTAAATTCCAGGGAGTCCAGCCCCACTGTGTCCACACTTGTGTCCTGTTTCCAGGCTAAAATCCCAGAGTTTTCCAGCTCTCCCTGGCATTTCCAGCCCTGGCACTGGCAGGGAGAATATTGTGGTGGTTAATCATGATTAATGCTCATTCCCTTGGGTGTTTCATTAGATCCTTTTGAGTTTAACACTGAGATACTTCCAATCCTCATACTCTGCTGCTTTTACCAGCTTGTGCTTCAAACAAGTTTACACTGAAATAAATGATAATACTAAAAAGAGGCGTGGAATTGTTGCCACAAACCCATCTGTTCAAACAGCAGCAAGAGGGGAAATCCTGCATTTAAAATGAAACTTTCTCCAGGCTGGCATGACCTGCCAGTCAGGCTTGCCTGCTGCAGCAGGTAGAGCTATTGTTGGGGAGTTTTCTTTAAACAAATACAGATTTCTTGGCACTCTGTGTGAATGGGCTGAGTCATGTTTAGGGGCTTATGCAGGTTCTGCCTGAATTCTTTCAGGACTCAGGTGAGGGCCAAAAGAGAAGCAGAGTTATGTCACACTCTTATTTTGTTCAATGTGGCTTTTGTCTTGGAAAAACAATTCTCCACCCTCCTCAGCCAGCACAGAGATTTTAAAATGTTTTCTTTACGTCTCTCATCAAACTTTTCATCGTCTATTTGTCCAAAAGCTGAGCTGACAGAGAGCTCCTTCAAAGAGATATTCCTAGGAGGTGAAGGTTGGCTGAAGTTCACTTTAAAACCAGAGGTTTTTGTTTCATTTGCAGAATCTGGCTCTCCTTTTTTATCAGCAGAGCTGGAGAAGAAAGCAGGAGGTGAAAATGTGTTGGCAGCTCTTGGAAACCCCAAATTTTTGCCTGCTCCTGCAGGAGGGGGCAGTTCAAGTCCTGCTAAATAAAAAGGAGGCAAATTCCTTGTGGGCACCTCCCCACCCCAAAACTTTGGCCATATTAGAGCCATCAACCCTCTTTGATTTTTTTTTAAAGAAAATTAAAGTGTTTTTTATCTAATTTTCTTCCTCCTCCTGAGGAGGACAAGGATTTGAAATCACAAAAATATTTCGAGCCTCTCCAAGCATTAAATAGCACAGGGATTGATTCCACACTCCAACACGTGTTAATGGATGAGTTTAAGCACATTGCTCAGCTGGGGACTAAACCACCAAATTCTCATTTTATTTTTAGGAAAATTCTTTAAATAGCCATGCAAATAACTTGGTGAAATTTGAATTCACTTGAAAAAAAAAAAAAAAAACAACCAAAACAACATTTACTGGAAATAATTTCTTAATTAAAATCTGAAACCATCGTTTTTTCCTCTACAGATGATGTGCAGGGTTTTTCCAGTGGCAATCTGGTGTGGTTTGCAGGTACAGAGAGGAAAAGGAGGAAAAGGTGGGATGTTATCCAGGAACTATAGGAAAAGAAAAGACAGAGGCAAAAGAAACCAGCAGGTTTTAATCAACCAATATTATAAAAGATATCTCCAGGTTTGAATCAACTATTCCTGGGGAGACAATTCCTGAGAGAAAGAATTGTTTTGTTGCTTCATACAGAAACCTTGGAACACATTCAGGAAGGGAGATTTTAATTTAAACTGTCCATGGAAATTAGAGTTTCAGGATGGTGAAGTGGATGTGAAGTTAAATTTGATTGCAAGACTAAAAGAGAGATGAGAGGTGTGAGGAGGTGCTGGATGCTCAAAAGGAGACTCAGAGCAAAGAATTCCCATCTGTGCTCCAGGGAAACACCCAGCTCCAATCCCAGTGTCCATCCTGGCCTGGGGCACTGCCAGGGATCCAGGGATGGAATTCCATCCCAGCCCTGCCCACCCTGCCAGGGAGGAAATTGTTCCCAATATCTGATCTAAACCTGTAATTTTTCAGTGTGCAGCCATTACCTGTGTGCTGTCCCTGCATCCCCTGGCAATTGTCTCTCTCCAGCTTTCCTGGGGCTCCTTCAGGCCCTGCAAGGCCACCCTGAGCTCAGCCCAAAGCTTCTCCTGTGCAGGTGAACAATGCCAGCTGTGCCAGCCTTTCCTCCCAGCACAGCTGCTCCATCCCTCTGCTCATCCTGGAGCCTCCTCTGGGCTCTCTGCAGCAGCTCCAGCTCCTCCCTGGGCTGGGCCAGCTCTGCAGGTGGGAAATCACCTGTGGGGGCACAGGGACACAATCCCAATCCCAAACCCAAACCCAAAGCCAAACCCTAAACCAATCCCAATCCCAGTCCCAGTCCCAATCCCTATCCCCATCCCCATCCCTACCCCAATTTTAGTAATTCCTGGGAGCTTCCTACACCATGGAATTATGGAATATCTTCTGTTAGGGGGGATCCACAAGGATGATCCAACTCCAATTCTGCCCAGACCCCACCAAGCCCAGCCTGGGCATCCCTGGCAGCGCTGGCCAAAGGCTCCTGGAGCTGTGGCAGCCTCGGGGCCGTGCCCATTCCCTGGGCAGCCTGGGCAGTGCCAGCACCCTCTGGGCAAGAACCTTGCCCTAAAATCCAACCTAAATCACTCCAGGCCCAGCCCCAGCCATTTCCTCATGTCCTGTCCCTGTCTCAAGGAGCCAACTCTTCTTTCTCCTGGTGGGAGAGCAGGAATTTAGTGAGGACAAGGATCAGAGTGTCTGTGAGACAGCAGCAAACCCCAGGGAGAAACGCCTTCCTCCTCCCCTGAGCGTGCAGAAATTTCTCCTTCATTTTTCCAGGATGTGTCCTGGTACCCAAGTGAGGCCAAAGAAGGAACTGCACACTCCACACAGTCCAGGAAAAGCACAAACCAGGATTTTCCCACCTGAAAATACCAATAGGATCAGCACAACTCCCCACAGCCTTCGGGGAAGCTGTGGATATTTTGATTTTCCAAGGGAGTTTGAACAAGGAGGAAGGAAGGGCTGTGGAAGGGCATCCTTGCAGAGCACACCCTGGAAGGGATCTCCTGTTGAGGCATTACTGGGTCTTCAAAGAGACAGGAGCAGTTGTTGGCTGTAGAAAAGCTGTTTATTGCTGGAATACATCAGCCTCAAAGGTGAAGAGTTTAGGGTGTTGAAGTCTCTGTTAGAAATTTTCTGCCATAAAATCCTGAGCTGCAGCAGCAGCTGCTACCTGGTAAAGAGACCCTGTGATACCTTGAGAAGGCTGAGATAGAACAGAGCTAAAGAATAAAGCAGGGATTTATCCAAAGCATCTCCTCCATGGACCCACCTTGGGCAGCACCAGAGCCCAGCCAGGGCTGCACCCAAGATGAACCAAAATGGTCCCAAAATGCACGGCCGGGCACGGGCTCTGTCCCTGGGATCAGTTCTGCTCCATTTGCATCTTGCAGTTCATTGTCCCATCCCAGCTTTAGCCCAGGCAGTCCCACCCTGCTTGTTTTTCTCTCTGCAGCCCATGTTGTTTATGTATAGCCAGGATATTTTCTGAAAAATCCCTTTGCTGGGATTTTTTTTCCTGAGAAGCTGAGTAGTCTCAGAGGAAAAGAGAAACAATTATTATCTGCTGCTGTGGAATGCAACAGGTGCATCTTTGATTGGTCTCATGTGATTGTTTCTAATTAATGGCCAATCACAGCCCAGCTGGCACCGACTGTCTGGTCAGTCAAAAGATTTTATTATCATTCCATTCTTTCATTTCCTTTCAAGCCTTCTGATGAAATCCTTTCTTATTTTAGTACAGTTTTAATATATAATTTTCTTTTAATATAATATAGATCATAAAATATTAAATCAGCCTTCTGAAACATGGAGTCAAGATTCTCATCTCTTCCCATGTCGGGGCTGCCTGCAAACTTCCACATTTGTGCTCCTGGGCTGAGATTTGGATCATTTGTCCTTGGTGCCCAGCTGGAGCAGGAATTGTTTTGTCTCCCTGCTCTGTGCACAGAGCTCACCATCCCAGAATGTGAAGCTCAGCCCCACACACTGAAGCAGCACAGAACCTGAAAAATAGAAAAGCTCAAACCTGAGGCATCAATAGAGTCCAAGGTTCAGAGCAGGAGCAGAGGCAGCAGATTCTTTCTTCTTGATCTTCCTGTTGCTCTTGTTGTCTTCTTGCTGTCGTGGTGTTGGTGGTTGTGGTTGTTGTTGAAGACCACACCCCATTACAGGGCATTTTATTCATAAAACATCCAACCAGCTAAAAACATGAGTCTAAAACATTTTCTCTAAACCAATCTGAACTTGATTCTAATGTGCAAAAGCAGTGTGAAAGAGTGGCAGTGCTTACCTAAAAACCACGTATATAATATTATCTGTTTACAGAAATGTACTGTTTTCTAACTTTAAATTTCCATATATAACTTTATCTATCTACATGAATAGTTCTATCTATTTACTCATAGTTTTATCTGTTTTAAGTGAATCATTCTCTCTGTTCTAGTGGCAATTCTCTGCCATGTTTTGGTTATGCCTGGAGCTGAGTTAATGAACTTTAAACTCGGCCTTAAGGCCTTTACTGGCTAACACAGTTTCTTAAGGCACTTAAAATATATTTGTACTTATTTAAAACTATAGCTTACACTTCTACTTACTTGAAACTTAAAACTTAAACTTACTTAAAAGTATAACTTACACTTTTACTTAAAACTTAAATTTCTACTTCTGCTTCATCTTTATGTGGCTTAATAGATCTTAATTTCTCTAAAGGCTTTAATTCAACCCCTGCATTTCTTTCTCTGTCTGAAGGACTCAGAGAGGTTTCTGACTCATCACCCCAACACTCTCTGAGGGGTTTCTGATGGAATTCCCGTGGATTCCTGGGCTCCATGAGGGTGGCAGGACAGCTCCAAGCCTGCACAGTCCATTTCCAGTTGGAGCTGTTACCCTGAAATGAGGGTGGAAAAGTCTCTTAGAACATTTCCTGTGGAAAAACAGCACTGGGACCAAGCAGCTGAGGGATTTCTGCAGCCCAAAAAATACAATTATTCCCTTTTTTCTTTCATTCTGCCATTGATTCATCGTTCTGCAGTCTCAGACTGCTTCTCCTGTTCTGTAGGAAATGGAAGTTGAGAAGGCTGAATTCAGACATTTGTCTGGACTCCCTGCACTTGATAATTTCCCATTCAAGGAATTTCTGGGCAGGAAAAAGTATCCATCTCTTTCATCTTTTGAAGCAGAACATGAGTTAATAATTCATTTTCATCTTAATTGGGGTTTTTGAAATGTTTCCAGAAGAGAGCTTGCTTGCAAAAATATTTCTTTTACTTCTTACCTGTGATCATTCCTTACATCTAAAGCCACAGCTAATCCCCCATGCCTGATAATTTATATTCAGCCAAGTTTAGTCAGAAGAAACATTTCTATGGAGTCCAGTGAGGAAAATCATCCCCAGCCAAAAATGGGGAAAAAGAGACAAAGAGAAGATGGCATATTTTAAAATAATTGATACTTAAATTAAAAAATCACAGCTGTGCATAAAATGCTGCTCAAAAGCATTTTTGTCCCCTAAGTGAATTTAACTATGCAGGGCCATTAAAATATTTTCCTTTTTAGCCTTGTGCAAAGAAGAATTTTGGGTGGGATTACAGTTTAAGTCAAAGTAGGATTTTTTTTCCACAATTGGGAAATGGGAGGAAGGAAGAAGAGATGCAAGAGAAAGGAAAAAAGGGAAATTTAAAAAGCCAGAATCCTTGACCTTGCACCAAACCACCCCAGCCACATTCCCAGAATCATTTCAGAGGAGCCCCTGGGTGGTCCTGATCCCAAAGGCACAGAGAAATCCCTGCCTGGTGCATTTTGCTGGGTTGAGCTTGGGAAAATGATTTTTATGTAGAAATGGGAATTTGCTCTGCTTGCAGCCAGCTTTGGAAACACTCAGGACCAGCACTTGAGAGTTGTGAGCTTTAAAATTGATTTAAAATCACTGATGCTGGGGGTCAATGCCATGATTTCACAGATTTCACACGTTATTCCTGCCTCCATAAAAGCAAATTTCCTGGGATGGGCTTGTGGCAGCTCGTGAGATGTCTACAGGACAGGGCTGGGTTGCAGATCTCACAGATAATTCAAGAAGAAACAAAACTGAACAATTTCTGCTGAGGTGCAAAGCTGGGAGCTGGAAACCCCCAGGGAAACTCACCCCCACTCATATCACAAGTGCTGCTGATCTTCCCACCAGAAATCTGGTTTTGAAATGAAAACCAGCATGGAAAAAAATCAAAAATAAAAGGTAAATATCACTCTGTCAGGTGCAGAGCTCTGCATATGGAAACCCCAGGGTTTGGGGGTAAACACGAAATGTTTTGGTGGAAAATAAGAATATTTAAGCCACTCTTCACTTCACAGAAATGCAGGCAGGACACTCAATTCCAGATATGCAAAAGAGTCACTTTCAAAAGGGCAGGACGAGCCCTGGTGCTGCAGATTTGTCACAAGGTCATGGGTGCATCACCTCATCCTGGTTTAAATCTTCAGGTACCAAAAATCCTCAGCAGAGCTCTAAAACAAAAAGAAGATTTACCACTCTCACATGTATTTGTGCAAGGCAAAGGAGGATTTTTCCTTCCCATGAAAATTCCTTAAAATGGGAGCCAAGAGCTGCTGACCTTCACTAAAATCACCGTTGGGTTCTGTGTTTATAAAAAGATGTTGCCCCTTTCTGCAGCATCCTTTTTCTCACCCCTGTTTTGTTCGATTTTTCTTGTCCTCCCACCTTGGGATCCCATTCCTGCTCCTTTTCTGGGATTCCAGGGATGAGGGTTCTGCTTCCCTCTGGAAAACATCCTGAGCATCTCAAACCACACCAAACCCTCTCTCCTGCCCACGCCGGAAGAGAAATCACACCAAGATCACAAATCCTTGGGAAAGATGTCCCTGTGCCTCATTTTCCAGCATGGTGCTGGCCCAGCTGGCCAAAATAATCCTGAAAAAAATGGGATTTATGGAAATATTGCCTGTAGAGGTCAGGGTGCACTTATTTCTGTCACTTGGTTTCTTGAGAGGATGAAGGAGATGTGGGTTTGATGGGTTTGATGGGTTTGATAAATTTGATGGATTTGATGGAATTAATGGAATTTATGGGTTTAATGGAATTGATGGGTTTGATAAATTTGATGGATTTGATGGAATTAATGGAATTTATGGGTTTAATGGAATTGATGGGTTTGATAAATTTGATAGATTTGATGGGTTTGATGGAATTGATGGGTTTGATAAGTTTGGTGGATTTGATAGGTTTGATAAATGTCATGGATTTGATGGAATTGATAAATCTAATAGATTTGATAGATTAGATGTTTGATGGATTTGATAAATTTGATGGATTTGATGGGTTTGATGGATTTGATAAATTTGATAGAATTGATGGGTTTGATGGAATTGATAAATCTAATAGATTTGATAGATTAGATGTTTGATGGATTCGATAAATTTGATGGATTTGATGGAATTGATGGATTTGATAAATTTGTTGGATTTTATGGGTTTGGTGTATTCGATAAATTTGATCGATTTGATGGGTTTGATGGATTTGATAAATTTGATGGATTTGATGGGTTTGATGGATTTGATAAATTTGATAGAATTGATGGAATTGATGGATTTGATGGAATTTATAAATTTGATAGATTTGATGGATTTGATGGGTTTGATGGATTTGATAAATCTGATAGAATTGATGGAATTGATGGGTTTGATGGAATTGATAAATCTGATAAATCTGATACATTAGATGGATTTGCTAGATTTGATGGATTCAATGCATTTGATGGATTTGATGAGTTTTTGACGGATTTGATGGAATTGACAAATTTCATAGATTTGATGGATTTGATGGGTTTGATGGATTTAACAAATTTAATAAGTTTGATAGGTTTGATGGATTTGATAGGTTTGATAAATTTGATGGATTTGATAGAATTGATGGAATTGATAAATCTAATAGATTTGATAGATTAGATGTCTGATGGATTTGATAAATTTGTTGGATTTTATGGGTTTGGTGTATTTGATAAATTTGATAGAATTGATGGGTTTGATGGATTTGATAAATCTGATAGAATTGAT
This sequence comes from Geothlypis trichas, assembly GCA_009764595.1. Taxonomy (NCBI): domain Eukaryota; kingdom Metazoa; phylum Chordata; class Aves; order Passeriformes; family Parulidae; genus Geothlypis; species Geothlypis trichas. Next base: position 114,653,467 of record CM019902.1, on the reverse strand, counting down.
GGATTTGATGGATTTGATGGAATTGATAAATTTGATAGATTTGATGGATTTGATGGGTTTGATGGATTTAATAAATTTGATAAGTTTGATAGATTTGATGGATTTGATAGGTTTGATAAATTTGATGGATTTGATGGAATTGATAAATCTAATAGATTTGATAGATTAGATGTCTGATGGATTTGATAAATTTGATAGATTTGATAGATTTGATAGAATTGATGGATTTGATGGATTTGATGGAATTGATAAATTTGATAGATTTGATGGATTTGATGAGCTTGGTGGACTTGATGGATTTGATAAATTTGATAAATTTAGTGGAATTTATGAGTTTGATGGAATTTATAAATTTGATAGAATTGATGGATTTGATGGGTTTGATGGACTTGATAAATTTGATAGATTTCATGGATTTCACGGAATTGGTGGAATTGATGAGTTTGATGGATTTGATGGGTTTGATTGATTTAATAAATTTGATAGATCTGATGGTTTTGATAGATTTGATAAACTGGATACATTTGATTGATTTGATGGGCTTGATGGATTTAATGGAATTGACGGAATTGACAAATTTGATAAATTCTTTAGATTTGATGGATTTTATGAGTTTGATGGATTTGATAAATTTGATCAATCTGATAAATTTGATGGATTTGATGGGTTTGATGGAATTGACAAATTTGATAAATTCTTTAGATTTGATGGATTTTATTAGTTTGATGGATTTGATAAATTTGATAAATCTGATAAATTTGATGGATTTGATGGGTTTGATGGAATTGATAAATTTGATAAATCTGATAAATTTGATGGATTTGATGGGTTTGATGGATTTAATGGAATTGATGGAATTGATAAATTTGATAAATCTAATAAATTTGATAAATCTGATAAATTTGATGGATTTGATGGGTTTGATAGATTTGATCAATCTGATAAATCTGATGGATTTGATGAGTTTGATGGATTTGATGTCACGCTTCCAGCTCAGAAGAAAAAGGTGAAGAAATTTTTGCCAGTGCCAGGCAGAGATGCTCCAACCACACACTAAAATCCCATTTTCCCCCAAACTTTTGGCATTGCACTGCCTCTCCACGGTGAAAACTCTCCCATTCCAACCTTTTTACCCCGAGATCCCACTCCTTTTGTTCCCAGGAAGCTTCCCCAGCCCTGCATTTTCACAGGGACTCCCTCCACGTTTTCCCTTTGGTCTTTAAGCAGATTTCCTTTTCTGCTGCCTCCAAACAAGGCTGCCCACTTTGCACCCAGATTAATTCTGGGATTCCAGGGATTCTCCTGCTTTTCAGGGAGAGGGAAAGGCTGGGAAGAGGCAGCTGTGTTGTCAGGCTCTTGGAACAATGGCTCTTATCAGAGGAGAGGAGATAAGCTGGCAGATAAGCTGTCCTGCAAACACTGTTAGGAGAGCCCGGTCATCAGTGTCCAAAACTCTGCCCTGGGCTTGAAATATCAATTTAGCTCAGGCTGGGTGCTCCAAAATTGGGATTTTTTTTCCCCCTCCTTGTTTTTTGCTTGCTCTGTAATGGAATCAAACCACTTTGTTGTGATGGGGTTGTTAAAAATTAGGGATTTTTCTCCTTTTTTTGGGAAAGGGGGTGATGCTCTAAAGCTGCCTCTCTGGGGGTTTTGCACCATGGATAAATATAGAAAAAAATAGAAAAATATAGAAAAAAAATATAGAAAAAAAATATAGAAAAAATGCAATATACACACAAAAGAACTCATTGCCTGTATATGTGAGCACGTGGAAATATTTCCATTTATAAACAACAAAAAAAAAATGCAATTCCAAGCTCCCCTTCTCTTCCTTTTAATGTGTCCTTAAAAAAAAACACATTGGGCAATCCATGTTCCTGACTTGCACATGCAAGGGGTACCTGGGGGCTGTAAATCACATTTTATTGGCATTACACCAATATTGCCATATTTTAGGAGGTTTTTTCCCAGTGTTTTAACCTAAAACCCCGACTCTGTCAGATACAAAGCCAAAACCAAAAGGTTGAAAAGTGCCCTGCACTAATTAACCCTGGGCAGGCTGAGGTGGGATGAGAACTCTGAGAAAATCAGATTAAAAATGAAATTCTTGTGATTTAATGGATTTAAGGGGTATTATGGATTTGATGGAATTGATGGATTTGATAAATTGGATAAATCTGATCGATTTGATGGATTTGATGGGTTTGATGGAATTGATAAATTTGAGTTAAATTGGAGTTAAAACCATAAAGAGTTAAAATAGAGTTAAAACAAGGAAGAAAATCAAGATATCTGCAGCTGATTTTCAGGGAAAAAAAAAGAATTTTCACACCTTGTAGGGAGAGAAACACATGAGTGAGTGCACTAAGATGGGGGAATAATTTTGTGTGCTCCTTGTTCCATAAAAAGAGAGAAAAGCGAAATAGAGGAGAGAAACCCTCAGGAAAAGAATGGAGATCTTGGCTGCCCAAAAAGATCAATAATTCAAAATAAATCTGAGAATATTCAGCCAAGGAAGTTCAGCTGGAGACCTCTGGAATTCTTCAGGAGGGAGGAGGGCTCAGTTTCTGTGAGAAAAGGTAGAAAAGCTTTCCTACCAAAAAGGGAGAAGAATTCCTAAGGAAGATCAGCTGGCCAAATGGATAAATTGAAAAATTGCTTTACAAAAATGAGAGTAGATGCAAAGGGCTTCAATGACAGAGAGTAAAAAACAGGGAGAAAATGTTGGGAACAGTCTTCTAAGCAGGAAATACAGTATAAAGTGAGAATTCCCAAGAAGCAAGCAGAGGTAAATATTTTGGTGAAAAAAACCCTCAAACAAATAGCAAAATATTAATCCAGAATAACCATAGAAGAAAGAAAAAATCACATGCAGAGAGAATAAGTCAAACATTAAAAATCATTCATTTGAGATTCAGGTGACCTTTAATTTCTGGCCTCATCTGGTGATGAGAAATTTTGCTGTTGTTGATAATGTGAGGCCACATGGGAGGGTGACTTTAAAATAGAAATAGTCACAGCCTTGAAACTCCAATTACACTGCAAGAAATTTTATCCAATTGATCAAATGAAGGAGTGGGACCACAAAAAAAAATAAAAATGGGGTTGTTCTGGAGCCAGAGCATTTGTATTTTATGAAAGGGTCAAAGAAGAGAATCTTTAAATTCATTGACCCAATCTCTATAAGAAATAAATGCAACAAGATATAAAAATATTGTTGTGGAGATCATGGCAGACTTTGACAAACATCCTGTATTTCAGGAGGTGTGAAAAGGTTAAAGGCTCTTTAAACATTCTTTTATTGAATACTTTCAAATTATTTTTTATTTTGAAGGTTCTTTTCATTGAATGCTGGCAGGTGAAGAGAAAATATTGAGCAACAGAGGGACAAAATATTTGACTATCCAAATATTTTGATTATCCCAATGACAGGGTTTTATGAAAAAATTGGGGATGTTGGATGTCAAAATAATTTTCTAAGAAATAACAGACAAATTGCTGATACAGGCATGGCTGAGGTAATGGGAGAGCCTCTCCTGTGGATCCATGGAATCCTGGAATGGTTGGGGTTGGAACCTTAAAGCAAATTCAGTGCCTGGGACACCTCCCACTGTGCCAGGCTGCCCCAGTGCCCAACCTGGCCTTGGCACTGCCAGGCTGGCATGGAAAACCAGGAATGGAATCTGAATTTTCATGGAAAACCAGGAATGAAATCTGAATTTCCAGTCAGATCTTTTAAATAAATCTCAGAAGGGGAGCACAGAGCACTCACAGGCTCCCTGTGTTTTCCTGGCACAGCAATCTGATTGGAGAGGGAACTTTGTTAATGCAGAGCAATTAACAAAAGCTGATTCTCACAGAAATCCTGACAAGCTGGGCTTGATGAGGGAGCTCAGCAAAGCTGGGTTTGGGCCTTGTTAATGCAGAACAATTAACAAAAACTGATTCTCAAAGAAATCCTGACAAGCTGGGCTTGATGAGGGAGCTCAGCAAAGCTGGGTTTGGGCTGCAGCTGGACAAGAAAGAGCAGAAATTCAGGGCATCCTTCAGCTGAAAATGAGGATTGCAAGGAGGGGAAGCCAAGGGTCACACCTGGATCAGCCTGGTCTGGTGAAGGGCTGTGTTCAGTGACAGGGCAGGAGTCCTGTAAGTGTGAGAAATGGGAATATTGGCATGGGATCATGGGATGGTTTGGGGTGGGAGGGACCTTAGGGGTCACCTTGTCCCACACAGGGACACCTCCCACTGTCCCAGTGTCCAACCTGGCCTTGGGCACTGCCAGGAACAATTCCTTCCTAAAATCCCATCTCTCCCATCTATGGATTATCATCTGCCTGATAATCAAATATTTTCTCCCTCTGTTGCTCAAAATTTTCTCTTCACCTGTCAGCATTCAATAAAAAGAACTTTCAAAATAAAAAGTACTTTTAAATATTCAATAAAAGAACCTTTAAAGAACCTTTAACCTTTTCACACCTCCTGAAATACAGGATGTTTATCAAAGTCTGCCATGATCTCTACAATAATAATCCTTTGGAGCTTCAGCTCAAGGTGAAACATCTTTTTTTCCCCTATCTTTGGTGCATGTATAGGAGCAAAACACACACCAAAAAAAAATCTACAACAATATTTTTATATCCTGTTGTATTTATTTCTTATTGAGATTGAGTCAATGAATTTAAAGATGCTCTGCTCTGGTGCCTCTCACAAAATACAAATGCTCTGGCTCCAAAACAACCTTTTTTTTTTTTTTATTTTTTTTTGTGGTCCCACTCCTTCATTTGACCAATTGGATAAAATTTCTTGCAGTGAAATTGGAGTTTCAAGGCTGTGACTATTTCTATTTTAAAGTCACCCTCCCATGTGGCCTCACATTATCAACAACAGCCCTCTGGCATTTGGAATCATCCTCCAGGAGAGAGGAAAGATCCCTGCTCTGAACAATTTCAATTTTTCAGACGTGCAGGTGATGTTTTATTTCCCAACACAAACACAGCCTGGTGTGAAATCCTCCAGAAATCAAAAATGCACCCCACAAAGCTGTTCTTGAAGAGTCTGGGACAGTTCCCAGGTTCCAAACAAATCACAAATGGCACCAAAAGGTGGGAGCTGTGTGCAGATCTGACAGTGGAAAATGGGAAGGATCACCAGGTTGAACAATTTCAATTTTTCAGATGTGCAGGTGATGTTTTATTTCCCAACACAAACACAGCCTGGTGTGAAATCCTTCAGAAATCAAGGATTTCAGAAATCAAAAGTACATCCCACAAAGCTGTTCTCAAAGAGTCTGGGACAGTTCCCAAACAAATCACAAATTGCACCAAAAGGTGGGAGCTGTGTGCAGATCTGACAGTGGAATATGGGAAAGATCCCTGCTCTGAACAATTTCTATTTTTCACACATGTAGGTGATGTTTTATTTCCCAACACAAACACAGCCTGGTGTGAAATCCTTCAGAAATCAAAAATGCACCCCACAAAGCTGTTCTTGAACATATTGGGACAGCTCCCAAACAAATCACAAACTGCACCAAAAGATGGGAGCTGTGTGCAGATCTGACAGGGGAATATGGGAAGGATCACCAGGTTGAACAATTTCTATTTTTCAGACGTGCAGGTGATGTTTTATTTCCCAGCACAAACACAGCCTGGTGTGAAATCCTCCAGAAATCAAAAATACATCCCACAAAGCTGTTCTTGAAGAGTCTGGGACAGTTCCCAAACAAATCACAAATGGCACCAAAAGGTGGGAGCTGTGTGCAAATCTGACAGGGAAAATGGGAAGGATCACCAGGTTGCCTCAGAATTGGTTCCTCTCTGCTTCTGCTCACCTAAAATTCAGAATATTTCAGACTGCTGAGGAATCCAACCTCTCCTCTGTGTGCTAGCCCCAATTCTTATTCCAGACTGGGAAATTTTGTGGCACAGAGCCTGAATTTCCCTCACTCTTGGACCCAAAAACCCATCAGGGAGTTCAGGCCAGGCCAATTAGTGCATTAATAGCATCCAGCCTGGGTGAGTGCCAGAGCAATCACCCCCATGAATCAACGTCCTGGTGATTAAAAGATTACACATCGATTTTAAACGATCATTGGAGAGCCCCTCTTTGGGATGATCAGGCTCAGCCCCAGCATCGTTGGGTTTATGCTGCTGAAAATGGTGACTCTGAAAAGAGCTCACTTCATTTAAACACCTCGTTACCACAGCAGCAAAAATGAGGCCTCTAAACTGCTCCCTGCCCCTCATTTCCATCCCTCCCACCACAAAATAAAAGCGAAAAGGAAGATAAATAAGCTGACCTGGAACACAAGGTTTAAAAAGAAAATATTCTTTATATGAGCTTGCAGCAATAAAGATGATGCTGCAGCTTTTTTTCCCAGAAATATCCCCCTGCCACATCCACCTTAAGCCCTCAGCTCTCCCTGCCTGGTCTGGAAAAGTTCAAAAACACACCAAAAAAATGCAATTTACTGAAACATAACGAAATTGTAAAAGTGAACGATGCGTAGATTCAGGGCCAGACGAGAAACCCTGGGAACATTTGGCCAGGTTTTCAATTCAGCTGAAGAGGGAGGTGTTTCTGATAAACCTGACATTTACCCCTTTCACTTTGCATCCCTCAAGGCACAAAACTAGCTGAAAAACATCGATTTTTTTTTTATTTCCAGAAGTCAGGTAACTGAAATAAATGAAAATTCAAGGTACCAGCAACCACAAATAATTTAAAAGCACTTTAAGAGGCTGATAAGAAAGTTCAGCAGTGAAATAAAGGAGCAGTGGAATGAGAACAGCAGAGACTGAGCTGGTGGAAATATCTGCACCTGAAATTCTGCTGATAGGAGTCTGTGGAGGCAGTGGCCATTTCCATCCCACTGAGGGTTTGCTCTCTTTTTAATACATTCATTTTTTATCTATTCATTCAGCAGGGCAAACTGGGGCCTGGACATTCTCCAGATTGGCTTGGAAGTGTGAGCTCCCAGCTCAAGTTGAAATATCCTTTTTTCCCCGACCTTTGGTGCATTTACAGGACAAAAACACACACCAAAAAATCCAATTTATTTATTATAAATGGTATAAGAGCAACCAAAAAGTGAAACTGAAGCATATTTCAGATCACTGCTCATTCCTGCCAGAATTGGCTCCGTGGATTAAATCCTTTGGAGCTTCAGCTCAAGTTGAAACATCTTTTTGTCCCTACTTCAGAGCATGTACAGGAGCAAAACACACACGAAAAATTCAAATTTATTTATTACAAATGTAATAAGAGCAACCAAAAAGTGAAACTGAAGCAAATTTCAGATCACTGCTCATTCCTGCCAGAATTGGCTGCATGGATTAAATCCTTTGGAGCTTTACTCAAGTTGAAACATCTTTTTTTCCCCATCTTTGGGGCATGTATAGGAGCAAAACACACCAAAAAATCCAATTTATTTATTAAAAATGCTATAAGAGCAACTAAAAAGTGAAATTAAAGCATATTTCAGATCACTGCTCATTGTTGCTAGAATTGGCTCTGTGGATTAAATCCTTTGGAGCTTTACTCAAGTTGAAACATCCTTTTTTCCCCTACCTTTGGTGCATTTACAGGACAAAAACACACACCAAAAAATCCAATTTATTTATTAAAAATGTTATAAGAGCAACCAAAAAGTGAAATTAAAGCATATTTCAGATCACTGCTCATTCCTGCCAGAATTGGCTCCATGGATTAAATCCTTTGGAGCTTTACTCAAGTTGAAATATCTTTTTGTCCCTACTTCAGTGCATGTATAGGAGCAAAACACACACCAAAAAATCCAATTTATTTATTACAAATGTTATTAGAGCAACTAAAAAGTGAAATTAAAGCATATTTCACATCACTGCTCATTCCTGCCAGAATTGGCTCCATGGATTAAATCCTTTGGAGCTTCAGCTCAAGTTGAAACATCTTTTTTTTCCCATCTTTGGTGCATGTATAGGAGCAAAACACACACCAAAAAATCCAATTTATTTATTACAAATGTTATAAGAGCAACCAAAAAGTGAAACTGAAGCAAATTTCAGATCACTGCTCATTCCTGCCAGAATTGGCTCTGTGGATTAAATCCTTTGCAGCTTCAGCTCAAGTTGATGAATCCATTGTTTTATATTGAGAATTTGAGTGGTGCCCTGGTTAAAGTTAAAAATTAAGGCCCAAATCAGACTGGGAGGAAGTTGCCTTCAGATAAGGAATTTGTAACACCTGAAAACACCAGAATTGCCACTTCTACATTTTGAAGCAGCTTTAAAAAATGAAATATCCCTTGATCTGGCCCTGGTGACTGTCAGCAGAGGTCCTGGCTGCCATAAGGGATTCTGTGGATCATAAAAACCAATTTTTTTATTCAGAGGAATTATTGTTACAAGGTGATTTAGGAGCACAAAGCCTCTCCCTTTCCTTCAGAGCAAAGATTATAAATCCTGCTGCTGTGGCTGCGCGTGAGGCCAAATCCAAACATTTGTGTTCCACACTCAGCACAGGAGCAGAGCAATTCCTGGGCTCCAGTGGGAGCAATTCCTCCCTCATTCCCCTCATGGTGTTTCCCATGAGATGAGGTTATTTTTGTTTTTTTGGAGATGAGGTTCTGCATTTGACAAACTCCAGGGCTGTACATCAATCCACCACGGAATCAAGAAACGCTCTGGATAAAACTTGTCCTTCCTGCATCCTTAATATTCTCCATTTCCTTTTATCCCTGCCCTTCCCACTCGCAGGAGTTTCAGAGCTCTCAGGCAGCTCTTGGTGCTTCCAGTGCCCCTCTCCTTCCTTCCGGCTCCAGCTGATTTACAATCCTAAATCTTCTGGAAAATGCTGCACAGGCCAGGCCTCTCCAAAGGAACCCTGCAAACAAAACAATCCCTGCAGCAGGAGGGTAACTCCATCTAGATTTGGGGAGCTTTGGTTACATGAAAGTGAGAATGCAAAAACACTTTTTGCATGTAGCCCAATACCGTTGAACACATTTGGAAAGGATCAAGTCAAGGCTACCTAAATCATTCAATAAAATCTGCTGCATAAAACATCTAATAAATTGTAATGGCAAGGACTTGTGTGCAGAGAGGCTGAAATTCCAGCTATGCACAGAAAATAAAATTTGCTCCCTTTTTTTTTTTCCCCCCTTTTCCCTGACTTTACTAGCCATTGGGCTGGGAGTGTCCAGTTTCACTGGAACACCACAGAAAATGTTTGGCACCGGTCTCAAAGGAGAAATGATTTGGTATGCTGTGATTTGCTTTATGATTTGGGAGATCCTTTATTAATCCCTGAAGTCTCAAGTCTCTTAAGGCCATGATTAAATCAAAAAACAAAAGAGTCCCTTCAAACTTCCTTGGTGCAAAGGAGACTCTGATCATTAAGGGGAAAATGATCATAAAACTCCCTGGACAAAGCAATGAGGATTTCATAGTAAATTACAGAGTTAAATCATGGTAGGCTCTCACACGAGAATAAAACTCCCTAATTCACTTAAGCACACTGTAAGGGAATCTGGAATGCTGCTAATACAATAAGATTTTTGTAATCATGTTAGGAAGAATGATAGCCTTGTGTTCCACATCCCTTCCCTCAAATCCAGCACCTATGAGATGCAGTGGGAGGAAAACCAAAAATAAAAAATCCCCACAATCCAGATGAGGAGCTGGAAGCATCTGTTTCTGTGCCCCTTTGTTCTAGCCAATAGATCTTCAATTAAATTGCATTTCTCTGCATTTTTGCTGCTGAGCTGCTTTAAAGACATAACAACCAAGCCCAGGAAGATTTTCAGCGTAGGTGACAGCATGGATGACGTATTGTCTGAAGCAAACTCTCCTAGAAACAGGATATAAAATCCTTGTGATCCGTTTGGAGTTGTCATGACCCAGGAATTAAGCTCAGTTTGGGTGGATTTTAGACATTGGACGTGTTTTCACTTAGTAATTTTTTTTTTTTTTTTAGAAAAAGCAACATCAGCCAGTAAATTCCCCTCATTTTAAACGTGACTTGTGATGACCTCGTAATTTGAACTTCTGATTTGAATCAGTTTTAATGAGCAGTGCAGAAGTCATGGAGGGATCTGGAGAAGTCTTTGAAATATCAGGATAACCCAAGGAGGAGCAAAGGTTTCCTCAGGAGCAGCTTCCTCTTCATGACCCTCCAGACTATTTTTGCCTAAAATTTAATTTTAATGCAGATGATGGCCTCGGACCTGTTAATTTTTTGCCTGTTAATGGCTAATGAGACAACAAATCCGTGTGAAATGTGGCACAAGTTGTGTGCAGGAGAGCTCTGCCTGGGCTGGAGATTCCTGGGTCTGGCTGAGCTCCAACCACTGCTTCTCTCTGCAGTGGTCCAAGGCCAGGAAAGGGGCTCAGCTTTAAAATTGGAGCCAGAAAATCCCAAAATTAAACAATCAATGAGGCTGGAAAAGCCCTCCCAGCCCATGCAGTGCCAGCTGTGCCCTGTCCCCACCTTGTCCCCAGCCCAGAGCATTCAGGGCCACCTCCACTCCAGGGATGGGCACTCCAGGCCATTCCAAGGCCTTTCCATGAAGAAATTCCTCCAGGCCTCCAGCCCAGCACAACTTGAGGCAGTTTCCTCCTGTTGCTGCTCCTACACCCTCCTTTCACGTGGTTGTAGAGACTGAGAAGGTTCATCCTGAGCCTCCTTTTCTCCAGGGTGAGATCTGAGCTGTCCAGAGGAGAAACTGGTGGCAAAGGACACCCCAGGTCTCCACCTTACAAGACACCCTGAGCCTCCTCTTCTCCAAGATCAGATCTGAGCTGTCCAAAGTGTAAACTGGTGGCAAAGGACACCTCAGGTCTCCACCTTACAGGACACCCTGAGCCTCCTTTTCTCCAGGGTGAGATCAGAGCTGTCCAAAGGAGAAACTGGTGGCAAAGGACACCCCAGGTCTCCACCTTACAGGACATCCTGAACCTCCTTTTCTCCAAGATCAGATCTGAGCTGTCCAAAGTGTAAACTGGTGGCAAAGGACACCCCAGATCTCCATCTTACAGGACACCCCGAGCCTCCTTTTCTCCAAGATCAGATCAGATCTGAGCTGTCCAAAGTGTGAACTGGTGGCAAAGGACACCCCAGGTCTCCACCTTACAGGACACCCTGAGCCTCCTTTTCTCCAGGGTCAGATCAGAGCTGTCCAAAGTGTAAACTGGTGGCAAAGGACACCCCAGATCTCCATCTTTCAGGATACCCTGAGCCTCCTTTTCTCCAAGATCAGATCAGAGCTGTCCAAAGGAGAAATTGGTGGCAAAGGACACCCAGGTCTCTGCTGGAGTTTGCCCCGAAATCCCGGCTGGCTGAATAGAAGGGGGGCAGCACGTGCCAGCAGTCCTGAGGAAGGGAGAGCCTTTGGCCGAAGGCGGCTGCTCCGGGATGGAGATCTAGCCTTGGCTGGGTTCTCCCTAAGACCACGACCTCCCACGTCTGAGGTGGTAGGCTTCGTGTCTTTGTCTCTTCGGAGGGAAAGAGGCCACCAACGATGCCGGCGAGGTAAGAAAGATGCAGCACTCGTCTCCTGGGATCAGATCGGCTGTTTATTGAACCAATCCGGAAGGGAAGGGACAACTGGGAAGGCAGGAGTCGAGTGCCAACGGCCAGCACACTGAAAGCCAGACGGGATCTCTAGCCTCAGTGCTCTGACTGGCCCCGAGCACAGGGTGCAGGTGGGTTAAATAGGGAGGGGGTGGAGTGGGGACATACATTGCAGATTGGTCAGAGCTTGAGAAAGGACAGGGTGTGAGGCCAATAAGGCCCACTGGAAGGTGGGACAGGGGAGTGGTCGGGCTAAGGGAGCCAATTGGGGCCCTAGCAGAGGAGAACTTTCCAGAGCAGGGGCTGGGTGGAAGAATGATTGACGAGGGGGTAAGTTGACTCAGATTGGGTGGCAATAAAAGAGAGAGAGTGATTGACAGAGGGTGTGGGATCACCCAGGGGTGGGGTCAGGGGAGGGCTGGATTGGGGGCAGAACCATTCAAAATCAACAGGGGGAAACTGGGACAAACCAACAACTTACACTGAACAAACTTTGCATAACAGAAAAATGGACACACCACAACATCTCCCCCTTCTATACACAAAAAAGGCAAGGGAAGGGGGCTATAAATGTGGACGAGAACAAGTCTTTCACAGTCTTATTCCGGCAATCCCTGGAATGGTAAGTCCATGGGATAAGGGTAGTCTTGATTTGACATGACGCCCGTCTGCATTTCAACGTATTCAGCAGAATCAGTTTCAGAGTTCGCTTTAGGAGGACTGGCAATAACTGCATTTACAGTAGGAGTGCCAGAGACACGCTGGAAGAGCAGACATTTCACGAAATTCCAAAAAACAACTAAAATAATGATGATTACACCTACTATACAAACGTCTTTCAAGAGCGAACTCGCCCAACCGGATAGTCTTAGTCCTCTAAAGGTGTCTCCCAGCCAGTCAGAATTGTCTTCTTTTATTTGATGGACCATGTCTTCTAGCTTGTGGATGGAAAGCCTCGCATCTTCTGCCTTTGATGATAAATTAAAACAGCACAGCCCCTCGAATTCTTCGCACGTATGGTGGTTCAATAAAAGGAGGAAGTCAATGGCTGCCCGGTTCTGAAGGGTGGCGCGCCTTGTTGTTTCCTCGTTTGAGAGGAGGTCCGCTAAGGCAGCTGATGTAACATTGGCCTGTTTCAACACCCAGCACTCGAGCTGGCCCAATTCGCCGAGTGCTTTGGCTATACCTGCCCAAGGGAGCAAAATGGTAGTAGCCCTCCTGCGGGAATAACCCCAATGGGTAATGTCCGAATCGCAGTCGGGACTCACGTTTGTGAGGTCCCTCTTTTTAGGCGCCAATTTGGAGGACTCATTAATTTTGATCCAATTGACAATTTGGTGTTTGGTGGGTGAGAACAAGCTCAGCTGGCCTAAGGTACAGGGCCCTCCGACAAAACGAGAGGGGATGCCTACCCAAGCTCGGTCTCCGCAAATAAAAAAGGTTCCGCGGGGAAGCTGGAAAGCAGGGCTGTCTAAAGAGGTGGGGGAGGGAATGAGGATAGTGGTCAAGCACCACTGTTTAGACATGAACTGTAACTTATGTTGGCGAAAGATGGTGAAAGATCCGTTAACGGGGTCGACTTGCCAGGGAGGGGAGAACTGAAAACATAGAGGAGCTGAATCGGAACCAAGCAGTTCAAGTTCTTGGGGGGCAGCGGAAAGGCGTGGAAGGCTGCCAACTCCGGTCGCCCAAGCGCTCCGAGGGTATTGTCCAAAGCTGTTCTTTCCGTGCGCGGGCAACAACGGGATAAATGCAGACCCCAAGGGTTCGGGCAGCTTTTCGGGTATCACTGGGATCCCCACAAGGCTCGCCGTGAGAGGGCTGTCGGCTGTATTTCCGTTGAGACAGATATGGTCTTGTCCCATGGCAGATGCGAGGACTTTCCAGACATTTGCTCCTGGCTGGGAGACTACCCACGTGTCGGCAATCGAGATGCAAAGCCCGAGCAACATGAGTGACCACATTCTGTTGTTGGGCGATATTCTCTGGGTGAGCAAGTTAACTGCAAAAGAACATAAAAGCACAAAGTAAGTACATAAAAGTGAGCATAAAGGGAATGGTTCTGCCTTTAGAGAGATGGAAAGGTCAAGATTTACAAAGGGGACCGGGTTTCTTTCGCCGCCGCCAGCTCGCCACTGACACTTGAGGAGGGGCACTAGATGTTTTTGTGCGCCGTGGAAGGAAGGGCCGTATAAACTTAGCTGGAACCCATTTGAGACCTGAGGGGGTGGATATGCAGGCGTACCCTCTCCCCCAGGTCACCAAATCATACGGACCCTCTACCTTCCACGTCTCCGGATCTCGAATTAGAACGGGAGGTTTTTTCTTTAATCTCAAATCTTCGTGATAGCCAAAGTGTCGAATTATAGGGGGGTCTAATTGATAATGAGCGAGTTAACTGGAGCCTGAAGGGAGCATACATAGAAAAAGTAGTTAGTATGGGCAAATGGGGTTTTCTTGGAGGTGGAGTCATGTCCGGAGTGAAAAAATCAGTGTCAGTGGCTTGGTGACAAATCTCAGCCTTCGGCGAGAGAGGCTGAGCTGGCGGCGGAAATGGTTCTAAATTTCCCTCCCCACTGCTAGGTGTAACAGATTGTTCCCCGCCAGATTTATGTCTTTGCGCAGGGAGGGGGCTGCGCTTTTTTATGAGTTTTTTTGTTGCGCTGACTCTTTTGAATCTTCATCTTGTCTTCGCGACTTTCTGAAGTTGTAAAAGTCCGCTCTCAACGGGCAATCTGGCATCCAGTGACCAACCTTCCCACATAAATGACAAGGTGAAGTCACGCGTCCCTTTCCTCCGGGGGTGGGGGCTGTGACCGAAGAGGCAGCTGCGGTGAAGTCTTCTAGTTCTTCTGAACCTTGGTCTAAAACTGCAACCTTCTTTAGAGCTGGTTTTGCAGGGTTGCTGGACATTGCGGAAAAGACGGGCGCCTTGATCTCGCACGCCTCTAGCATGTCTTGTAACGTTGGCGGTGGGTTAACAGGCAAGCTAAGAAGAATAGGCTTACAAACATTATTAGCATGGGTTAACACAAGTTCTTTCATCAAGGGAGCCCTAGCTGCTTCTTCTAGCACTTGTTGCTCAATAGCTTTTCTCATTCTTTCTACAAAGTTAGTGAAGGGCTCATTATCATACTGGTAGATCTGACTAAATGGTGTTAAAATTGCTGCAGAACGTAAACTTGAAAAAGCTGCTTCCGCAGCTCTAGCTGTTTTCCTTAAAACGGCAAAAGGGATCTCAGCAGCTGCAACATGCCCATCTGCCCACCTGTCTTTTCCTAACATGTGATCTTTGGATATAGTTTCTCCCTCACTGTCTGTAGCTATCATGGGGTCAGCCCAGATGGTAGGTAACATTTCTACAATTCTCTTCTCCCATCCCCTCTCCCAAATAGAAAAATTGGTGGGATCAAGGAGACAGGAAAACAGTGACCGGAGGTCAGTGGGGGTGACAACAGCCTCTACTATGGTGGCTCGGAGCAGGCCGCGAAAATACTCATTCTCACGGCCAAACTCTTTCTGTGCCTTACATAATTCCCGTATGGTGTGATGCGGGATAGGAGTCCACTGAGTGGTAGTACTACCATCAATTGTGGGATAATATGAAACTGGAGCGGCTGTAACATTAGTAATTGACTCTTGCTCTTTCTCTTTATTATTATTCATTTTAACATGCTTCAAAGGGTTAGATTCTCTTATTGTTTTTAGTTGGGGGGCGTGGGAAAACATGGCGGGATCGTGGGAACAGGAAGCAGGAGCGTGGGAAACAGGATGTGGAGGGGCGTGGTCAGGGACATCATGGGAAAGTGGGAGGGAACTCGGGATGGAGGGAGCTCTATGTTATAGATGACGTCACGGGGAGGGACAGGAGGAAGGGGAGGAACTTGAGGAGGAGCTGAGGTCGTGGGAGGAGCACAAGGAGGGGCGGGGAAGACAGGGGCGGGGTCACAAGACAGGAAAGGGTTGGAAGGAAGAAGGGGAGGATCTTGGGAAGAAGAGGGTTTTTGGCGCCACCAAGCCATGTGCTCTCCACCATGTTGATGATTGGCGCCATTTTGTGAAGAGGGGAGAGGTGGCTGAACAACGGGGGGAGCAACTGGGTCTAGAACTGGGGAGACTGGGGTTTTGGAAAATGGGTTACAGGGGAGGTTCGCAGCAGTCCGGGCCCATGGACTGTCACGAGAAAGGGGTCCCGCACCTTGAGAGGGGCCAAGGGGAGGCTGGACACCTTGCCCGGTGCTGTCGGGGGCTGCCGCCCTCAGGGATTGGGACTTTTGTAGGGTAGAGGGGTAAGGTACACTTTTAGGGCTGGTGGGGTTAGGGCAACTGGGGGGCAAGGGTCTGGCTGGTGGGTCTTTTCTTTTCTCTTTATTTTTATTCTTTTCTAGCACTGTACGAATTTGTGAAACCCAATAAAGCAATCTGGAGCAGGAGGCATCACCAGCTCTCAATTTTTCTTCCAATTTTACTTGTACTTCACGCCAAAATTTATAGCTTTTGAAATTTTCTAGAGATACTTCGGAGAAGTTAGAAAAGACCCATCGAACCAGGGTTTTTAACTCTTTCTTATTAAATGGAACATCTTCTAAAGCTAACAAACTCATAACTCTAAAAACAGCATCTTTCTGGTTCGTAGAGAGACGCGCACCCATCTCTCGATGTTAAGTACGAACCTACCCAAAGCACCACACAGCAGCAATAAAGAGGGGGGGGTAAACAACTGAACAAACAACAACGACTCCGGGACTCCCACCTAGGGTGCCGCGGACACCCACACGAAAAGCAGCCTCGGGGCTCGAGCACGGCACACCGAGACGCTGGAAAAATCTCCCACAAAGGGGCTAAAAAGCGGAGGGAGGGTAAAGGGGGAAGAAAAGAAGGAGGAAAAAGGACTTTACCAAATCCGGAGCGACGCAAAAGAAGAACTGCTGCCTGGTGTCACCGGCAAGATCCGCTCCCTGGTGCGGAGAGTCGAAATCTGGATCCCCTGGAGCGCCTTCCCCTACAACGGGGAACTGCTACTACAGGGGTAGACGAGCGGCCAGTGAGCCCGATGGGCTCGTCCGTGGGTCCGAAGTAGTCCGAAAGGAAAGTCTTCGGGCTCTTCTGCCCCACGTTGGGCGCCACGCCCTGCTGGAGTTTGCCCCGAAATCCCGGCTGGCTGAATAGAAGGGGGGCAGCACGTGCCAGCAGTCCTGAGGAAGGGAGAGCCTTTGGCCGAAGGCGGCTGCTCCGGGATGGAGATCTAGCCTTGGCTGGGTTCTCCCTAAGACCACGACCTCCCACGTCTGAGGTGGTAGGCTTCGTGTCTTTGTCTCTTCGGAGGGAAAGAGGCCACCAACGATGCCGGCGAGGTAAGAAAGATGCAGCACTCGTCTCCTGGGATCAGATCGGCTGTTTATTGAACCAATCCGGAAGGGAAGGGACAACTGGGGAAGGCAGGAGTCGAGTGCCAACGGCCAGCACACTGAAAGCCAGACGGGATCTCTAGCCTCAGTGCTCTGACTGGCCCCGAGCACAGGGTGCAGGTGGGTTAAATAGGGAGGGGGTGGAGTGGGGACATACATTGCAGATTGGTCAGAGCTTGAGAAAGGACAGGGTGTGAGGCCAATAAGGCCCACTGGAAGGTGGGACAGGGGAGTGGTCGGGCTAAGGGAGCCAATTGGGGCCCTAGCAGAGGAGAACTTTCCAGAGCAGGGGCTGGGTGGAAGAATGATTGACGAGGGGGTAAGTTGACTCAGATTGGGTGGCAATAAAAGAGAGAGAGTGATTGACAGAGGGTGTGGGATCACCCAGGGGTGGGGTCAGGGGAGGGCTGGATTGGGGGCAGAACCATTCAAAATCAACAGGGGGAAACTGGGACAAACCAACAACTTACACTGAACAAACTTTGCATAACAGAAAAATGGACACACCACAACAGGTCTCCACCTTACACCTCCTCCAAAGAAGATGAGAGTGCTGTGGAGCTGCCACAAATCAATGAAATTTCATGTAAAAGCAGCTGCCCAAATTGCCCAAAATGTAAAAACCACCTTGAAACAACCCCAAAGCCAAGCAGGTGGCCTGACTGCCTGAGCACAAACCAGTCAGGAGCTCAAAGCTCCCAACCTGTTCCTTTTTTTGGGTCGTTCTTCCAAGATTTCCAGGAGCCAATATTGGACAGGGATCTCAGCTCACCAATGTCTGCTCTGCTCTCGGCTGGGGCTCGATTCCAGGCACTCTGATATTACTGAAAATGCTTCAGTGGGCTGGAATGGGAACTTGATTGGAACCAGAAGTCACAGACAGCAAGAAGAGCCCTGTAATTTAGCAGGAGGACCTGAGCAGAGGGAAGCAAACAACAAAAAAAGTGAATTTAAATCACCACAGAAGAGGTCAGAATACCAATCTAATGACATCTGTTCCAAGAAAGCAGCAAGAGACAAAACCTTGCCTTGAGTTTTAAAGAATGCATCTGATGTAGAGGATTTTATATTCCAAAATGTGTATCACAGGTAATTAAAACTGAGTCATAATCGCTCGGGAACGACTGCACAGGCAAGTCCCACATATTTCCAATATAAAGATGATTTTGTGAGTGTTCCTTGTGCATAGTGCTTGAAATATTCTTTACAACTGCAATCCTGAAGGATGTCCCAGGCTCATTCCCACCCTTTAGGGGTTAGGAATGGCAGCAAAATCACTGCACAGGGAAGGAAGGGTGCGGCCTAAAAACCAGCAGAAATTTGAAAATTGCCTTTGTTGAAGCACAACAGACAGAAAACAGCAACATCCCACAGGGCAGTGACCAAGAAATGAGGCACCCAAGGAGTTCAGATTTCTGCACCATCCCTGGTGGCAAGGAACAAAAACTCCATGGCCCAAAGCCTGCGTGGGAGCCTGACACCCCTGGAACAGGAATAATGAGGGGAAGGAAGGTGTGAGAGAGTGGGAGAGGGGTGAGTGGTGTCCAATGTGTGGGGTAAAAAGGTTTTTTTATAAATCCAGGACATACCAGACATGAGTCAGAGAAAGGAAAGAGGAGGAAGGAAAATATTATGAGCTTGACGACCACCATTAGTGTGGAGGCTCCCAGAACAAAGCCCTGGTGACAATTCCCTGTCCCAGGACAAACCCTCAGGTTGTGGCACCTCATTCTGATGATAAATATTGCAGCAGGAGCAGGAGGAGCCCCAAGCTGAGCATGCTTTAACAGCAGCTCCCAGACAATAAAACAGGAAATGATCCACGCACGAGACGTTTTTATTAAAGTTAATTTTTGTAACTTTACAGTCCTCTGACCACCAGTCCAGACCTATTCCTGTACTTCTGGCCTGTTATAATTATAATTATAATTACTGCTCGTATTACTGCTGCAGCAGCAAAGAGTCAGGTATTTTTCTCAGCACATGTTTCAGCAGTACCTTCTACTTTTCCTGCGTTTGGCACAAGGGCAGAAAGTTGCTTACAAGGAACCTCAGGACTCCCAGCCAAGTTTTGAAATCTGTAATGGGTTGCAAATGTTTTGGGGTGGTTGACTGATGGATGCAGTAACTTTACCACTTATCCTATTTTTTACCATTAGCAAATCTTGGATATTTTCTGGGACAGCAGCACTTTTCCTTTTTATGATTTAAAAAAAAAAAAACAACCCAAAAACCCAAAACCAAAAAACTTTTGAAAATTATCAGGAATAGCTGTT
This sequence comes from Geothlypis trichas, assembly GCA_009764595.1. NCBI lineage: Eukaryota > Metazoa > Chordata > Aves > Passeriformes > Parulidae > Geothlypis > Geothlypis trichas. The sequence continues at coordinate 114,634,233 of CM019902.1, read as the reverse complement.
TAACTCCATGATTGGCCTGCTGCTCATAAAAATAAACACAGCAGGGTTGTTAGAGTGATGAACTTTTTAAAGAAGGAACAGGACAATTTCAGCTGTAAGAAAAGCCAGTGTCAAAATGCAGTTACCTGCCATCCCTTGCACTTTATAAAAGCCACTTTCACCCCTTCATTCTCTGCCCCCATAATGATTCACTTGGTTATTTCAGAAAAAATCAGTGGCTCCCAGAACAGTCCCTGCCCTGCCCCGGTTCATTTATTCACCTTCTTTTCAGTTCCAAATTTGATTATCATTAAAAGTTGCTCATTTTGTTGATATTTTTTTCCCCACATCAGCTGCGATTTACACAAATCATCAAACCAGCCAGAGGTGTTTTGCTGAGAATTTGTGCATTTTGGAAGAGTGTACAAAGAATTTTACATCAAGATAATAAGGCAAGGCCTCAGTAATTCAGAGCTGCTATGGCACCAGCAGCTGGAGCTGGAATATTTTACAATTTCTTCATTTTGCTGGCCCGGGAATATTTTACAATTTCTTCATTTTGCTGGTCCTGGAATATTTTACAATTTCTTCATTTTGCTGGCCCTGGAATATTTTACAATTTCTTCATTTTGCTGGCCCTGGAATATTTTACAATTTCTTCATTTTGCTGGCCCTGAGCACTCTCAGAATGAGCAGGGACAAGGACAACCAGAGCTCTGCTGTCCCACAGGAATTCCACCAGGGATTTCTCAGATTGGTACAATTTATTTAGGGCTGGCTTCAAGAACTCCTCATTTCTCAGTTTACCAAATAGGAGAGAAACACAAAATGTCTCTGAAGGACCAACACAGGCAGAATTCCTGCAGCAATCATTAATTAAGCACCTACCCCTCAAGTTAGTGAAATTATCTCATCTGATTTTGGGGACTGGAAGGCAGAGATTTGACTCTTTCATTCCTATTTATACACCAAATGTATCTCTCCCCTTTTGCAGCATTTAAAATAAAGTTCTGCCACGTCAGGGTCTCCCATGCTCACAATTTGCCTGTATTTTCAGAGTTATTGTCAGTAATATTTTTATTAAATATCGATATTTAAATATAGTTTTATATATTATATGTGGCATTCTATAAACCATAAAATATAAAAATATAATATACAATGCAATATATAATATACAATATAACATATGTAATATATAATATATAATAGATAATAGATACCAGATAATATATAATAGATAATATATACTAGATAATATATAATATAATATACAGAATTATGTGTATATAATAAAATTTTATATAATATATAATTCGATATAATAAATTATAGGATAATATATAATTTTATATATATAATGTATATCGTATATTATATACCATATACTATATATTATATATTCGATATTATTCTATATATTCTATATATTCTATATATTCTATATATTCTATATATATAAAATTAAATATAAATTAAGATCAACAATATTATTATCAGCAATAAGATAAAGCAAACCTGTTCTTCAGGTAAATTCTTCTGATTCTCTGTTGCCTCCTAGCCCCAGATAATGTCATTTTAATGGCATGAGAAATATAAAATACAACTATCTGAACATTTTTTCATTTTTATCCACCTGGATTTGAAACAGGCACTGGCAGTGCCCAACCTCAGCCCAGGATGTGACCCAGGGAGGTCCCAGCAGTTTGAAGAGCAGGTTCCACCTCTGGAGTTGAGGCTGATCTGCTGGAAAAAAAAAGGATGAAATCACTTTGTCTGTGCCTTTCCTGTCTTCTGTTGCAGATTTTGACTCCTTGAGGCAAAGATTGTCTCTATGAGGAGCTACAGATCCAGGGGAGAAACCTGACTGGGTTCAGCACAAAATCATGGAATGGGTTGGAAGGAACTCAAAGCCCACCCAGAGCCACCCCTGCCATGGCAGGGACACCTCCCACTGTCCCCAGTGTCCAGCCTGGCCTTGGGCACTGCCAGGGATCCAGGGGTGGAATTCCATCCCAGCCCTGCCCACCCTCACAGGGAGGAAATTGTTCCCAATATCTGATCTAAACCTGTAATTTTTCAGTGTGCAGCCATTCCCTGTGTGCTGTCCCTGCATCCCCTGGCAATTGTCTCTCTCCAGCTTTCCTGGGGCTCCTTCAGGCCCTGCAAGGCCACCCTGAGCTCAGCCCAAAGCTTCTCCTGTGCAGGTGAACAATGCCAGCTGTGCCAGCCTTTCCTCCCAGCACAGCTGCTCCATCCCTCTGCTCATCCTGGAGCCTCCTCTGGGCTCTCTGCAGCAGCTCCAGCTCCTCCCTGGGCTGGGGCAGCTCTGCAGGTGGGAAATCACCTGTGGGGCACAGGGACACAATCCCCATCCCTTCCCTGCTGGCTGTGGATTTTGGGTCCTTCCACTTCCACAATTTAAAAATTCAAACCATCTATTTCTGAGCCTGAAGATATTTTGCAACAAGTTGCTGCAAACTTGTGATTTGATGATTTGATTCCATCGTCTTCCTCGCTGCTGCTCGTTGGCATTTCCAAATTTTAGACCTCAAAGTAGGAACTCAGCTCATGCTGACTGTCCAAATTTGATTTATTTCACTGGCACCACCACAGTTCAAAAGAGCTGAAAATCTGCTCTGCACATTCGAGCTTCCACCCTGTGGATGATATTCCACGACTTGGATAGCCAAGATTTTCTTATCACACTCTTTTCCCCTGAAACTCCATATTTTGAGACAACAAATCTTACAGTGACCTCTGTAACCAAATCTCTGAAAGCTGTAGGACAAAATGGTTTGTGCTTTTAATCTTTAAATCTAGGTCAGCACATGCCTGTCTCAGGTTTTTGGTTTGGTTTTTTTTTTTTTCTGATTATTCTTTAAAATATAGAAAATAAATTCTTCACTTGTGGAACACTTTGAGAGGCTTTAAGTTCTTCATTTTCCACCCCAAACTGAAAAAGCTGCACTTGTTTGGTGATGTAACAGAGAATATGCATTAATATTGGTGTTAAGTCTCAACTGTTCTACATTTCAAATTTGGAGTATGAAGTACTGAAAGTCTACATCAAACTCTTAAAAAAACCCTCATGACTGCAAAAACCACTAAAACATCTTTGGAGCAAATTAGGACAAGTGAGTGTAAAATAATTGCAAATTGCTAATAGGCATTCAGGAGCCAGGAAAGCCAATAAACTGATTTTTTCCTCAAGTTTCATTCAGTTTGTTTCTAACAAATAATTAAAACATCAGTCCTCCTATGGAACAAGCACTGCTTTAAAAATCTTTTACCAGCCATGCTGAAGTGCAAATATTGAAGTAAAAAAAAATGGTTTCAGTAGCAAATAAATGCAATTTAGGGGCAGTGGCCATGGAGGAAGAGCTGATGAAAAGCCCATCCCAGAGAGTTCCCTGCAAGAAAATGGGAAATGTTCACATCATCCTATTTTATACCAAGGCTCTGTGTGTGTTTGAAATACTGCAGAGAAAATATTTCCAGGTGTGCTTGGAGGATTTGTTATAACCAAGATCTCCCTCCCTGCAGATGCAAATGGATGTGGAGGCCGTCAGTGACCCAGGGTGCAGAAAGGGGACAGAGATGAGAACAATTTTGGGGTGAGCACCTCAACTCCAGGGCTCCTCTGGCATCCCAGAGAGCATCAAGGAGCTCCATGATTGCTGCAGGATTTTCAGATATTCCCTCTTCTGTCCTGTCTCCCTCAGCGTCATCCATGGACTTTTCCTTCCACCATTTCTGACATGGGAGCTGCTCCCATGGATCTTGGGGTTCTGTGCTTGAGATGACCCCAAGGTATTAAAAAGTCTCTTTTTACCCAGCCCCACGACCAAAGAAGAAGCTGAGATTCCTCAGTTCTGCTTTTCAAGGTTGTTTATTTTTTCTTATCTATTCCATTCTTTCTCTGTCCTGCAGGTTGGATTTTGGCACAAAATAACGACACACCCTTGGGGTGGTGTTACCTTTTTATAGTACAAACTGCACGTCATGGTTTGGTGTAATGCTGGTGTCTTCATGGAAATATGTTCTGCTGAATGTTTGCTGTGAAATGAGAGTAGAAATAGAGAAATAGAGCAAAGCAGGCTCTAACTTAGGAATCCAGGGAAAAAATCTTTATTAACTCACAATATGTAAAAGAAACACACACACAAAACTCAGAATGAAAACCTTCTAAAAACATTCCTCCTCCTCCCCACACCAAATTTCCAACACAGCACAGTGAGACAAACCCTGGATTCTCAATCCAGTGACACTTTTGGAGCTTTCTTCTGGGAGTTCTCTCCCTTTCACCCCCTGTGTTCTCAGAAGGAATCCATGTCCTCAGGAACCACACCAGGGGCTGATATTCAGATCTCAGCATTTGTTAGTTTGAGCACAAACTCCCAAAAACCTCACTTCCATTTCAAACCAAGGCACTGCTGAGCTTTATTTACAATCATTTTCCAACACCATCACCTATGTCAGACAGTCTGTCTCCGCTCTAAACCAATCCAGGAGTGTCACCATCACAGCAGAAGATGGAGGAGAAGAAGGAGAAGAAGATGAGGAAGAAGAAGAAGATGAGGAAGATGAGGAAGATGAGGAAGAAGAAGAAGATGAGGAAGAAGAAGAAGAAGAATGTGAAGAAGAAGAAGGAGAAGAAGGAGAAGGAGAAGAAGAAGAGAAGAAGAAGAAGGAGAAGGAGGAGAAGAAGGAGAAGGAGAAGAAGGAGAAGGAGAAGGAGAAGGAGAAGGAGAAGGAGAAGGAGAAGGAGAAGGAGAAGGAGAAGGAGAAGGAGAAGGAGAAGGAGAAGGAGAAGGAGAAGGAGAAGGAGAAGGAGAAGGAGAAGGAGAAGGAGAAGGAGAAGGAGAAGAAGGAGAAGGAGAAGAAGGAGAAGGAGAAGGAGGAGAAGAAGAAGAAGAAGGAGAAGGAGAAGGAGAAGGAGAAGGAGAAGGAGAAGGAGAAGGAGAAGGAGAAGGAGAAGGAGAAGGAGAAGGAGAAGGAGAAGGAGAAGGAGAAGGAGAAGGAGAAGGAGAAGAAGGAGAAGGAGAAGAAGGAGAAGAAGAAGGAGGAGAAGGAGGAGAAGAAGGAGAAGAAGGAGGAGAAGAAGAAGGAGGAGAAGGAGGAGAAGGACAGGACACACCCAGATTCCTCCATGTTTCCTCTTGAACCCCCATTCTAAAAACACCAAAACTCTACTTTTTCACCCTGTGACAAATTCACTGTCATTTTACTCAAACTCTTGTGGCTTGTAACTCCTCACACACAGTTGGGAATTGTCTCCATGGGCTAGAATGGAAGGCACAGGTGGTTTTGAGTCCATGCCAAGGTTTCTGAGCCCCTTGCTCAGGTCTGGAGCCATCCAGGGCAGCCAGAGGAATGTTCTGGGTTCTGACACCTGGAGCCTTCCCTTCCCTCTGTGGGGAGCTGAACGGGCTCAGATCTCCATGGGAAATGAGGAGAAATGTCCACCCAGCCCTGCAGAATCCCTGCTCGCCATCTGGCCATCCAACCTTCCCATCTGCTCCCTCACATGGAGAAGAAGCTTTGTAGTGGAGATGGCTGAATTTTCTCCCGCTGACAAAAACCAAAAACCAAGCCCTAAACATTTTTATTAAAACCAGAGGCACGTTCAGGCCCTGCTATTTCACCCAGGCACAAAACATATTTCGACAGGAAATTAATTTTTTTTCAACGTTTCCAGCACGCCCCTCCCTTCAATCAGCCCTCAACTTCTTTAGCAGCCCCATGAACTCCCTGATAACCCCACAGATGGAAAAAAAGCCTGACCCACACAAAAAAAGGGGAAAAGATGTCCCTGGAACAGCAACTGTCTGCTGAATTCCCTGCTGGAAACTGGAAACCGCCTCCCTGCTCACCACAGAGCTCAGGGCCAGCCACTCTGGGTCTGCCTTGAAATTTTAAATATTTAAAATATTTAAATATATTGTAATTTTAAAAAATTTATTATTAAATTGTATATTTAATATATGTTGTAAATATTGAAATATATTGTAATTTATTATTTTATTATTAAATGGCAAATGTAATATATATTTTAAATATTGTAAATATTGAAATATATTGTAAATATTTACCGATATATTGGTAAATATGTATAATATATTTATACATTGTAATTTATTAAATTTATTATTAAATGGCAAATTTAATATATATTTTAAATATTGTAAATATTGATATATATTGTAAATATTTACTAATATATCAGTAAATATTTATAATATATTTGTATATTGCAATTTATTAAATTTATTATTAAATGGAAAATTTAATGTATATTTTGAATATTGTAAATATTGAAATATATTGTAAATATTTACCGATATATTGGTAAATATTTATAATATATTTATATATTGTAATTTATTAAATTTATTATTTAATGATATATTTAATACATATTTTAAATATTGTAAATATTTAATAATATTGCAATTTTTAACCAATAGTTACATCTCAGTGCAATGGGTTCCATGCTAAAGCTTTCACCAGCAGGGTTTGCACAGAAAGTCATGGCCAGAGTGTTTTCAGCATGGTTTTCTACCTCTTTTTGTAGTTCAAAACTCTCTGGAAAGAGAGCTCAGCTCTTTTCCAGTCCCTGGTTTCCCTTGCCCTGCTTTGCCCCCAGCTCTCCTGCACAAGCTGATTTTCAGCATGGTTTTCAGCATGGTTTTCAGCATGGTTTTCAGCATGGTTTTTTACCTCTTTTTGCAGTTCAAAACTCTCTGGAAAGAGAGCTCAGCTCTTTTCAGTCCCTGGTTTCCCTTGCCCTGCTTTGCCTCTGACCTCTCCTGTAAAAGTTGATTTTCAGCATGGTTTTCTACCTCTTTTTGCTGTTTAAAACTCTCTTGAAAGAGAGCTCAGCTCTTTTCCAGTCCCTGGTTTCCCTTGCCCTGCTTTGCCCCCCACCTCTCCTGTAAAAGTTGATTTTCAGCATGGTTTTCAGCATGGTTTTTTACCTCTTTTTGCAGTTCAAAACTCTCTGGAAAGAGAGCTCAGCTCTTTTCCATCCCTGCATTCCCTTGCCCTGCTTTGCCTCCACCTCTCCTGCACAAGTTGATTTTCAGCATGATTTTCTATCTCTTTTTGCAGTTTAAAACTCTCTGGAAAGAGAGCTCAGCTCCTTTCCAGTCCCTGCATTCCCTTGCCCTGCTTTGCCTCCCAGCTCTCCTGTAAAAGTTGATTTTCAGCATGGTTTTCAGCATGGTTTTTTACCTCTTTTTGCAGTTCAAAACTCTCTGGAAAGAGAGCTCAGCTCTTTTCCATCCCTGCATTCCCTTGCCCTGCTTTGCCTCCACCTCTCCTGCACAAGTTGATTTTCAGCATGGTTTTCAGCATGGTTTTCAGCATGGTTTTCTATCTCTTTTTGCAGTTTAAAACTCTCTGGAAAGAGAGCTCAGCTCTTTTCCAGTCCCTGCATTCCCTTGCCCTGCTTTGCCTCCACCTCTCCTGCACAAGTTGATTTTCAGCATGGTTTTCAGCATGGTTTTCAGCATGATTTTCTATCTCTTTTTGCAGTTTAAAACTCTCTGGAAAGAGAGCTCAGCTCTTTTCCAGTCCCTGCATTCCCTTGCCCTGCTTTGCCTCCCACCTCTCCTGTAAAAGTTGATTTTCAGCATGGTTTTCTACCTCTTTTTGTAGTTTAAAACTCTCTGGAAAGAGAGCTCAGCTCTTTTCCATCCCTGCATTCCCTTGCCCTGCTTTGCCCCCAGCTCTCCTACAAAAATTGATTTTCTTGTGGGATAACTCCTGGGGCCAGCACAGATCCGGGCTCCACCTCTCACCTCGGCTTTATCCCGTCATGTTGGAAACTGCAGTGGCTTTTCCAAAGGTTATTTTTATTTTTGGGGCATGGCTTAGATCATTGTAACAAATGTTCCTGCCTTGTGTTTGGGAAGTTAGGCTCAGCCTTTGATCTTCCCTAAGCATTTAACTTAGACAAAGTTGTTCTATTGAGCTGAGAGGGACTTACATTCCTCCACAAGCCCTCGAAGAATTATGGCCTCAGCCTAAGTCAGTCCTAAACCTTACATGAATTCTGGATATTAAAAAGAAAAATGTTTGAAAACCCAGGTCTCTGAGGGAAGAAATAAATACTTATATATGTCCACTATGTTATGAGAACTACTGTGCTCGAATGAGACAGTCATGGATGTTTTTTAGATTTAAGAAAATAATTTTGAAATAAAATATATCCATACATGCATGATTAATGTGGCTTCTCTGCTCTCTTCTACTTGCATTATTTATATTCCTAGTGAGAGGGGGAAAATTCTTTCCAGCTAAAGAAGCAGCCTCTTTTATGAATAAAAATGAGGTTTTCTTTTTATTTTTTTTTTCAGAAAAGTGGAAAAAAGGCCTTTCCATTTGATTTTCTGACATCGAAATAATATGGTGCAACTCTGAATATGATCTGCTCCTTTCTTTGATTTCCACCTTGTCAAATTTTCATAACAGGCTTCAGCAACACTTGCAGACTCCAGTGAGGGTTATTTGGGAAAGCAGACACAACCACAGGTAGTCATGGCCCAAAATTGCCTGGGAGGAGAAGGCAGGGATGGAGATAACACAGACAAAACCAATAAATAATTGGTTTTTCTGTGTTATCAATTCAAGGGACAAGCAGCAGTCTCCCCACACCCAGCTCCTTGCCACCATAAAAGAATGATTTCCCAGCAAAAACATTTCTCTTGTGTTCAAAAATATCCCAAAGATTCCAGTCAGGGATATTTTTGTTGGCCAGAGAGCTCTGGAGAGGAGTAACCCCCATGGCAAAAAAGGACTTGAGCCAGGGAAGAGATGTTGGAGCAAAAAGATTCTGTAGGATCAGGTTGTTGAAATGTGGAGAATTTTCAGACACCCCAAGGGTTTGGGAAAGCTCTGGGAAGATCCTTTGCCATCCCAAAGCAGCCTCTTTCACATTCCACTTCAAATCATGGAGGTTTTTCACACTTTAGGTGTGGCTGGAGCTGTTGGTGATCTCCTCGTTCACCTCTTCAAACACTTTGGGGATCATTGGCCAAAGTGCTGCCAAGGGAGTGAGGCCTGAGGGATCTCCTGAGCAGGAACGTCTGGAATGAGCAGGGAAAAAATACCTGGGAAGGACAGAGGGGTTTGGGATGGGAGAGAACTTAAAAATCATCGAACTCCAACCATGGCAGGGACACCTCCCACTGTCCCCAGTGTCCAGCCTGGCCTTGGGCACTGCCAGGGATCCAGGGATGGAATTCCATCCCAGCCCTGCCCACCCTCACAGGGAGGAAATTGTTCCCAATATCTGATCCAAACCTGTAATTTTTCAGTGTGCAGCCATTCCCTGAGTGCTGTCCCTGCATCCCCTGGCAATTGTCTCTCTCCAGCTTTCCTGGGGCTCCTGCAGGCCCTGCAAGGCCACCCTGAGCTCAGCCCAAAGCTTCTCCTGTGCAGGTGAACAATGCCAGCTGTGCCAGCCTTTCCTCCCAGCACAGGAATATCCTGAAACTCAACCAGTGCCACCCCTGCCATGGCAGGGACACCTCCCACTGTCCCCAATGTCCAACCTGGCCTTGGGCACTGCCAGGGATCCAGGGGCAGCCACAGCTGCTCTGGGAATTCCATCCCAGGAACAATTCCTAATTCCAAAGATCCCATCTAATGCTACTCTCTGTTGGTTTGAAGCCATTCCCTGTTGTCCTGTCCCTCCAGGGCATTGTGAATATTCTCTTTCCATCTTTCTTGTCAGCTCCTTCAGGCCCTGCAAGGCCACCCTGAGCTCAGCCCAAAGCTTCTCCTGTGCAGGTGAACAATGCCAGCTGTGCCAGCCTTTCCTCCCAGCACAGCTGCTCCATCCTCTGCTCATCCTGGAGCCTCCTCTGGGCTCTCTGCTGCTCCTTCCTAAAAGGAAGAATTTAGAGAAATTTGGTTTTTTTGAAGAATATCAAAGATGGCAGGAGCACAAACCAGCCTTGTTTGTCCTCAGGTCATTCTCCTGGTTTGCAAACCCTGACAGCACAGGCAGGATTATGTTTGGGAGCAGCAGTTTTCTGAATATCTTCTCAAAAGTGGCCATTTCCTGCCACCTGACCCATGCTGAAGATCTTTGGTGACAAATGGAATGTTGGGGGTTTATTAAACACAAGGGCACTGAATATCTCAAAGGTTCATTTATGTAAAAAAGTGTAACAAAACCATCCAGTAAACTAAAATAAAAATAAAAATAAAAATAAAGATAAAAATAAAAATAAACATAAACATAAAATAAAAATAAAAATAAAGCTAAACAAAAAATATAATAAAATAGAATAAAATAAAGCAATAAAATAAAATAAAATAAAATAAAATAAAATAAAATAAAATAAAATAAAATAAAATAAAATAAAATAAAATAAAATAAAATAAAGTAAAGTAAAGTAAAGTAAAGTAAAATAAAATAATGCTGCTTAAACATTTCCCAGCTGGAAACAAAGGGAGGCTTGGGTTACATGTTGCCCTCAGCTCCCCATTGCTCAAAAAGCCCCAAAGGTGAGGTGACCTCTGTTCCTGGCTCTCTCCCAGATGCAATTCCAAATTATCATGGATTCTTGATGAATTTTTAAAAAATTCTTCTCTTTTATTTGCCAAACCATCCCAGGACCAGCCTTACAAACTCCACTTTGTTCTTCCACCATAAAGGACAGAAAGTTGTGCCCTTCAATATTGTGCTGGTCCCACTCCAGGTCACAACAAATTCCTTCCCAATTCCACCTCCCTGGGACGATTCCTTAGTGCAGGTACAGGAGTGAGTCAGTTAAAAGCTACAAATCAAATTGTTCCATTTCCCATCGGTGAGTTATAGATGGAAAATGTGAAATGTCATTCCTGGGCTGGAGAACCATCTGGTAAAAGCTCCTGTAGGAGCAGAGCTGATGAACTCCATGGAAATATTGAGGAAACATCCACTGAAGGCATTTAGCCCCTCCAGAGACCCATAGCTCACGCATGGTGGGCAGGTAATAATGTCCAATTATTCTGGAAACAACCAAACAAGTCACTGTAAAATTATCTCATTTGCACCAGATCCAGCATTAAGCGTTTCTTTAAAATATTCATCCTTCATTGCAGGTAAGGAAACAAACCAACTGATCAATCTCTGAGGAACTGCACATAAATCATGGAGCCATAGTGAGAAAGTGGCAATTTTTCACTATTCCAGGAGTGATATTTTAAAGCTGACAGGCTGGCAGGGTGGTCCATGTCTGTGGCATTATCACAGCTGGGAGGGACAATTCCAGGAGTAATTGTTGGAGTTACTTTAACGAGAACCTGTGGAAAAACAAGGAGGTTTTTCTTCTCTTTTTGTTTAATCTGAACTGAGTTTACGTAGCTGACAAGTAGCTGAAAGCAAGTTTTCACCAAATTAAAGGCATCTTTTTATTACTACATAAAGAAAAAGATTTGCTTTGGCAGCTTTTATGTAGATCAGCCAAAGACTCGTGGCCTGGAGGCAAACGGACTTTCAGGCTCTGTTTAGCAAAGAATCATGGAATGATGGAATATCCTGAGTGGGAATAAACCCCCAGGATCATCAAAGAATCATGGAATGATGGAATATCCTGAGTGGGAATAAACCCCCAGGATCATCAAAGAATCATGGAATGATGGAATATCCTGAGTGGGAACAAACCCCCAGGATCATCAAAGAATCATGGAATGATGGAATATCCTGAGTGGGAATAAATCCCCAGGATCATCAATCCATGCCCAGACCCCACCAAGCCCAGCCTGGGCATCCCTGGCAGCGCTGGCCAAAGGCTCCTGGAGCTGTGGCAGCCTCGGGGCCGTGCCCATTCCCTGGGCAGCCTGGGCAGTGCCAGCACCCTCTGGGCAGGAACCTTGCCCTAAAATCCAACCTAAATCCCTCCTGGCCCAGATCCAGATGTTCCCTCAGGCCCTGTCTCTGCTCTCAAAGTGTTCCACCACTGTCACTGCCATATTTTCTGAAAAATCCCTTTACCAGGATTTCTTCTCCTGGGAAGATGAGAAGCCTCAGAGGAAAACCAATATTATCTCATTTGCTTCTCCCTGTTTTGCTGCTTTGGATTGTGGCTGGAGATCGTTTACCAACTGGTCATGTTTGATTGGTTTCATGTGAATTGTTTTTTAATTAATGACCCATCACCATCAGCTGTGTCAGACTTTGAGGAGTCAGCCATGAGTTTTCATTCTCATTTTTGTTTAGCCTTCTGTCTGTATCCTTTCTCTTTCTTTAGTAGAGTTTTAAGATAGTGTTCTTTTATATAATAGAATAATAAATCAGCCTTCTGAGATCATGGAGTCAGATTCTCATCTCTCACCTCATCTTGGGGACCCTGTAAATACCACACTGCACCACCCCTGGCGAGGAAGTTGTGACTCCATGGCTGTTTTGTCCCAGTTTTTTCCATTTTAACCAGTTTGCCATGAGGCACAAGTGCTTCCTTCCCTTGTTTTTGTCCCTGCTCCTCTCCCTTACTGCCCATTCCCATCCACCCAAGAGGATTTGGTTGTTTTGATGGATTCTCTCTCTCTTTGATAATTCTGATGCCACAACAACACCACAAGGTTGAGAAACCCCGCTGCTGAATATTCAGAGGTGACCACTGGCCCATCACAGCCTCTATTTTTGGATTTTATCCCTTCTATCCAAGCTTTTCAGCTTTGTTTACATCCTCAGGCCCTATCATGCTGCTCAGGAATCGTTGGATGTTCATTTTTTATCCATTGTCAAAAGGGACAACTTGCAAATCCCACACTCCAGATGCTCTTCCTGCAATTTCTGACAGCACAAGGACTTTGAAGGCAGCTTTTAAATCCAAAATGCTCACACACAGGGGATGGATCCACAGCCAACAGCTTCACTGTGGGGTCTGAGGACCCCTCAGAAATGTTCTCCAAGTGATTTTTGTCAAACAAACTGCAAATTTAAGGCTGGATCGACATCAGCGAGCACAAGGCCTGATAAAAGTGGATTTATGGAGTGAAAAACCAGTGCTGAGTATCTGATGTGAGGATGATAGATGTTCAAGGGGCTGGATTCAGTCTGGGCCTGCAGGCTGAATGTGTAGAAATAATTGGGGAGAAATAAGAGCAACACTGGGACATTGTGTGGTTTGATTTAACCCAAAAAGAGCCCAGTTTGTGTGCTCAGAGCCTGCTCTGTGCTCCGAGCCAAAGCGTGCTAAGTGGCAATGATCAGGAGATCACTGAAGTAGCTGCAGCCTAATTAAGTGTCAGTCTGATCGAGCAGGAAGGTTGGAATTCATGTTTCCTAATTTATCAGCACGTTTAATTGAAATTGTTGTATTTATGAACCTAAGAAAGATCTCGGCGATAACAGAACTTGTCCCTGAACTGCCAAAACTTTCCTGCCCCGTTCTGTGGAGACTTTGATCCAAAATAAATTGGAAATTCCAGTGCGTCCCTGCAAAATTCCTGTATATATCAAACCTAATGACTGAGGACTAGGGAGAGAATTTGAGCCAAGTCATGGTTCATAACTTGATTTTGAGCCTGTTCCAGTAACACCACCCTGCCTCACGCCAGTTTGATTTAGAGATAGGCCTCGTGCCCAGCAAACGCTAATTTTGTCTGTAATTACAGATTTAATGTTCCTGACATGGGCTTTGCAGAGGAGGGACCCTCTGAGGAACCTTCAGACAGGCTGAAGAGCTGCTGAGGCTGAGAATCAGACTCTAAAATATGAAAAAAAGGACAAAAAAGTGAAGATAATAGGTTAAAACAGCAGGACCAGGCCCAGGCTCTGTACCTGGGCCTTCCTTGGGATGGAGAGGGGATTTGTCTCCCACCCAGACGTGTTGGGATGTGGAAGCAGAGGGCTGAGATTAGGATCACAACAAAACAGGCTCCATTTCAGCATGTAATGTGAGGATTATTGGCCGTGCCTCTGCGAGATGTTTTCTTTTTGTGACTTCTCCTCCACTGGCTCAGGGATTGCTGAAAAGCAGGAATGAGACCCAGGGCTGAGGCTGCAGCTTCCTTTGGTCCCTTATTTCCTTCATCCTCAGCAATCTTTACCCACACTGCTGCTCCAAACTGGCAAATTTCTGAGCAAGATCCACAGAAAATGGGCAATTTGGAGCAACCTGGTCCTTTGGAAAGTGTTCCTGCCCATGGCAGAGGGATAAATAAATTTAATCTCTTCCAACCCAAGTTATTGTGTGATTCCAGGAGTCTGATTCCAGGGATCCCAGAGCCAGGGGTACAGTAATTTCAGAATTCCCTTCACAAGGGCCTGTATCCCTTGGTGGAAGGTGATAAAGCTGGGACTCCACTCCCAAATCAGTCGATAACCCTTAAAAATATCAGTCAATAACCCTTAAAAATATCAGTCAATAACCCTTAAAAAGAACCCAAGCAGGACCTGAATTTTTGGCTCAGAAATGATTTTACTGAGGAAACTCCTGCCCAGTCCTGATCCCAGCCAGTCACCAGATTGGTATCTGCTGAAATATCTGAGACCAGAACCAGCCCTGTTGTCTCACATTTCTGGGTGATAAAGCCTGACTGATTGTGTTTAAGAGGCATTGCCAACCTCAACAGGCACAGCGACTTTTGGGACTGGTGATAAAATAATCTTTATTGCCTGGGCACCACTCAGAAAATCAAGCACAAAGTCTTGGGTTTACTTTTCACATAACCTGCAAGGAGATTCAATTATTTAAAATAATATATAAGATCTTCACCTACAAATTTCTTCATGGTTTTCATACCCTGAGGCAAATCCTAGTGATACAAAAATAATTTTGCTAATAGTCAGTCTGCCAGATCTGGGGGGAAATCTGTGTCTTAGTTACCAATGGCTAAATGTGAACCATTTTTTGGATCAATTTTTTTTAGATTTCATTTCTGTGCTGCATCCCAAAACTCAGAACTGTCATTATTTCCATCTCTGATGGTTTTGGCTAGGGTAAATTTAATTTTTTTTCCAGTAGATGGGATGGAGCTGTGCTTTGGGTTTGTGCTGGACACAGGAGGGATAATACAGAGATTTTTATTAATTATTTTTGTTGTTATTGCTAAGCAGAGCTTACACAGAGCCAAGAGCTTTTCTGGTTTTCATTCTGCCACTCTGGCCTAAATTGGGGGTGAGTGGGAGATTGAGAGGGGACACAGAACAGGTGACCCCCACAGGGCCATGGATTTGAGAAGGAGAATGGAGAGAAATTCCCTGTGGAGGGAGAATGAGAAATTTGGAGCTGCCTGGAGAAAAGAAGTTTGTGTGGAGACCCCACAGCACTTCCAGGGTCTGGAGGGGTTACAGAGAACCTGGAGAGTTCAGCTGCAAATGGTGTTCCTCCACTCTCTTTAAAAAGCCATTTTTAAGGAATTTATTCTCTACAGCAAAGGCAGAAGTCAGATGTTCCCATCCAAGCCACCCTGGTGCTCTGCTCCCACTAGAAAAATAATTTTTATTTTTGTTTAAAATCAAAAGTCAAAGGTAGGATTGATGATCTTGGAGGTCTTTTCCAACCAAGCTATGGGGTTAAGTAGAGCCCAAAGTCTGACACCATGAGAAAATAAATCATCTCCTCACTTTTGTTACCTGTAAATAAATGTCGTGGGGAAACCTAGTTAAAACCTAGAAGAACACAACATTTTTAATTTTAAGAGGAATCCTTGAAGAAAACCCTAAAAGGATTTGGAAGGAGTCAATCCTGAGACATCTGTGAGGGCTCTTTTGGCTGTTCTGAAGCAAAGGGACACCTCAGAGTGAATGCAGATATTTCCACTCCTTGTTACCTGAAATTCAAGCCTATGTGCTACAAACCCCATCCCTGCTTTATAACTGGATTTTAAAAATCCAGAAATAAAAATTTCCAAACAAAACACACACATGCACACACACACCCCTCTTCTGGTTTTGTCTACAAAAATGGGAGAATTCAGGGTTCTTCACTTGGAATTCACTAAAAGAAGGATTTTTCAAGCCATTTTGGACTATTGCAGTGATGTTGGCTGGAGCAGGACGTGGCCCTCTGCAAACCACTGGGTTTCAGCTGATTCCCACTTTCCTGAGCTTTCATTGAAATTCCAAATTCAAGGTTCCATGGGAGAGTTCTGCTCTCCTGCAATGTCAGAGCTCCTCCAGAAGCTTCCTTCAGCAAGTTCTGCACTCAAAGGTGCAGGACAAGAGTTTCAACAAAACTTTCTTGGTCCAGAACCCAGAGATTTGTGTTCCTTCATCCCAAATTCCAGCTATTTCTGTCTCAGCCTCTAGAGGAACCTCTGCCCTCCAGCAGCTTCCCTGAGCACCCCATCCCTGACTGCCCAGGGCTGTGAAATCCCTCCTGTGTCCATTTCAACCTCCATCCCTGGAATTTGTTCTCAGGAGCAGAACATTCTGGTCTGGCAGCAGCCCCAGGGCAATCAATGAGAAGCCAGCAGAGCTCTGACCACTCAGCAGAGTCTGAGCTGAAAATTTGGGTCACAAACACTTTGATCCTTTCACGCAGCACAAAATGCCATCTCCTCCTTGACTTTGTCCACTCCTGACTTTACCAACAATTATGATTTATTGTTCTAATTACTCAGAATTATTTCAGAGTCTGCTGTGGGTTCTTAGCCTGTGGAGTTTTGAGGATTCTCTTCATGAAAATCCAGCACCAAAGGGAAAATGATGTCACAGCAACACCAGGAATGGGAAATATTGTGATTTAGGAATTGCTGTGGAAAATCCCCCCTGGAGGTGTCCAAGGATGGCCTGGATGTGGCACTCAGTGCTCTGGGCTGGGGACAAGGTGGGGATTGGTCACAAACTGGACTGGGATGGCTTTTCCAGCCTCAGTGACTCTGGTATTCTGTGAAAGGGCTTCAGAGCTCAAAAAAAAATACCATGTCAGTGTTCTGCTGGGCAGGAGAATGTTTCTATGCCTTGTGGGAGGAACAGGTTTTATTGAGATGCATTAAATAATTAATCATTTCTAAATATCCTATACATTTCAGAACATTGATACTGAGTGATTCTACAAATAGCTGATCACACACCTCTGCTGTTTGCTGAAAGATTTTCTAAATTTTAATTTAGGGATGCCATTTAGGGATCCAGTGCATCATCACCTTGGGGAGACCTTGCACAGTCCAGAAAGCCTGGTCAGCTCAGGAATTTCCCCTAATATTGTCTGTGGTGATGAGATCAATGGGGTGGAAATTTCCCTGTTGCTGCATTTCAGTTTGGATTTACATCCCCTAATCTGCTTTACATTGAACAGCACAGCTCTTCCCTTAGACAGCATCTCAGGCTGGCCCTGTACATCCATCATGGAATAAATAAAAGAGAAAAATGCTCAAATACCTGACCCAAATACTTGTTCAGGATTTGAGAAGGCTCTGCCAAACTTCCAGTTCAGATGTACACCAAACATCTGAAGGAGGGATCCTCTCCTGCCTTGTCACCAGCAAGGTTTGACCCAGATTTTTTTGTTAAATACCAAACCTCAGGAATATTAATATTATTTGAGAGACAGTCCCTTGAAACAGCACAACAAGCAGATTTTTATAGATCTGCCAGGAGTTGATGATATAGTGGCATTGGGAATTTTAAAATTTTTAAAAAATAAATCAAGAGTGAAATGTCTGTGATTGAGGCAGGCCCAGAACACGGGATGGGGAAAGCTCCAACACGTCCAGCACGGACAGGGAGGGTCGGGGACTCTGGAGCCACATCTGGATCCAATGCTGGGCCAGATCTTCACTTTGGAATGATTTGCACCAAAGGCACCAGGCACAAACATCCCTGACCTCTGCAGGGCTGGGGAGCTCAGTGGCTGATGCAAAGATCTGCCCTTGGAAGGCCTGGACTTCCCAGAGGATCCTTCCAGTGGCAGCACTCACATTGATGCCTCAGGTTTTGGTTTTTCTATTTTTCCCATTCTGTGCTGCTTTAGTGTGTGGGGCTGAGCTCCATATGATGGGATGGTGAGCTCTGTGCGCAGAGCAGGGAGACAAAACAATTCCTGCTCCAGCTGGGCACCAAGGACAAATGATCCAAATCTCAGCCCAGGAGCACAAATGTGGAAGTTTGCAGGCAGCCCCGATGTGGGAAGAGATGAGAATCTTGACTCCATGTTTCAGAAGGCTGATTTAATATTTTATGATCTATATTATATTAAAAGAAAATTATATATTAAAACTGTACTAAAATAAGAAAGGATTTCATCAGAAGGCTTGAAAGAAAATGAAAGAATGGAATGATAATAAAATCTTGTGAGTGACCAGTCAGTCGGTGCCAGCTGGACTGTGATTGGCCAATAATTAGAAACAATCACATGAGACCAATCAAAGATGCACCTGTTGCATTCCACAGCAGCAGATAATCATTGTTTCTCTTTTCCTCTGAGACTACTCAGCTTCTCAGGAGAAAAAATCCCAGCAAAGGGATTTTTCAGAAAATATCCTGGCTGTACATAAACAACATGGGCTGCAGAGAGAAAAACAAGCAGGGTGGGACTGCCTGGGCTAAAGCTGGGATGGGACAATGAACTGCAAGATGCAAATGGAGCAGAACTGATCCCAGGGACAGAGCCCGTGCCCGGCCGTGCATTTTGGGGCCATTTGGGTTCATCTTGGGTGCAGCCCTGGCTGGGCTCTGGTGCTGCCCAAGGTGCATCCATGGAGGCCTTTTCATAAATCCCTGCTTTATTCTTTAACACTGTCCACCCTTTGCTCCAGCTCAGCCTTAACAAGGCATCAAAAAAAGCAGAGGGAAAATTTACAGCCTCTTATTCCAGAAGAATACTGGGAGAGTCTTCAATAAATGCTTCTGGGTGATGCGGCCTGGTGGTGAACAAACACAATTCCAGTTCAGACATTGAGATTTCCAGTTCAGATACTGGTGTCTGCACCATTCCCAAGGTAGTTTAGGGTTTCAAGCCCATTCCTTTGGGAAGGGTTGTCCATCTACGAGACTCAACCACCCCAAGGCACCCCCAAATGTGTGCTCACCCATCAGGGTGCCCATTCATGCTGTGCTCAGCACTGGTGAGGCCACACGCAAGTCCTGTGCCCAGTTTTGGGCTCTTCATTTCCAAAAGGACATTTTGGGGCTGGAACAGAGCTGGGAAGGGGCTGGAACATGGATCTGATGAGGAGAGGCTGAGGGAGCTGGAAAGGGGCTCAGCCTGGAGCAAAGGAGGCTCAGGGGGGACCTTGTGGCTCTGCACAGCTCCTGCCAGGAGGGGCAGGGAAAGGAGGAGAGGAAATGGCCTCAGATGGCACCAGGGCAGGCTCAGGTTGGAGATTGGCACAGAAAATTTCCCTGGCAGAGTGCTCAGGCCTTGTGCTGAGCTGCCCAGGGAGGTTTGGAGTCACTGAATTGTCCCAGAGCAGTCTGGATGTGGCCTTGGGGACAGGGATTGGGGTGATGGAACTGGGTGATCCTGGAGGGCTGTTCTAGCCTTGGCGAGTCTGTGACTCCCAAAGGCAGGAATACAACAACAACAACAGCACAACTTCCCTTGGAACCCGGAGCAGTCTGAGCCCCGCTTGGAGCATCTCATCTCCCGCAGAGCATGCTGACATCTAGTGGGGTCTGGGCAAAGCACTGCCTTGTCTCCCGTGCCGGCAAAAATCCCCCAAAAAAGCTTCACAGGAGCCTTTTGCAGCTCACTGACTCCCAGCCATCGGGCAGGGCCTGAAATGTGGCAGCCCCTGGATCCCTGGAAGGGCCCAAGGCCGGGCTGGGTGAGGCTTGGAGCACCCCGGGACAGTGGAAATTTCTGTTCACGTCAGGGGATTGGAATAGGAAGATCTCTATGGTCTCTTCTGACACAAATAATTCTGTGATTAACACAGAGAAAGTTGAGCCTCTTCCTTGTTCCATCCCTATTTTGGCCACGGTTTCCAGCTATTTTCCAGGTGCAGTTGACAAGTCCCCGTTAGGGTTTGAGCAGGATAAGAGAACTCAACACACCTTCCTGAAAAGGGAAGTGACTCCTCGTAGGGGAACGTAGAGGGAGAAAGGAACAAGAAAAAGTGCAGGCAAAATATTTTCATGTACGTTCTTTCAATATGACTTTCTTCCTTAGTTTAGCTCCATCCCTCCAAGTTCATGTTACAGAAAAACCAGGGGCTCTGGTGTTGGGTTTGAGGCATAGGAAAATCAATTACTCATCCTGGTCTGCTCCTGCAGCTGAATTCCCTGCCACAGCCCACCCTGCTGTAGGGAAAAAGGGAATTAATCATGGATATTAGACTGAAGCGAGCCCGTCTCAGCCCGTCCTGCCCAGCTGTGGTGCTGTCTCCATTTCAGTGCCCATCCCTGCACGAGTCCCAGCCCCTGGTCTCCAGGACACTGTAAACAATCAGCTGAACCCGACGCTCCTTTTCCAGCCCTGTACCCGCCCGGGGCAGGCACGCTCTGCTCGCTGCCACCTCCCTGCCGTGACAAATTTAGACAGCCTGGGTCATGTCCTCCCTGCTGGGCACTGACACCCACCGGGCTGCTCCTCAGCAAATCTGCCTGGAGCGTTTCCAGGTGGGAAGATGGGCTTGGAATTCCGGCTCTGGAGGGCTCCTGGAAGCCTCATCTCTGAGAGCTGCTGGGCTCGTCCTCTGTGCCATCTCCTGGTGGTCCATGGCACCTTCAAGGGGTCCATGGCACCTCCGGGGGATCCGTGTCCCTCCTGGTGATCCGTGTCATTTCCAGTGGATCCATGGCACCTCCAAGGGATCTGTGTCACCTCCGAGGGATCCGTGTCCCTCCTGGTGATCTGTGTCATTTCCAGTGGATCCACGGCACCTCCAAGGGATCTGTGTCATTCCCAAGGGACCTGTGTCACCTCTAAGGGATCTGTGTCACCTCCTGGTGATCTATGCCACCTCCAAAGGATCTATGTCACCCCCAAAGGGCCTGTGTCACCTCTGAGGGACCTGTATCACCTCCAAGGGATCCTTGTCACCTCCAATGGATCCATGGCAGCTCCAAGGGATCTGTGTCACCTCATGGTGATCCGTGTCACCTTCAAGGAATCTATGGCACCTCCGAGGGATCTGTGTCACCTCCTGGTGGTCTGTGTCACCTCCAAGGGATCCATGGCACCTCTGAGGGATCTGTGTCAGCTCCAGGTCATCCACATCACCTCCTGGTCATCCATGCCATTTCCAGTGGATCTGTGTCACCTCCTGGGGATCTGTGTCACCTTCAAGGGATCCATGGCACCTTCAAGGCATCTGTGACACCCGAGGAATCCATGTCACCTCCTGGTGATCCATGGCACCTCCAAGGCATCCGTGTCACCTCCTGGCGATCCATGTCACCTGCAAGGGACCCATGTCACCTCTGAGGGATCCGTGCCACCTCCTGGTGATCCACACCATCTCCAGTGGATCTGTGTCACCTCCAGGTGATCCACATCACCTTCAAAGGATCTGTGTCATCTCCAAGGGCTCCATGTCACCTCCAAGGGATCTGTGTCACCTCCAGTGGATCCATGGCACCTCCAAGGGATCTGTGTCACCTCCAACAGATCCGTGTCACCTCCTGGTGATCCATGTCACTTTCAAGGGACCCGTGTCACCCAAGGGATCTGTGTCACCTCCTGGTGCTCCATGTCACCTCTGAGGAAACTGTGTCACCTCCAAGGGATCCATGTCACCTCCAGTGGATCCGTGTCACCCCCTGATGATCCATGGCACTTCCAAGGGATCTGTGTCACTTCCTGGTGATCTGTGGCACTTCCAAGGGATCTGTGTCATCTCCAATGGACCCATGGAAGCTCCAAGGGATCCATGTCACTTCCTGGTGATCCATGGCACCTCCAAGGGATCTGTGTCACCTCCAAGGGATCCGTGTCACCTCTGAGGGATCCGTGTCACCTCCAAGGGATCAGTATCACCTCCAAAGGATCTGTGTCACCTCCAAGGTCTCCATGTCACCTCTGAGGAGTCTGTGTCATCTCCAGTGGATCCAGGGCACCTCCAAGGCATCCGTGTCACCCCCTGACAATCCGTGTCACCTCTGAGGGATCCATGGCACCATGGCACCTCCAAAGAATCCATGTCACCTCTGAGGGATCCATTTCACCTCCTGGTGATCCTGTCACCTGCTGGTGATCCTGTCACCTCCAAAGGATCCGTGTCACCTCCAAGGGATACGTATCACATCCAAGAGATCCGTGTACCTTGCTGATGATCCGTGTCACCTCTGAGGGATCCATGGCACCATGGCACCTCCAAAGGATCCGTGTCATCTCCTGGTGATCCACATCACCTCCGAGGGATCCATTTCACCTCCTGGTAATCCTGTCACCTGCTGGTGATCCATGGCACCTCCAAGGGATCCGTGTCACCTCCAAGGGATACGTATCACATCTGAGGGATCCAGTTCACCTCCAAGGGATCCGTGTCACCTCCAAGGGATCCATATCACATCTGAGGGATCCAGTTCACCTCCAAGGGATCCGTGTCACCTCCAAGGGATACGTATCACATCCGAGGGATCCGTGTCACCTCCGAGGGCTCCGTGTCACATCTCTGCAGGGCAGCAGCTGATGCAGAGCCAGGATCACTCTGCACTTTCTGCACTTTCCCCACAGCAGCACAGCCCTGGCACGGGCTGAGCATTTCCCTGCCTGCCACGGGTTTTCCACAGAGAGCATGGAGCACCTCCTGCCCATCCAAGGGGGTGACGGTGCCGCTCCCCAGCTCCTGTGACCCACCAGGGACCATCTCCACAGGCTGAGCTGATGCTCCTGAGGAGCTGCTGGGTGCCAGAGAGCTGCAGGTAAGGCACAGGTGGAGAGCAGGTTCTTGTCTTTCCTGTTAAATGCACAGATGAGAGAGAACGGATGACAAACCCCATTTTCCTGAGCAATATAAAGCTGATTATTTATAAAGCAGGATGACATAGAAAAACTTATGTTTTAATTAGGGTTTAAATTATGTTTTAATTAGGGTTTTAAAAAAATTCCAGCTCCTCCACAGGTTGAGTTTATAAGAGTGGGATGTTTGCTTAGTGCTGTTCCAAATAAAGATTCCTCTTCTCCTGACTAATTAAGAACTGGAAAAAAATGAGGTAACACCTTGTGTTAAGAGGGTATGAAACTTCAGGGAAAGAAGGGTGGGAGTGATTTCAGTTGGTGTTTTTTTTATTTTCACCTAAGGAAATAGAGAGTTTATTCCAGCCTGCTGTGAGCACAGAGGGCTGTTTCAGCTGCCTGGTGTTGTTCTTGTTGTTTGTAACTAAACAGCACCAGCCAAAGGAATTTTTTGGTGCCTCACTGATTGCTTCTAAACAGCTTTCCTGCCACGGCTGCACAAGTCAACATCAGAAGTTTGCACTGAATTTTAGGTCCAGCTGTGAAAGGCTCAGACTTTTAAATAAATATTATTATTATTGTTAATAATAGCACAGCATCCTCTGCATCTAAATGAGAGTCAGCCCAAAGATGCCCAGATGTGCAAAGTTTCATTTTGCAGAAACTGCCACCTTATTTCTGTACAAACTTCAGGTTTTGGAGAGCATTTCCTCGTGCTCTGTTCACATCACAGGTTGCCAAAGTTTCTTGGAGCTTCTTAGCTTTTGGACAAGTGCAGACAGTTCTGAAGGAGCAGAAACTGTTTGAAAGGATCCAGAGAACTGGTTCACACACTGCTGAGTACAAATTGAGCACAGCCCTGCCAAGCCCTAACCCAAACAGAGCCAGCCTGCAATAAAGCCCAAGGACTTATTAATTCACAGAGTGCAGGTGCTGAGCCTGCTGCTCTGCAGGTTTGGTCTGTGATGGTTTTTTCCCTCTCTGCTTTAAGTGTTTGGGTGAGACTCTACAATACAGGGATGAGGGGAGCTGCAATTAGCAGGGGAGCTCGGGAACTGAGGATATAAACTCTCACCCTGCAGCCACAAAAACCTGCTCACCTTTTCCCAGTGATTCCAGAAGGGGAACAGGGAACATCCACCTTGTTAAGATCCACTGGCCTACATTTCTAGTGCTGGTGCAGTAACCTGAGCCCCCCTGGCATTATTTTCCAAGCTCTGTGCCAGTGCAGAGGGTTCAGTTTAACATCCTCAGCTCAGTCCTTGCTGCAGCAGTGCCCCTCAGAGGGGCAGGAGCTGCACAAACCCTTCTCCACCAGGACCAAGTTTCCATTTTTGCTGCCCAGATGAAATTCCACTCGCAGGTGTGGGGTGTTTTATTTGTTGGAGAGGGGTAATGAATACTGGGGGAAAGCTCAGGCCTGGAAGGAGGCAGCAGGATGAGGGAGGATTTAGACACAGGATGAAAATTGTAAAAGTGGCTTTAAATACTGCCATTACTCTTGCAGGGGAGGGAGAGAGTATGTTAACAATTTTATAATAGAGGCAAACACAATACAAAATTAAACCTCTGAGAGATCCCCCTGCCTTTCTTCTCTACTCAGCCTATATATATTTTTATAAATTTTTTTAAAGTCATAACCAAACTTCCTTCACAAGCCCTCAGTACTTACAGAAAATCAGGACACAAGGGCATCTCAGTTCCTGAGTCATATCCATAATTATATGATTGAAATAGCAAATGTCACCAGTAGGGCTGTGTTTGTCTCTCACAAACACTCCCTGTCAGGTCACTGTTCAGGCTACACTTGTGACCTGGATGTCACTTTTCCCACAGCTTACAGCAGAGCAGTTGCAACCGTGCTTGAAACACACATTTAATGTTAATTGTGAGCTCATCAACCAGCCTTGAGAGAGCAGGAGCTTCTGAGATACCAAGTTCCTGAGCATTTTATGAAAATAGGCAGCAAGGCAGAGAAAACTGTGCTTGGAATGCTTCCAGGGTGGGAAAATCAGCAGCAGAGCTGCATTTGCTACACAGCACAGCTCACCCCAGGGATGCTCAGTGCTCTGCAGAAAACACGTGTGACCCTGTTCACAGGGGTCTTGGACTGGGGAGGAGATGAGGATCTGACTCCATGTTTCAGATGGCTGAGTTATTATTTTATCATGTACATTACATTAAAACTGTACTAAAAGAATACAAGCAAAGGTTTCATCAGAAGGCTGGCGAAGAATAGAAAGGAATGGAATGATAACAAAGGTTTGTGGCTCGGGCTCTGTATCTGAGCCAGCTGACTGTGATTGGCCATTAATTAGAAACAACCACATGAGACCAATCACAGCTGCACCTGTTGCCTTCCACAGCAGCAGATAATCAATGTTTACATTTTGTTCCTGAGGCCTCTCAGCTTCTCAGGAGGAAAAAATCCCAAGGAAAGGCTTTTCCATAAAGGATGTCTGCGACAAACACAGTTTTTCAGCCCACTTCTTAATGAATTCCTGCACTTAGAACTTCAGATTCATTGAGGATGGAAAAGAGATCACCAAGTTGTGACCCCCACCTTGTCCCCAGCCCAGAGCACTCAGTGCCACCTCCAGGGGCTCCAAACCTCCCTGAGCACCTCTTCCCAAGGCCTGAGCTCCCTTTCCATGGGGAAATTCCTGCTGCTGGCCAAGCTGAGCCTGCCCTGGCCCAGCCTGAGGCTGTTCTTGCCCTATCAAACCTTCACCCTGCTCCAGACCAAGTGATGGAAGGGTTGGGATCATCCTGAGGGTTGGGAAAGCTGCTGAAATCCAATCCAGGAGCCCCTGGAGCTGTACAGGACATTCAGAGGGAGGTGGGTGCTGAATGTGGGTCCCAGCTCTCACACCAATTACCCAAACCCCCTCATCTCCCTAAGAAATGAAAGTACAGTGGATTAATTACAACTCCCCACCCCCAAACTTCCTCAGCTCATTCCATTGTCCCAGCAGAGATGAGCAGAGGACAATATTTTATTTTTCAGGTTCTGGGAAGAACAAGAAGCAAACATTAAACAGCAAAAAGGGAGCTGGGAGCCAAAGCCATCCTGACATGAGCTCTCACTCCAGCCTCAAAGCAGCTTGGCTCAGTGAAGGCAGCCACAGCCAGAAAACTGGGGAATTTTAAAACTTCTGTGTAAACCAAGGAGAAGTGAGTAAATTATATGATTTTTTTACAGAGCTACACTCTTCCAACCCTCCCTCCCCCAAATACAGAAGGATAAGTCTGAACCTGCTTTTCCCCACTCTCTGCTGCATTTTAATTCCCAGCAGAGCAGAGCTGAGGGTTGTCCTGTCCTATTCTGTCCTCAGCAGCCCAAACAAATCAAGCAGCTCTCTTTCCCTGCCTTATAACCCTGACCCTCAGTCTTTAAGGGTAAAAGGTCTGTAACAAAATTAATAACACCTGAACTTAATTTCTGCTGCCTCCCGTGCTGCACTTAATGTTCCAGCAGTCTGTAACTGCTGGATTTTTGGGGTGGGCTAAAAACACCTGCCACAAAACTCACTGTATTCTCTTTCATATCCAATTCTCAAGATTGGGCTACATTTTGGAGAAGTGGGACATTTTTATTTAGTGTGATTATGCACATACATTAAATCAATGTCTGTGATAAGAAATATTTGTTGTTATCACAAAGGTAATGATGATGGGAGTATTTAACTGGCTGTAACTCAATATCTGGATGAAAGGTGTGAGGTGGACAAAGACTTCAACCAGTTGCATCCTGCACAGATGAATTTATTAAATTAATTAATTTACTCTTAGTCTCAGAAGAAGGAAGGGGAAATGAAATCAAACCCCCAAAATATAACATATTATGAGTCTGAATGAAAGCTTTTATTCCTCACCTCTCCTTTTCCAGGCAAGGGATGCTGCCATAAATCTCTGGGTCTGGCTGATGGAGATTTTTCACCTTCATCCCACCTTGCCTGACTTTTCCAGCTTTAATAATCATGTCAATATTGCCTTTGCAGTACAGAATTTCTGTCCTTCTCCTCGGGTCTATCCTGAGTTTGCTTAAAGATAAAAGAGGTGATAATTAATTTGTGTGAGAGAAGAGGCAGAGCCTTAAATCCTTTCCTTGTTGGAAAGCAAACTGAAGTGTGTGCTTAGCAGTGGTGATAGCTGAAGCTTCCCTCATATTCCTCCTTTTCCCAGGAGGAAGAAAATGATTTATAAAAGCCCTTATTATACACAAGGATCCACTTAGAGTGTTTGAGGACATGGATTCAACCCCAGGCTGAGAGTTTTCACACTCCTGCCTGTGAAAACCTCACTCCTCCTGAATTTTTATGGAGTAATTGTTGTTTAAATGTACAGTTGAGGCACTCTGTGAATATTTCTGCTGAATCCTGTGGCAGGAACTATTATGGAAATGATGGAGCTCCTCCAGTACTCAACTGGTTTGGAAAATGTTATCTCCTGTCCTTTGGGATATTTGCACACACAAAGAGAGAGAGAGAGAGATTCCTTTCTCAGAGCTGTTTGTAAACACTGGCACAAAGCCTCCATTTCCAATACTCAGCAACCAAAAAAGCATTGCTGCCAGTCACCCAAAATTCAGATTATTGTTCAACATTCCCCAGCTGGATCTTTATCCTTCCACTCTCCATTAAGCCCTGCCAGCCCATGCAGTGCCAGCTGTGCCCCATGGGCACCTTGTCCCCAGCCCAGAGCACTCAGTGCCACCTGCAGGGGACACCTGCAGGGATGGGCACTGCAAAGCTCCCTGGGCAGCCCCTGCCAAGGCCTGAGCTCCCTTTCCAGGAAGAAATTCCTCCTGGTGTCCCCTGTTTTACTCTCTTGTGTTCAATATTGGCCTCATCCACTCAGACCTTGGCATTTGGGCTCAATTTCCTACACCAGAATTGCCCACAAACTCTTTGGAACCATTTCTAGCCACAAGAAGAAGTTTGCAGTTGATGTGAAAGAAGCTGCAGAAAGAAAATATTCAGGTTTTGTGTGGCTGCCCCTTCTTTTTGCCCCTCACATGTCATCCCCACAGCTCAAAACTAAACTGGTCATGGAATAACTGCAGGAGAGAGTCCATGAATTTCCTCCTTGGGATCTGAATGGGATGGGGAACCAACCCTGATTTTGCTGCATTAATTTCTTCCTTGGGAAATGAATGGGATGGGAAACCAACCCTGATTTTGCTCCATTGATTTCTTCTTTGGGAATTGAATGTGGGATGGGAAACCAACCCAGATTTTGCTTTGCTACCACACTGGTTAAACTTTGCTTTTTTGAACAATAATAATCAAAAATGATAAAGATGGTGGAAGAAATTTTATCTGTTCCTTGTTGAATTAATAAGAATGTTTAGAGTGGGCTGTAAAAGATGGGTTTAGGATAAATGTGGAGCATGACATGCAGTGTATGAAGTGCAGGGCAATTCAATCACAGGGTTTGCATTACAGAGTAAAACTCCACTTTCTTGGACTGCAGGGTGGGCACTTGGACTATTCTTTGTGAGTAAGACAAGAAGATCTTGGCTCTCAAAACAAAAGAATTTATTAGATCCAAACCACTTCTTAGAAGATTTTTGAAAGTTTTGAACATGTTAAGAAAGGTAGAGTGTAAAATCAGAGAATAACTGTTGTACAGCAGACAAATACAAAGGGTTTGATCTTTTCTACCCCACCAGCCTTAACTAGAGGAGATCTGCAGTTATTATTTTTTCCTTGCCATTTTTCAGGATGGGAAAATGCTGATTTTCAGGTTCATGCAAGTGTCTGATCAAAGACCTTCCTGACAGAGCCCCCAGGGGTGTCTCCTGTTGGTTTTTCAGTCTGTCCTTTACATTTATCTCTGCTCGCTTCGAGCCACAGCAACCATCACATGTTTGGCTCCATTTGTCCTCAAGATGTTTTCAAATTCAGCCTTTTTAACGAGGAAAGAGCCCTGGGAGAGAGGCAAAACGAGACGTGTGAGTCATGGGGAACAGCTACAAAGAGGAGCAGGAGGAAAGGGAGAACATCACTGCAGCCCAAATGTGTTTCACACATCTCGAGCTCTTTGCTCTCCATCCCCTGCCCCACATCTCCTTTCTGCTCCAGGAATTGCCTCCTCTTGCCTTGTGCCAAGGGCTGTGGATCTCCTCTCACATTCTCTTTTCACTGTTTTTTATTTTTCTTTATCCCTGCTTCATGTCTGAGTTCTACAATCCTCACCCATAATGAGATTTACTTTCTTCCCCTTGCTGCTTCTCAAGACAAGGAGTCGTGGGTTATTGTACCAACAGCTTCTTTTGTCAAATCCCCAGATCACTGGAAAGGAAAAAAAGGAAAAGCTTGAATTTAAGGAAAAGAATAGAATTTTCTGTAACTTTTTTTAATGGAGCAATTGTTGTTTAAATGCACAGCTGAGGCACTCTGTGAATATTTCTGCTGAATCCTGTGGCAGGAGCTATTATGGAAATGATGGAGCTCCTCCAGTACTCCACTTTGGTTTGGAAAATGTTATCTCCTGTCCTCTGGGATACTTCCACACACAAAGAACTTTTTGTGGGGTTTTTAACTCTGCATGAAGCACAGAAGCCAAGTGAACTCCTGAACCTTCCACAGCGGGGCCACGAGGCAGCTCCAGGGAGAATCTAATCACCAACCTGTCACCTTCCCTGAGCCCTAGGAGGACAGGGCAGATTATTTTATCTGTCCTCAGGAAATGTGCCTGCCACCTGCTTTCTGATGCCAAGAACATCGTGGGGAGGTGGTGGGACCCTAAATCCTTGCTTTTCATTCAAACCATTCCTCTCTGGAGTTGGGCCCAGCTGTTGGGAACCCCTCTTCCCTGCACATGAGATCTTCAAAATTCCATTTTCCTCACATGGATAAAATTTTCACAAATATCCAAGAGTGGTAGAAGATGAAGCCACTGCAAAGTACAAGGATAAAGGCTCCTAAATCATGGAATCCCAGAATGGTTTGGGTTAGAAGGGACCTTAAAGCTCATCCAGTGCCACCCCTGACATGGGCAGGGGCACTTTCCACTGTCCCAGGTTGTTCCAAGCTCCTTCCAGCCTGGCCCTGGACACTTCCAGGGGTGGCCACAGCTTCTCTGGGCCTCCCCACCCTCACAGGGAACAATATTTTCCTCATAATCTCTGTTGATGTTTTGGAAAATGGTGACTGCTGCCCTTACTGATCTCTCTTCCTTACAGAGCAAGAAGGACGAACGAGAAATTCTGTGAGTCACACTTGGGCCATTTTGAGATTTTACAGATGAAAGATAAGATTGCTGAAACTTTAACTGGACAGGAGTTCAGGGCACTGCTGTGAAGTGCTTTTTTTTTTGGCATGTCTGACTCAGGAGACAAATCTGAACCGGCCATGGGTTCTGAGTGCCTTTTTGTGGCTGTCTCCACCTTGACAGTGTGTTCCTTGCAATAGTTGAACTTGAAGGTGATGAAAGCCTCATTAGCTCAACCAAGTTCCACATCCAAACACGAGTGGCACGATTTCCTGGCTAGCTGGAGGTGAAATTGGGTTTTCCTGTTGTTATTTTGGTTTCCTGTAGCAGAGAGCAGTGGGAGCCTTAGGCCCACGTCCACCTGTGTGGTGGTGTTCCCAGGGGTCCCAGGATGAGGAAAGAGATGAGAATGTTGACTCCATGTTTCAGAAGGCTGATTTATTATTTTATGATATATATTATATTGAAACTATACTAAAAGAATAGAAGAAAGGATTTCATCAGTAGTCTAGCAAGGATTAGAATGGAAATGATAATAAAATCTTGTGACTGATGGAGATAGTCCAGACAGCTGGGCCGTGATTGGCCATTAATTAAAAACAACCACATGAGACCAATCACAGATCCACCTGTTGCATTCCACAGCAGCAGAAAATTATTGTTTACACTTTGTTTCTGAGGCTTCTCGGCTTCTCAGGAGAAAAAATCCTGGCAAAAGGATTTTTCAGAAAATATCACAGCTACACACCTGAGCTGCAGGAGGGCAAATCCTGACAGCAGAGATGAAACCACAGCTCCTGCAGGCCTGGTGGCTTCTCCCTTTTTCTTCTACACCTCCTGAGCCTCCTTTGCTGCAGCCTCAGCCCCTTCCCAGCTCCTCAGGGATTCTCCAGCCCCTTCCCAGCTCCTCAGGGATTCTCCAGCCCCTTCCCAGCTCTGTTCCCTGCCCTGGACACGCTCCAGCCCCTCCAGGGCTCTCCTGCAGGAGCAGAACTGGGCCCAGGCCTGGAGGGGCTCTCAGAGCCAGCACAGAGGGACAATCCCTGCCCTGCTCCTGCTGCACTCACAATTCCTCACCCAGCCCAGCTGCCAGGGGCCTCTTGCCCCCCTGGGCACCCCTGGGCTCGTGTCCAGCCCCTGTCACAGCACCCCCAGGGCCTTTTCCAGACCCTCTGCCCAGCCTGGAGCTCCCTGGGGTTGTGGTGGCCTCATCCCATGGATCCAGCCTGTCCAGATCCCTCTGCAGAACCTTCCTGCCCACTCCCACCAGCTCATCTTCTCCCAGGAGGTCTCTTCCCTGCTCCTGAGGTGCTGTCAGCTCCTACAGGATCCATGTCACAGATCCTTGACAAGGCAGCACATTTCAGCAGCTTTCCAGGTTCTTTATCCCAGATTGTCCTGGTGGCTCTCCTCTGGCATGGGCCTCACACCACTTTTGACACATGGAAAGAGTCACCACTCTCTGAGAGTCACTTCAAGGCAGGGTTTGAAATCTGGCATTTCAGAGAACGTGGGGAGGCCTTTCCCTCAGGCTGTGCTGAACATGGAGCTGTCGCAGACATCTTTCCATTAAAAACCTTCCCTTAGGATTTTTTCTTTCTGAGAAGCTGAGAGACCTCAGAAACAAAATATAACCAATGATTATCTGCTGCTGTGGAATGCAACAGGTGGATCTGTGATTGGTCTCATGTGGATGTTTGGAATTAATGGCCAATCACAGTCAGCCGCTCTCTCTCTGTCCAAGCCACAGACCTTTGTTATTCTTTCTTTTCTATCCTTAGCTTTGCCAGCCTTCTGAGAACCTTTTCTTCTATTCTTTTCAGTATAGTTTTAATGTAATATATATCATAAAAGAATAAATCAAGCCTTCTGAAATATGGAGTCAACATTCTTGTCTCTTCCCTCATCCAAAGACCCCTGTGACCACTGTCACATGGAACATTTTATCAGCTCATTGATATCCTACAGCCTTGTGCTGCAGATTGAGATGAAACCCTTTTCTGAGTTCAGCAGCCTTGAAAAGCCAGGTAACGCAGAGAAAATGCAAATGTGTGGGTGATTAATATATGTTTGTGTCATGTGTATCAGAAGAGGATGCAATTAGAAGGGTTTTAATAAGATTATCCTGGCTCTCTGATTCTGAGCTCTTGCTGGAAAATCTTGTGAGTCACAAGAGTGGTTTCATTTTCCTTCCTTTAAATGTCTGTGGGTCACAAGAGTGGTTTCATTTTCCTTTTTTTTTTAATGTCTGTAAAATTTGCAAATGTTGTGTGCACCCTTATTGACTTTGCAATTATCCTTCAAGAGCAGTGCTTGCTCTCTTGGCCTCATCTTGGAATTACTGTAATTCTCTTTTGGGATGCTTCCCAGACAGAGGAAGATGCAGCCACTGCCACAGCACAAAGCTTTGCTTGCCTCGATTCCCTCACTGGGCTGACATTTGAGACCACATCGTGGAGCCTGTCCTGCAGAATTGCTGCTGGGGTGTGGCCAGGAAGATTTGGGCTTAAATTTGTGCCCTCAGAAGGGATTTCAGCTCTGTCTGGAGAGGTTTCCTCCTCAGGAAATGGGAAATGTGGGAATCGCTTCCAAGCACCCCTCCCAGTCTTGTGTGTGACCAAATACAAGAAAGATAAAATTATTAGGGAGCATCCAAAGGAGGGACAGGAGGATGGGGAAGGGTCTGGAAGGGAACAGGAGGAGATGAGGGACCTTGGAATGTCCATCTGGAGGAGACTGGGGGGAAACTCCTCAGGGGCTGCAGCTCCTCAGAGGGGACAGCTCCAATCTCTGCTCCTTGGGACAGCTCCAATCTCTGCTCCTTGGGACAGGGACAGCACCCAGGGAGGGCTGGAGCAGGGCCTGGAGGGATTTAGGTTGGGTTTTAGGGAAAGATTCTTCCCCCAGAGGGTGCTCTTGGGTTTCTATGGTTGAAATGGCTCCCGAGGTATTAAAGAGTCTTTTTTCCCAGCCCTGAGACCAAAGAAGAGGTCGAGATTTGTCGGTTCTGCTTTTCAAAGTTGTTTATTTTCTCTTATCTATTGCCTTCTTTCTCTGACCTGCTGAGATCTGTCCTGCAGGTCAGGTTGTGGCACAGCCACTGCCCTTGGGGTGGTGTTAACCTTTTATACTGAGGACTACGTGTACTTTATTTACAATCATTTCCCAACACCTATCACCTATGTCAGACAGTCTGTCTCTGCTCTAAACCAATCCAGAAGTGTCACCATCACAGAAGAAGATGGAGGACAAGGAGAAGGAGAAGGAGAAGACAGGACACACCCAGATTCCTCCATCTTGCCTCTTGAACCCCCATTCTAAATCCCCAAAATTCTACTTTTTCACCCTGTGACAAATTCACCATCATTCCACTCAAACTCTTGTGGCTTGTAACTCCTCACACAAAGCTGGGAATTGTTTCCATGGGCTAGAATGGAAGGCACAGGTGTCTTTGACTCCATGCCAAGGTCTGAGCTCTTTGCCAGGCTCTAGAATCACCCAGGGCAGCCAGAGGAATGTTCTGGGTTCCGACAGGTGCTGGCACTGCCCAGGGAATGGGCACGGCCCCGAGGCTGCCACAGCTCCAGGATCCTTTGGCCAGCGCTGCCAGGGATGCCCAGGCTGGGAAATGTTGAGGGTCTGGGCAGGGCAGGGCTGACACTGGATTAGATCCCTCCCAAATCAGGATATTCCATGATTTTTTCATCTCTGTATCCCAATTTCTCCTTGCCAGCAGCAAGTGCAACTCCTTCTGTGGGTGACTCTGCTCTGAGCTCCAGGGTGACACAAATCCACTCAGGCACCATCCTTGTTCAGACTTTGCTTTTAGAATACTCTTAGTCTATTTTTTTTAGTCTATTTTTTTTTAGTCTATTTTTTTTAAGTCTACTTTTCCCCCCAAAAGTGATTTCAGCATCTGGCACTCCCAGGCCCAAAGTGGAATTGCTGTACAGCTGAACTGGAGCAGTGCAATAACAGAGGTTTGAAGTTCAGCTTGCTTTCATGGTGTGCCCAGGAGCAAGCCTTGCAACTGCAATTATTGTCAGATAATTTTTCATTTTATTGATTTCACTTTTTCCCCATGATTGTCAATAAGAGGCTGCTTTTTTTTCTTTTTCCCCTGGACCATTGGGTGTAAGGCAAAATAACCTGCAGTCCAATAAAAGGGTAATAATTGAGCAGTGATATACACAGATGTGGCTGCTGAGGTTTCAGGGTTATTTTCTCAGTGGAACTTACACAATTCCAGAAGTCTGAATTTGTCATTTACTTCTCGTTTCGGGGGTTGCACTATTCAGCCTAACAATATATGTAATTTTTACAAACAGAATCTAATAGAAATAACATACTTTTATTTCTTAAAAAACCCAAAAAACAAAACCTCCAAGGTTTTGTAATAACCCCAGACCTCCAGTATTTAAAGATGAATGTAAAGCCTTGGTGCCAGCTACTCAAAAACCATTTAGAGACCAGAAACATGGGATCAGATTCTGCTGCTGTTCCTCAGCACGAGTGGTTTTTCTGCTTCAGCTCAAGTCTTTGGAGGCTAATTTCAATCAGATAAAACTCTGTGAGAAAGAGCAGCAGAGCTGGGCCCTGAGTCACCTGGCACTCAGCAAAAATTGAAAAATACCAGAGGCACCTGAAATTTTCACTGAAGACTGGTGGTCACCAGCAAATAATGATTAAAATAGTGGTAACAGCAAGTCTTGGCTTCACTGGCCTTTTACTGCTTGGAGTAAGCAGTCACTTGCCAGATTATTATTATCTTGGCACTTGATGCAAAAAAAACCCTGAAGTTTTCCATGTTCCTTAAAGCTGAGTACACATTTATTGAAAAAAAGCATTTATTAAACATGTGGGGACAGATTCTCCACAGGCATTAAATAACTTCCCTCCATCTGCCAAGAACTCGTGCTTGTTACCTTTTATTATGCTGAGAACTGCAGGTTGAAAATGCTGGAAAAAAGGGGGGGAAGGAGGTGGAAATTGAGCTTCAATATGAAAAGCCAAACTGGTTTCTATGTCCTGATATCAAATAAATTTGAATTCCATGAATCCCATGTCTGGATTGTCCTCCACCTCTGTTCCAAAAGCAGCACAGAGGTGTTAAATTGGGAATGACAGCCTGGGTTAGTGGGAGATGTCCCTGACCATGGCAGGGCTTGGGAATGAGATGATCTTTGAGCTTCCTTCCAACCCAAACTATTCTATGGTTCTAATACAGGAAGAAAGGAGTTTACAATAAAACTGGTTTCTTAATATTTTGAACCTTTTCCATCCCAAAGAGTTTTGTCCCTTTTGTCAAGGGATAATCGACATCAAACTCCTTCATGGGTTCAAAAAATAACTGGAGAGAACAATGAAAGAAAAACTCATTAAGGTGAATCATTAAGGTAACACTTTAGGGTCAAGAAATCTGTGCTGATCAGCTTGTAGGGACAATATTCTGCAAAGGCCATGCTACATCCTCTTCCTATTTTTATTTGTTTCCTAAGCCACAGCTATTGGCAGTGCTGGGACATTGTGTTGTTCTAACACAATACAATTTTTATATTCATAGGTAAAACAGATTTGTTGAGGCAGAGAATGAGAAAAACTCACACAAAAAGACTTCAGTGTGTGGAGATTCAGCTTCATCTATCAGCTCAGTCTAAACCATAACCCAGATCTCCCAAATCAGATGTGTTCAGGCTCAGGTTTTGCTGAGATCCCATGGCACACAGAATTACTGGGTGTAGGGATATCCTGACTTCAGAATTCAGGCTGGTTAAAAGTGAATTGTTTTTGTTATCAGGTAAAACTTTGTGCTTTCCACAGATAATGCCTTTTAATCTAAAAAGCCTGAAGCCTTCCTGAGCTTTGCACAGCCTGGCTCAGCTTCCAGCAGAGCAAGCAGGATTTGTGCCTCAGGGAAGCATTTCTGAGTTCTTCCAGCAATGATAAATAAATATCAGGGGACAGAGCCATGCTCCTGACTGGATACAGGCTGTAACAAGGGTCAAAAATCAAGATGTGACAGGGATTCAGGGACAGAAATGAACCTGCCCCACTGGTTTTGCTGGCACACCTTCCTCAGCTCGGGTGGGCACCACCAAACAAAATATTTTGATGTTGCTTAACACAGCCGTGCATAAGAAGCATCTGCTGGCCCAAATTCTCTCTGTAATTTGTTCCTCTCTGAGCTTTGGATCAGCATTCACCCTTGGGAAGTTTCTTGCTGTCAGCAGTGACAGGAGAATAACGTGGCACCACCCAGGATGAGAATCCTGGCCCAGGGCCTGCCCAAGGGAAGGGTGGCACCAGTGGCTGCTGAGCTCAGGCCTGGCAGGTTCCAATCCCTGTTCCTTCATCCCTTTTGTGCCATTCCAAAAACCCCAGGGAGGCAGCTCAGAAAACACCCAGGGACAGGCTCTGAAGTCACAGCAAGGTCACACAGGTGTCACAGGAGGCCTGTAGGCTTTTATTGCCTCCTTTCTTTTTGGCAAGAGCTGCTTTTTTAAGCAGTGGCTGCTGAGCTCAGGCCTGGCAGTTTCCAATCCCTGCTCCTTCTTCCCTTTTGTGCCATTCCAAGAACCCCAGGTAGGCAGCTCAGAAAACACCCAGGGACAGGCTCTGAAGTCACAGCAAGGTCACACAGGTGTCACAGGAGGCCTGTAGGCTTTTATTGCCTCCTTTCTTTTTGGCAAGAGCTGCTTTTTTAAGCGATTCAGCAGCCAGGCCCTGCTTTGTCCATCAGCATCCAGATGGACTCGCTGCTACTGGGCACGGATGATGATTCCATAGCAGGTATTAATGCACAGGAAGGGGAAGGTAACTCAGTGCCTGTGGAAACAGGCTTCCATCCATATCCTTAATGAGCCCTTAAAGCACTTGTGAAGAGACAGAGAGCTCTCAGGGAGAATCCAAGATGGGATTCAAGGAAAACTCGGCCTTTCCACAGCACCTCCATGCCAGGGCTGAGCAGCTGCTGGGATCTTCAGGAAGCATCCCAGCCCGGTGATACGTGGTAGAATGCAGGACAAATAAAGCAGAAAGGGCAGGGATTAGAGAGTTTAGAGCCAAAAAAAGCACTAAATGGCCCCTGATAACTCCTGGGAGCTGTTTATTGATTCCTTCTCCGCGCGGCGCATTCCCATTAAATGATTTCATTTCCTTATTTCTCCTAATCACATCACTGGCTTTAGAAGTCTTTTGCTCCCTGAGACCTGGGGCTACACAGATAACTTCAATTTCTCGTGTGGCTCCGCTTTTTATGACATGTGAAAAGTTGATCCAGTAAAAAGTAACTCCTTGGAGCCAGCAGGTCTGGAGCTTTCATCACCCGGAATCGCAGCTCCAAGGAAGGACTGGAGGGGCAATTCCTGGGCTAACCTCAGTCAGAACAACAAACACCCTTTTCCACCTCTGGATGGGCACTGATAAACTCCTTGGAATTTGTGACTGCCTCTGGAAAGGGTGTTGACACCATGGACAGAGGAGTGAGAGATGAGGAATAATCAGATTAATCAGGCAGTGATGCTGTAATGGTCGAATCCTTGAGTCCCTGTAAAAGCTGATGCTGCAAATTTTTCCTCTGCCATAGGAAAACTTGCTCCACGCTGGCAAAAAGGCACTGGAAACAATACCTTCATTTTGTGGGCAAAAAGGGAATGCTGCTTGGTGTTTTCCTCTGAAAATAAAGGAAGAAAGGGAAGGCATTAAGGGGTATTCAAAGGAAAAGAACCTGCGTCTCCCATCACTTCCCAAATTTAACCCCCTATCCTTGTACAGATTTTTGCAACAGCAATTGTGAATCATTTTCTCCTGTGTGACACTGAGCCCTCTGGAAGACCTTTGTTTCCACCAGGTTTTGTGGGGTTTGTAGCAGGAGTGATTTGTTTGTTGTTTAGGAAGATTTTGGTTTTCCACTGCAGCCCTTGGTCCTGCACATAGAAGTGAGTTCCTGTGGGGAACGTGTCTGCTCTGTTATTTAGGGTCAGTAATAAACCCAGACCAGCCCAGACAGGTGTAGAGTGGGATTTATGGGATTTATGGGATTCTTGCTGCCAGAGGAAGAGGACTGGGTGAGATGCAGGTGCCTGGCACTGCTCCGTGTTGGGCTGAGGGATGTTGTCCTTCCCTTGCTGTCAAAATTCACATTTCCAAAAGCCACCTCATGGTGGAGAGCCAGCATTAACCTCCAGACACTGAATAATCCTCTCTGGAGGGGCTTTAAATATTGTGTATTGCTAAGGCCCCTCACAAGGGGAGAATTTGCACCTAAAAATTCCATTTAATGGAGGAACTCCACTCTCTGCTCACCCCCAGCAAACCAGGCAGTGGTGGGCACAGAACCCAATTCTCACCTTGCCATGCCAAGCAAGCTGAGAACAGCCTGTGATTGTTCCAGATGAACACATTTTCTCCTTCTTACAGTGTTGCTCTATAATTCCATGTAGACAGAGAGGATCCATTTCCCACCCCTGCTCAGGGAACACTGCAGCCATTACCTGTAATTTGTCATCTGTTTAAACCCCACCTGCACCAATAGGAAAATTAAATTCAGTTTCCTTTCAGTTTGGAATACCTCTGAAGATATTCCCCCATCCAGGACAGCCCTGAAGCAAAAGTTTCACCTCAGGCCTGTGAGTGGTTCTGGGGATGTCAAGTGCTTTCCTGGACAGGGCTGTGATCCATAGCAGATGTGCACCTGCACTGCAGAATGAAAACTCAGCAAATGCACAAAATTAAGGCACCAGGGTACCAGAAAAATGCTTGATTATTTTCGAGGTCCTGCAATTTTGCTCCTGTCTGCAAGGTTGGAAAAAAAAAAAACCCCAAAAAACCCACCCTCCACCAACGAGGGAAATTAGCTACAGCAAGGCCACATTTCAAAAGCACAGAGCTCTCTGAGTCCCTTGAGGGAAATTTTACACAATCCTACTTTCAAAATAATGTTCAGGTTGCAAAATTGAGCAATCATAAAAGTCAGGAAATTTAAAAAGTTAGTACGTGTCTTTCAATGTTAGCTCAGCAACGGCAAATATATGTAGTGAGAGGAGCTTGTACTTGCAATTTCTGTGTGAAATTTGAACTTTAAAAGTCTTCTTGTTGACCATTAATATGCAGCATAAACTATATTGGTTATTTCATGTCTTGAAGAGGCATCTTAATCATAAGAATTTCCTGGCTGTGGAATTCAGAGGGGGCTTGGTTCTGAAATAAATAAAATGGCACTGCTGCATGGCTGAGTTATTTTGGGGTTTTTGTCATCACTGGGAAAAAAAGGGAATTTCACCTGTGTTATAATCACCTCAGAACAACTTTGTGATGCTTATAAAAGCTGTGATTTATACAGTTAGGGAACTGAACTAATCTTTTGGGGTTTTATTTTTGAGAATTTCTGTGGTGAAGGGACCACAGTGCTTCCCCCTTGCTGGCAGGAGAACGAAACCTCCCCAGACAAACTCTACCTGAATTAATACCGAGCTGTGCCACAAAATGTTTCAATTATGGATGATATTTCCAGGCCAGATGTAGGAGCTCTGTGGGGTGGTTTAAGTTGCCATGAAAGCCCAAATGCAGTGTGATGGCAGTGTTTAGATAAGGCAGATGGGGAGCCCAGCTCGGGCTGGGTACTGCAGAAATGCTGAGCCTTATAAATGAGCTGTACCGCGCTCTGGGATTTTCCTGGCTGAGCCTTTCAAACCCCAGGCCAGATTAAATCATCACAGCTGGGGAGAAAATATCAAGAGCTGAATAACTACTTTATGAGGGCTGTAAGAGTGCGAAGGTTTTAAGAAGCTAAATAATTATGGCACTCTCTGAGAGGCACAGGAAAGATGAATGAGCTTGTGGCCGACAGAGCTGGTTCTGCTGATGTCACTCTGAAAAACAAATGAAAATATCAAAACTGTGGGGAGAGTTTCACTCATGGCCAAAGGCACAGCTAAGGGAGCAAAGTCAGGTTGAAGTGTGGCAGTGAGGAGTTCAACAATGGCTCAGCTCCAAGGAAAAATGACATTTTGGTGCTTCCAGGGATTTTTAGGTGAGGTTCAGTGTCCCAGGTCAGGTGCAGGAAGCCACGAGCATCCTGAGCTCTGTGTCAGTCAGCTTTGGGGTGGTTTGGTCATGGAACTCTGTCAGCCTGAGAATAAAATGTCTCCCATGGAGGTGTGCAAGGCAGGACCTAAAACTTTGTGTGAAATCAAAAATCCCAGAATGGTTTGGGTTGAAAGGGACCTTGAAGATCATCTCACTTCAAGCCCCTGGTGATGCCTTGTGCAGGCTGCCCTAGAGCAGAGGCTGGGCAGAGCTAAAGAATAAAGCAGGGATTTATTCAAAGCATCTCCTCCATGGACCCACCTTGGGCAGCACCAGAGCCCAGCCAGGGCTGCACCCAAGATGAACCAAAATGGCCCCAAAATGAACCCAAGATGACCCAAAATGGCCCCAAAATGCACGGCCGGGCACGGGCTCTGTCCCTGGGATCAGTTCTGCTCCATTTGCATCTTGCAGTTCATTGTCCCATCCCAGCTTTAGCCCAGGCAGTCCCACCCTGCTTGTTTTTCTCTCTGCAGCCCACGGGGTTTGTGCTCCTGGGCTGAGATTTGGATCATTTGTCCTTGGTGCCCAGCTGGAGCAGGAATTGTTTTGTCTCCCTGCTCTGTGCACAGAGCTCACCATCCCAGAATGTGAACCCAGACCCTCACACTAAAGCAGCACAGAACCTGAAAAATAGAAAAGCTCAAACCTGAGGCATCACTGCCATGGGCAAGGATGCCAATGGTTGCTCCAAGCCCTGTCCAACCTGGCCTTGGACACTTCCAGGGATCCAGGGGCACCCATGAGTGTCACCAGTGCAAAGTTAAGGCAAAACCCAAAGGAGATCTTTGGATCATTTTTTATCCTATCCCTTGTGTCAGACAGGCTCTGGGGGAGCTGCTCTCTGCTCACACCAGCACCAGCCAGTCCAAACCTCTTCTCAGAGGTGGCAGAGGACAATGCAGATGTTTGGCCAGTCTGGGGCTGCCAAGCCCATTCCAGAACTGCATTTGCAGCAGCCATGCCAGCTGAGCTCCTGGGGTCTGCCACACCAGGGTGCCACGGGTGCCACCAATCCCATCTGTCCAGGACCCGT
The DNA here is from genome assembly GCA_009764595.1 of Geothlypis trichas. Taxonomy (NCBI): domain Eukaryota; kingdom Metazoa; phylum Chordata; class Aves; order Passeriformes; family Parulidae; genus Geothlypis; species Geothlypis trichas. The sequence continues at coordinate 114,593,124 of CM019902.1, read as the reverse complement.
GCAGTTTGTGCAGCTCACACAGCTGTGTGTAAATTTGGGGGGAATTTCTGCATGGAAAGGGAGCTCAGGCCTTGGCAGGGGCTGCCCAGGGAGCTTTGCAGTGCCCATCCCTGCAGGTGTCCCCTGCAGGTGGCACTGAGTGCTCTGGGCTGGGGACAAGGTGCCCATGGGGCACAGCTGGCACACCATAATCTTTTTTTTTTCCAACCTTAATGGTTCTGGGATTCTGTCAACCAGACTCAGCCTTTGTGGGGGAAATAAAATGCCATCTGGGATAAAAACCAACAGAAAAAATGAGACACAATGTCCATGTTTAGCCCTCATGACCTTCAAGGCCCAGCTAAGCACCGAGTGACTGTGAAATGATGTGACAATTTATGAAACTTCTCAATTCCCTCACCCTGCCAGCTCATGCCAGCTTTATTTTTATGAGCACAAGGGCTGGAAAGCCAATTTTTCCATCCAAACCTTAGTTCTGCCTGATGCCTGTGCTGCACAGGATCAGCCATGTCTGGGACAAATCCTTGGTCTGGATCCATGGGCTCCATCCCAGCTGCCTCAGCTTGGGAGCCACGGCTCCAGAGTAAACTCCAAACAAACTGCACAGTCTGATGTCACTAATCTGGGTCTTTACCCAGGATTAAATCCCAGATGCATGTTTTACTGCTGTCTCTCTCATTCATTCTAATTTTTCTGCTTGCCTGCCCGGATCAGTCTGATCCTTTTGTTCCTGCTCTTTCTCCAGACCTCTGAGCTGTTCCTGTCATGCAGACTGTGGCTGCTGTGCCCTTCCCTGGGCTGCAGGTGCTTCTGCCAGGGAATTCTGCCTCAGTAATTTTAGTATTTCCCTGTGCACCCTTCCCGGCCTCAATTTTATCATCAGCACCCTCAAATTCAGCAGCAATTCCCTCAGAAATGCCAGAAATCCCTTTCAGCCTCCACACTGGCAATGCAAAAATGATGTGATGTGCTTCTTACCATCTGCTAAGCCAAGCCCTTAAGTATGGACTCATTTTACTTTTAAAATTAATTTTATTTGAATAATCTCTCACAGCTTGGATAATTAATGTTTAAGGATCAGAGATTTGGGTCGTGCTCAGGTTGACCAGACAGGTGAGTGAGATTCCACACCCTGGCATTGTAAATTCTGCTGTTTCAACACCCCAGGCCCTCTCACAAATATTTTCAGGGAAAAAAAAAAACCAAACAACAAAACCCAAACTGGTAAGAAGAGCTCCCTGCTTGGATGTGGGCGAGGGTGGGCAGATCTGAGGGGAAGCAAGGCCTGCCTGACTCACAGCAAAATCCTTCCCCTCATTCCCAGCCCTCTTTGCCTTTTGAAAGAGGGGATTAGGAAATGAAGAGAAGTTTGAAAGGCACATTGTAACCCAGCCTGATCCTCCTCCCACCCCCTCTGCCCGGGATCAGGGCACTGCAGCTGCTGCTGTCCCTGCCAGATGTGCAGCAGGACCCCAAACCCTCCTCACACCCCTGCAGCCCCTCCCCTGGCTATAATATTATAATATAATATTATATTATTTTATAATATTATAATATAATATTATAAAATATATAATATTATATATATATATAAATGTAATTTTTATATATATAAAATATTATATATATTACTGTTTCTGAGTTATTGTAATCCATAGTCCTCTATTCATACTGTAATTATTATATATTTTATATATATATATGTATATAATTTATGTTCTTGTATCTGAGTTACTGTGACTCATAGCCCTCTATACAAATTGTAATTATTATATATTTTATATATATATATAAGAGGCTGGGAACCTCCCTGCATTTACAGCTGGACCTGCACCACCTCACT